>VZRJ01004082.1:82304-162147 GCA_013397565.1 Ptilonorhynchus violaceus
AAAAAAAAAAAAAAAAAAGAAGAGAATGCTTTTAATCTAGCTGGTGTATCTGTTTTAGTAAGACATTCGGTCACCACAGTACCTAAATGCTAAAGTACAGTATGAAACAGAGAGAAAACCAAACTCTTGTTACTTAAAGGGTACTGGATTTGCTTCTTCATATCATTATCTTTTCTTTACATGTCCTCTCTTTGCATTTGTTATTCTCCATGATTTGGTGTGGGAGAACACGTGATATGGAAGGCTGGTTTTACACAGGGCAATGAAATGGTCAGCCTAGAGCATGCTCTGATCTCAAGCAAAGCTTATCACAGCTGCACAGCAAATGCATGCCATATTCAGCATTTTGTATGTATGATACACTGAAAGCCCCTGCCTACTCGGAAGATGCAGTCAGTACATATTATGAAAACATGTAACCTTTGATTACAAAACCTTGCAGCTCGGTACCTGAAACAAACCTGTAAATCTAAGGGGTCTAAATGCAGAAGGAAACAAATACTTTTTCTGTCTGTCTACAATTGAACAATTATGACAAAGGCCATATCTAGTCCCAGGACTGCTTCCCATGTCTGCTATGACATTGTTCCAGCTTTCTATTCTAGTGAAGACGAAGAACCAGGATAGCATTATTCTGTGTCTGTGTCATTATATGGGTCCAATAGAGCTAGGGAGTGCTTTAACCACAAGCCAGCCCTGATGGCTATGAACATAGAATCGTGTCATGTGTAATGACATCCACCCTCCACTCAGTCCAGATACAGACAGGAAGTCAAAGTAATATACCCTATGACATAACAAGAAACTGCTAACAGCAAAAAAACCTTACTTTTCCTGTTCTGAGTCCTTGTAAGGTCCTTAAACACAAGACCTTTTTTCTACAAGATTCACTGAAGACATAGATAATTTCCACATATGTAATTAGCAATTATTTGGAAAAGCTGCAAATCATGTGGACTTGAGAGGTTACTTTGGCCTCAGTCCATTGAGGCTCTCAGGATGAAAGATCAGGCTTTTATGTCGGATGTGCAGAGAGGGGAGCCAGTGGATAATGAACATGCGCTGGTCTCAGACCATTAAGAGGAGAGGCTGCTGAAGGGGCAGACTAAATTAACTCTGACACAAGTATGTTTCTGTTTACGTAGAATATTATTCTTGCTCAGTTAGAATTATATCTCTGCAAAGTCAATTTGATTAGGAGTCTACAGCAGAAAAACCCCAATCAACATTTTCTATTGAGGTTGACTATCCTTTCTGTTCCTGAGTGAATATGCTATTAATAGATATTTCAGGCTCAGTTATTGGCCCCTTCCAGATGTGTGCAAGTCAACAACTCAGGAAAGTCCCACTCTGAAGACTTCTCTGGTACTGCTTTTTCTCATGTTATCCATAAGTCTAGGCATTGAAAGCTATTGTGGGGTAACACAGCTGACTGCTTTGAGAAAACATGCAAGCTGGAAACCTAAGAACTACGTAGAAGGTAAGCATTTGTTAGTTTGGGAATACAGATACTCTATCATTCAGAGTTGTGCAGTGATTTCACGGCATACATCTCACAAAGCTGGTACTTAGTGTGTCATGTTATTACCTTGAATTGAATCCTGATGTATTCTGAAATATATCTTTAGGAACCTGTGGCTTTTTTAAGTCCTTTCTCAAATGTTAACTTGATTGTTGTCACATATTGCCTTTTTGAGAAAAAAAATAGGACCCTGAGTCTGAGCACATTTGCTACCATTGAGATATGTATGGAAGCATAGAATATTGAGAGAAAAACAAACAGAACATTTCCAACACTTAAGAATGGATTGGCAAAGAAAGGCATAAGCCTGCGAATAGAATAATTCTCTAACTTGTGACCAATGTGAACCTTTATGTTCTGAATTAATCCTTCTTGCTGTGGGGATTTCTAGTTAATACAGAGTAATAGTAGTACACTTACCACTGCTCATGTTGTAGGGATCTCATCTATCTTGAAGTCTTTACTTCCTTCTGTGCAAACAGGCACAATTTTCACCATTTTATGTAAAGTGACCCAGCCTCCTCTGCCACAGGGATGCAAACATGACCAGTTTGTTTTATCTGGAAGATCCACAAGCAGGTTAACAGTAGCAAGTGGAGAAGAACATAGAAAATG
Source organism: Ptilonorhynchus violaceus (assembly GCA_013397565.1). Classification (NCBI taxonomy): domain Eukaryota; kingdom Metazoa; phylum Chordata; class Aves; order Passeriformes; family Ptilonorhynchidae; genus Ptilonorhynchus; species Ptilonorhynchus violaceus. The sequence continues at coordinate 84,442 of VZRJ01004082.1, forward strand.
CATAGCAAGCTAGTGAGATCCCTGGAAAGTTGTTTTGATTGCCTTTCCACTCTATCTCACACTGTTATATCAATATTTGATGTCCTGAAATAATTATTTTTTGTAGTCAGAGTAGAAGCCTTCCTGCAGAATGCTAAATAGTGACTACTTTTGATTAATTAAAAAAAAAAAAGAAGAAATAATTTTCAGACCTCTCAGCCTTGTGACTTTACTGACAATACTGAAAAGATCTTGTTCGGTTTAAAAGACCTTTAAAAAGTCTGGTATCTGTTCAGCAGAACTACTAGAATATGAAAACTGTTGAAGATTATGGGTTCACCATCAACTTTTCCTCGCTTGGGAATAATCTATTGCTCATTTAGAGTATAAACAACCCTATTAATGTTAAAATAATTGTTTGAGACATTTTCTTATGCTTGGATTTTCAGTATAAGTGCTGAGACTTGCAACTTGGCTAACGTCAGCAGCAAACAAACATCCTGTCAAAGTGCCTGGCACTCTGTGTTCCTGCATGATTGGCAGGAAACAGAGTGTTTGGGGAAGGGGAAGATGGACATCACAAAAACTATAAACTTGTTTTCCCAAAACAATAGCATGATACAAACCCAAAGGAGCCTTTTATTAAAGTGTTTGCTGTTAGATTGATGAGTTGCAGGGGTAAGTGGGGGAAGGGATGGGTAGAAGGTGTGATTGCTCAATACGTAGCAGAGGCTTAATATAACTGACACATTATACACATATTTGTTTTCTCATAGGATGTGCATCAGCCACACTTTAGCATGCACGGAGCTGAAACCACCCATCCGTATGTGCCCATCCCACTGGGGTTCATTCCTAGCACACTGTATTGGCACTAGTTGCTACATTGTCTTGGTCTGTCTTCACCATCACTGTGCAGTGCAGATGTCCTTTTCCTTTTCACAGCTCAAACTGTAAAGCAGACCAGGTGTTTTTATCCTACTAGTGCCACTCTGGCATTGTGCAAAAGGTTAGCTTTAATACCTGTGAGGTGTTGTAGGCAAGTCCAGCTGGCCAAAGCTGCAGTGTGTGTGCTGAACAAGCATGTCCCCCAGCTACCTGGGCAGCATCTCCTGCCCAGTCACACTCCAAAACTCTTAGTGCTGTGCCGCAGCCTGGAAGGTCCTATAATGAAGGAAAGTGAGAGAGCTCTTCATTAGACTGCAGTCCTTCAATCTCAAAACCTTCTCTCTCTCTGATGCTTTTCTCCTGAAAAGTAGTCTGGAGAAATTTATGAGTTTTATACATCTTTGCAGGCAACCAGATAACTAGTTTAGCCATCTATAGAGCACACAAGCAGGTAAGGCCTGTCAGGAGGGGATTGCTGAATCAGGTTGTATTTGAAGGACAGTCAAAACTGGGAAGTGGAATTTGCTTTTATTTCTAATCTCTTTCTGGTAGACACATCTAGCAATGTACCTTCTTATTGGTGAGACCCAATAGCCTCTTCTGAAACCAATGATGTAAAATGAAGTTAGTTCTTAAAAAAAAGGGTTCAAAACATGCAAATGATGACCGAGAGTGTGATGGTGAAGGTGTGAATCACCTATATTGTCTCTGAAAGAGCTGTGCAGAGGCCGTGGGAAAATCTGTGGGACTTGGTTTTATGTTCAGTTTTATCCTGAATTCATTGACTGTCAGAGGAATAAAAGAAATTGTAATGTTGTCACTTCTGTATCTGGTTGTTATAAACGTCTATATTAAGAAATTAAAAGAAGCTTCAAATAATTTTGTGATGGGAGAAGAGATATCAATAAATGATTCATAATTTTTTCAATTATGAAGGATTTTTTCCTATTGTGAAAGACTTTTGCGCTAAAAGATACCAGCCTTGTGTTGGTGTGCAATACCATCTGGCACATTTGCAGCAATAATTGCTTAATATCAATGGTGGTTTCAGCAAGGAGCCTAATGAATTTTGGCAGTAAATTTGAATAACAATGAGAAAGTTGAATTTCTGTTCATTGGTCATAAGCAAGGACATTTGTGTTGTTTTACGCTGGTAGACACAACGAAAAGCAGAACTTCTGCTGGAGTACATTTGTACTGGTCTTAGCCAGTAGAGTTAATTTTCTTCATAGTCGCTGGTATGTGGCGGTGTATTGGATTTGTGCTGGAAACAGTGTTGATAACGTGCAGATATTCCAGTTATTGCTGAGCAGCACTGACACATCGTCAGTGGCCTTTTCCACTCCTCACACCTCCTCACCAGTGAGTGCACTGGGGGTGCACAAGTTGTTGGGAGTGGGCCAGCCAGGACAGCTGACCCCAACTGACCAAAGGGATATAATGTACCATATGGTGTCATGCTCACCATATAGAGCCAGGGAGAGAAGGAAGAAGAGGGGCCATTCAGAGTTGTGGCATTTTTCTTCCCAAGACACCATTACACATGATGGAGCCCTGCCTTCCTGGGGATGGCTGAACAGCTACCTGTCCATGAGAACCAGTGAATTAATTCCTTGTTTTGCTTTGTTTGTATATGTGGCTTCTGCTATACCTATTAAACCATCTTTATCTCAAGCCAAGACTTTTTTTGATTTTAGTCTTTCAGTTCTCTTCCCCATCCCACTGTGTGGGACAGAGTGAGCAGCTGTGTGGTGCTTATTTGCTGGCTGGGTTAAACCATAACAAAATCGGGTTCTTCTCTGGAGTCACATGCTTTCCACCTACTCGTACAAGGGCTATTATGCTGCAGAAGTGACAAAGTAAGTTGAAACACGTAGAAGAAAATGCTGAGGAGAGACAACAGTTACAGGTTTACGGAAATGACTGGAACACATTACCCCATTGGACATTAGTATATCGCCACAATATTGTAAAACTTTAAACGAATTTTCTGATGTGCTGTGTCTTCAGTTCCTTTATTTCCGATGCACATGAGGCATCTACGTGTCCTTGGATCACCATAGAGACATTTATTCCCTTAATTATAGGCAGATGCACTAGGTGTCCTGAGTGTGTTACAGGGGATAAGGAGAATCCACTCTAACTCCAGTATGGCTATTTCTCCTCCATATGTGTCTTATTCTATAAACAGTGCACACACAGCATAGAACAAAGAAACCAGCCAGCCTTAATCCAACCACCCTACAACCTTAGTCATGACTTTAGTTATGATGAGGACAATAAAGGTTCCACAGGAGGAAAGGATGGTGTAATTTTTATTCCAAAAATTTAACATGCTATTCCTTCCACTAGCATTGTCACTCCTTTTTACTGCAAGAGGCTAGTGGATTTTTGAACAACAATGTCCTATTGTAGACACAGCAGTAAATCTACCTCTATTTGTCTACATGCTCTGCAGCCCAACACAAAGGTGTGGACAGTTATGGCAACATGCTACTCTCTCAGTCCACACAGGTTAAGGTTACAATAGCTTGGGAGGTGCCTGTCAAGCTTGCTATCTAAAGGACTAACTTGCACTACTGCAGCTATAGGACTTGATTTGGTTAGGGCTGGCTGAACCTTCTTTTTTCTCCGGATTCAAGCATATGAATGTTTGCAATTAGTTATTGCAAAGACTTGGTCTTTGATTTTACAGCCATATTGGTTTAATTTTGAACAAACAGGAGTTTCCTACAATGCTCTCCAGCCTTAATTAAAATTCTTGTCTTGAGTAAAAAGATTCTCCTTACAGTGAACTGATTAGCTGGTGTATAAACTGAGTGAACACAGAATAGTTAAAGAAAAAACAGCAGCAAATTGTATTTGAAATTGGAACAAATATCAATGGGGGAAACTGCATGTAGTCATCATCAGTCATAGTAAGAGATTTCTCTGTGAGTGGCATCTAATTGAATGATTTCACAAATGGGTGGGGGTGGCTCCATCAATTTTTAGTGAGTTGACAGACTCATTACATTTATAATAGCCAGGACTTGATCCTGCAAACCTTACTCACCAGAGTGAAAAATAGTCTGAGGCAATGCCATTGTTATGTGCAAAATCAAAAAGAAATAAAGATCAAAATAAACTTATTTTTTCCTCCCTTTTTGGAACTTTACTATGAACAGAATATTTCTGAAGCTGCTGAAGGGATACTCTTTTTTGTCTTCTCTGAGACATAAATCAATCTTGTGGGTTTTTTTATTCATATTTGAGATAAAAAGCTTTATAACAACAACAATAATAAAACCAATAATGCACAACTCACCGGATAAGCAGATAATTAATTATGCAGCATGTTATGACAAAGCAGTAATGTGAAGGTAGCATAATGAAATACTTATACCCTACAATAGTGGAACTAAAACACCTCAATACTTTGAAATGATGTCTTTTTGCTAGATTTCACTCTTACATTTAGTGGTTTATCAAAGGGAGACAGTAAAATTCAAAACATCATAAGAATGCCTGCACGTCAAGTGTCTTTCTGCATGCCCTTCTAGTGCAGTGCTAGCACAAGAGCTGGCAGCTGGGCAGCATGTGGTGATTCCAAGACTTAAGTCAGTGATCCTGAGGAAGCAACCTCACCTTCACTGCCCTATTTCTATCCTGGACTGAGAAGTGAGGTTTGATGATGCATTTAAAATACAAATCAACATTTATTATACTTTCTTTTGAGCCTAAGAGTGTTTTTAAAGCATTTTCATCTCAAAGGAGACCAAAATTTTTTGTGCTTAACTGAGAACAGCCTTCTCCAAGGATGACAGTTGTTCTGTGCCAGCTATGATATGCAATGTTGAGAAAATAGATAACGGGAAAGAAAGAGGGAAAAGGAAGAGAAGGAAAGGAGATTGAAGACAGGACATAAGCATAGAGGAGTACAATTGAATTTGGTGGGGACACCCAGATTAGTAATCTAGGTTAAAAGCCCCTGAAATTCTTAAATAAGATCTAAATTTGTATTTCATATGCCAGAGCGGAAAATGATTATCCAGTTCTGAGAATCAACATATGATGTCATGAGGCATACTGTAGGGTATGCATTACCCCATAAAGCACTTTCTTGTATAGGGTCAGTGCAGTCAAGATGCATGTTAACTGAGGCAGCATTATGTTAGCTTTATTTTACGGCAAATCCTTCCTTTATAAATTGATAAAAAGGCTGATTTACTTGTAAAGTTTAATTCTACCCTGATTAGTGATCACTTCATCACTTGAAATACTAGAGCAGGGGGGAATTAGAAGGGAGGGAACCAGTTTCCTCTTTGTACTTAAAGTAATAGGCATTGGACACCTGGCACCCTATAAATACTGTGACACTGTACGATGGCAAACATGGGCACAATGCACTGCTTATTCTCAGTTGGAATCCATCTGTACACTACAGTAGTGAGACAAAAGAGGATTGTTAGCACTTAAAGGCACCTTGACACAGTCATACCACTTGACTGTTTTATTAATTGCCCCATCTGTTAAGTGAGAACTTTCTGACATAGGTTGGTACACGCTCTTAAACCCCTTGGTCTGCTTCCTATTGGTTCCACATGTGTTTGTATTTGTTCTCAGTAGGCAGAGATTCCAGAGAGAAAATGAACCGCTGCAGATCGATTGCAGTATCAGTCATGCAGAAGACACGGTAATACACGCCACTTCAGTCTGATTTGCTGTTAACCCTTTGAGCACAGAAAAGTAGCGGGTGTGGGGCAGAGAGAAAGAGAGAAACCACTAAGCTGCCAAAGAGTCTGCTGGGAGAAATAGGATTGGTATCATGACTTCTAAATTACTCATCTCGTTAGGGGCTCTCTGCCTTCTAATAATTCTTTGCAAATTACGTTTCCACTGCTGCCTGTCTTAGAGCTATGTACTTTAATACAGGCAAGACAGACAGTATTAGGATGATGTGAAAGATTACACTGCTGTGCTGAGTATTCCTGCCCATTCTGCACAGCCTGGATAAATCTCTGACAAAATTATAGTGACAATAGCAGTGACTGAGGCCTAGAGTGACAAAACCCAGAGCATTTAAAGGTAAGGCCTTGATTCACACAAGCAGGAATAGAACAAAGACATAGTGTTTTTAAGGGTTTGCAGAAGGTGTAGGCCTGCTTCCCAGAATTTTTGGTTGGCATTTATGGTATTGCTTAGAATTACATACTAAAACATGTTTTGCAAAGGCATCAAGAGAAAATTTATAGTTTGAAGATGTATGGTATAGACAGATGGACAGTAATTCAAGGCATTTCATTGTATTGAGCAAAATCAAAAGACCAACTTTATTTGAACTCACAGGTAGAAAAGCAATATTCTTATTAGTGAAAAAGGATTGGCAGTGTGGTACATGGTAGGGCTCTAAAAACTTAGTGAAAAATTTCTTTAAAGGTGACTGCTGTGAATTGCACACATATATTCCCATGATGATGCTTGAGGGAGGCAAGTAGGATCCGTTTTCTCAAAAGTTCAAGGCAGCATAAAAATCTTCTTTTGTTATAGTGCTACAATTGTGTTGATTGCAAAACCTGCTAAAGTCCGCACTAAATACAAAGGTCCACATAATCCAGTCATTTTTCATAGAACCATTTAGTTTGGAAAAGACTGGTAAGATCATCAAGTCCAACCGTAACCCAGACAATGGCAACTCCGCCCCTAAACCATTCTACCTGTCTTTTAAATACGTCCAGGGAGAATGAATCAACCGCTTCCCTGGATTGCCCTTTTCAGTGCCTGACTGCTTTCTGTGAAGAAATATTTCCTAATATCCAATCTAAACCTTTCCTGGTGCAACTTGAGGCTGTTTGCTCTTGTTCTGTCTCTTGTTGCTTGGGAGAGGAGACCGACTCCCACCTTGCCACAATCTCCTTTCAGGTCGTTGTAGAGAGCCATAAGGTCTCCCCTGATTCTCCTTCTCTTCAGGCTAAACAACCCCAGCTCTCTCAGCTGCTCCTTATGAAACTGCAGACCTTTCACCGGCTTTGCTGACCTTTTTTGAACACAATCCAGAACCTCAATGTCTTTCTTGTAGTGAGGGGCCCAGAACAGGGCACAGCCCTCGACATGCGGCCTCACCAGTGCTGAGTATGGAAGGACGATCACTGTCCTGCTGGCCACACTATTTCTGACACAGGCCAAGGTGCCATTGGCTTTCTTGGCTACCTGGGCACATGGTGACTCATGTTCAGCCACTGCTGAGCAGCACCCCCAGGTCCTTTTCTGCTGAGCAGCTTTCCAGCCACTCTGCCCCAAGCCTGTAGAGTTTCCACATGGGGTTGCTGTGACCCAAGAGCCCAGCAAGTGTGCCCAAGTGTGACCCAAGGACCCATCCCTTGGCCTTGTTGAACTTCATACTATTGTCCTCAGCCCCTTGATCCAGCCTTGTCTGATCCCTCTTGCAGAGCCTTCCTATCCTTGAGCAAATCGAATCTCCCACTCAACTTGGTGTCACCTGTGAACTGATTGAGGATGCACTTGATCCACTTGTCCAGATCCTTGATAAAGATATTAATCAGTAAGATACTGGCCCTAGTACTGAGCCCTGGAGAAGACCACTCATGACTGGCTTCCAACTGGATATAACTCAATTCACCACTACCCTTTAGGCTTGTCCATCCAGCCAGTTTCTATCCCAGCAAAGAGGACACCTGTCCACACCATGGGAAGCCAGTTTCTCCATGAGAATGCTTTGGTAAATGGTATCAAAGGCTATACTAAAGTTCAGGCAAATTGTACCATTTTTAGTACAATTAGATGAGGGAATGACAGTTGAAAAGCAAGCACAAAGGATAATTGCATGAGTCCTTTCAGCCTGTAGCAATTACCAGGGTTGTGCAATGAAAAAGGTGGGAGACTGTGTTACCTGTGACTCCTGCTCAATACAGTGCCTGATCTTTCCCAAGTCAGCAGTAGGGAATGGGCTGATCTGGTCAGTCAAATTCTCTTCAATTCTTCGCTTCCTCAAAGAGGTATAACTCAAACTTCCAATAATGATGCGATCACTGGATATATGTTCAGTTGTCTTTTTTTGTCCAGGAGCAAATTTCTGTCTTGTGATCAGCTCGGTGTCCATCAGGGCCTTCTCTCCTACCCACATGCAGGACATTGCACTTTTCTGTGTTCAGTGGCATGAAGTTTCTGTCTGCCTGTTTCTCCAGCCTGCTGATGTTGTCCTGGTTTGTAGCAAGAACTGGTTAATTAACTTCTTCTCATCAGAAAACTTGCTGAACGTGTGGTCTGTTCCATTGTCCAGGTTTTGAAGATGTCAAACCGTACTGCTCCCAGTGCACAGCTATTAATAGGTCTCCAGCTGCACTTTCTGCCTCACATCAGAATCCTCTGGGAGTGGCCATTCAGTTGATTTTTAATCTACCTCACTATCTGCTTATCTAACCCCTATCTCATCTATGTGTCTATGAGGATATTCAGAGAAAGATAGCAGTATTAAAAACCTTACTGAAGTGGAGGTAAATGGCTTCTATTGCTCTCTACTAAACCACCATGCTAGTCACAGAAGGCTGCTGGGAATTTGCTTTTGTGAATCTATGTTGACTACTTCAGTTGACCTCCTTCATAAGTTTGAAATGGTTTTCAGGATTATTCACTCCATCCTGTTCCTAGGGACTGATGTGAGACTACCAACATGGCCTTCTCTGGATCTTCCTGGTCACCTTTCATGAAGGAAAGCGTGATGTTTGCTGTCTCCCAGTCCTCAGTAGCCTCCCCTGGTCATCACAATCTTTCCAAGATAACTGAGAGCGGCCTTGCAATGACATAGGCCAGCTCTCTCAGCCCTTGTGTCTGCATGTCACCTGCATTAGACATGTATAGGTCCAGTTTGTTTTAGTGCTCCCTATCCTAATCCTCCTTCACCGAGAGTACAACAGTCTTCCACTGGGCTTACTGTAGTCTTAGGGGCCTGGAGTTCCTAAAGACAAATTTCACCAGTAAGCACTGAGATGAAGATGGTGTTAAGTACCCCCGTCTTTTCTATGTCCTTTGTCATCAGCTGCCCTATCCTATTTACCCATTGGCTCACATTTTCTTCAGGCTACCTTTTGCTGCTGATGCCTCTTTAGAAACCTTTCTTGCTGCCCTCCAAATTTGGAACTTTAGACTGTTCTTGAAACTTTCTAATGGACAATTATTGATATCCTTTCTTAAAACCCTCTAATTAGATATAAAGTAAATGTGTAGTGGTACAGTATAAGCAGAGGCTACATTAGAGTTGACTCAAATAAATTTTAATGTGATTTTTAGATGAGATTTTAGCTTTACCAATCATAGAATCATAGAATGGTTTGGGTTGGAAGGGACCTTAAAGATCATCTAGTTCCACCCCCATTGCTGTGGGCAGAGATACCTTCCATTAGAGCAGGTTGTTCAGAGACCCATTCAATGTGGCCTTGAACCTGGCACATGGAAAAATGTTGTGAGCATTGGATCATATTTAGAAGTGTAACTGCTATAATCATTCTACTCTTATTTTTTAAGTCCAGAAAGAATCTTGAGCAATAAAATGTTAATATTTCATTTACTGGTATTAGCTAATTTTTCCTCTTTTCTAAGCTATTACTGTAAAATTGAGGTTATCATTATTGAAAATGGATGTAGAAGTATTTGCTTTGTTGTGTTGCTGAGGGAGTGTCACCACAAACCTACAAAGCAAGATTGAGTCCAACTCAGTTAAGAACAGTGCACTGTCCTCAAAAAGAGGTTATTTTTAGAAATAGAGTCAGTAAATACATTTACATCTATAATATATTCTAAGGTGATAAGGCTTAATATGATAATAAGTGCTGGGAAATCACAAAAAGCAGCTGTTGGAGAGACAAGGAGTGATTTCTTCCATGTCGTCATGCCCCTAGCTCATGGGATTTTGCCTCTATAGTCTCATTATATGAAAAGAGAATGTTAAAGGTATGCTGTAGGGGCATGTTGATCATAAAATTCCTTAATAACCCCTTTATTTCTATCAGAATAGGGTTTTTTTATAAACATTCATTTCACAGAACATTTAAAAATTATTTATGATTAATAACCAGTGCCTATGGACTAGAATATTGTCATAGGTCAATGGCCTCCTGCTGGTTCATGAATGCAGAAGCATTTATTTTCCAAGCAGCTGATCCACTGGCACTATTATACTGACGCTATTATATAGAATGACTAGTGCAGGATTAAACATTTTATCTGATGGATATGGGTGCACAGGTGTGACAGATACTGTACTGTGTGACCCAATGCACTTTTACAGAGTGAAAGGACCTCTCTCTAGGTCCAAGATTAATTATTGATTTTGAACAGACTACTTCTTTTGATGTTTCCATTCTCTTCTTCCATTCCATTTCTCAGAAAAACCCAGCAAAATTCAAACTTCTTTCAATTTATAATGATTTCCACAAAAGTGTTCCACAAATCATGCTCTTTTCAGGAAAGTGTTGGGAAACAGGAAAGAAAATTAAGAAGTATATCTTCTATAAAGCAAACGAGGATTAGTAAAATTGTATGTCACTAGGATTGCTGGAGGGCAAACATGGTTCCAACTGTCTGCGTGCAGTTTGAGTTGTACTTTAAATCTTGCCTTTGTTATGATTCTTAAAAGTGACCAGTGCCATGTTAATGGGAGTAAAGCCAGAGAAGTTCCCTTCCAGGTCTGTGCACTCTTATCTTTTTTTTTTCATGTGTACACAGTTGTGACTCAAACATCAAGAATAAGTGGTGAAGGAGAAATGTGGTTTTATGCAATGGTCAGTCTGATAGGCAGCTGAACATATCCCCCAATACAAGCTATATTACTGTCTCTTTCTATCACCTTGAGCACCTTCTCTGTCCCCCTGCTAGGACTGTGGAGTTAGATTATTAACATTTGTACAAAATTTCGAGAGTCAAGAAAAAAATATCGTTAACGATAGTTTTTTTGGGATATAGTAGGAAAAAAGAACTGGGTAGCAGTTACAGAAGAAGGAAGTCCTCCTAGAGAGCAAGTGCTAAACACAAAAACAGATCATCTCAGAAGAAAAAAATTCCATGAATATTTTTTAAAATCTCACCAAACAGGAACTATAAGTAAATAGTAATACTGTGAAATGTTAACTGACAAGGCAGGTGATGATTATGAAATTTCAGAGTTAATGGGCTCTCCTTATAACTTTTTGATATGAATACTCCTGAAGGTGTTGCAGAAACCCTTTCCGTGATAAAGGGTTAACCATCACAATGGCTTAGTATCCTGTTGGTTATGAAATATGTTTCTTCTTTGTCACACTCCCTCACTCCTTTGAAAGACTTTTTGAGTCAGGTCAGCTTCTAGCAGTTTCCTTTGAAACATATTTTTTGAGTAGAAGTATAAATTCTTTATCAAAATGTAGGCAATACGCTATTTCTGATATTGAACACTATTGGCCTCCACTAAATTAAGTAAAGAAAGATTCGTTTTCTTTACTAGGAGAGGGACAGAGTGCATAAGAAAGCAGGAAATGATCTTTACACATCAGTCTCTCTAAGGGAATAATTGAATGCCAAGACTGCTGACCAGGCTGCAGCTATAATGAGCTTTTATTAAGTTTTCTATTAGTGCTCCCATTCTTTGTCTACTAAGATCCCCTCCTTTTGCATGGCAGCAGTCCCAGGTGGATGACCATGCAGTAAAGAGTGGTTTTTGCTCAGCTCATAAATGTGGAAATAAAAAAATGCTTTCCCCAAAGCTTAGCAGCATTGTCTGGAAATGTATCCTTCACACACAGTATGTCCAAATGCCTGGGAACAATGTGAAGTCTGGTTTCCCATCACTCAAAGTTTAAGTGTCTGTTGAAGAGCAGGAAAGAGCTGGGCTGTTACTGTGGGATCACAGTTCACTATTAGAGGTGCTGTAACACTGTTGGTGTCTGGTAACTGCAGCTTTTTGAAAATGAGACTAGTGGCTTAGTGAGATCTTATGCCATTATTACTCTGGTGCATCAGTACTGCTAAAGAGCTACTCAAGATTGAGACTACCAGAAGCAGGAGCTTCTGACTCTGAACCCAGAACTGGCTGGACAAAAAACTTTGTCTTCCTTCTCTTCCAAGGAAAGTAACTTCATGGCTTTTTACGTCCAGCAAATTCAAAGGGAGGATATGAATTCTGTGGAGGGTTGAAGAAAGAGCTGAATCATTCCTGAAAACACAATGAAGCTTAAGGAAGAGTTATTCCAGTTTAAAATGTCATATGTTTTGTACCATGGATTGTAGAGAAAAAATCCTGTGTACCTAAATACCCTAGATACTAGACAGAATGAGAAGATAAGATGAGCCACAGGGAGTGTGCAAGCTACACAGGAAGAAGGGTAAGAAGCAAAAAGAGGTGCCGGTATAATTGACTAAAGAAGACTTGAAGTTGGACCTCACAGCTAAGTGCATGTTTGCTAAGTCTTCCTGGGAAGATCTCACCCACCTCTCTGGCACTTCCACAGCAGATAACCTAAGCTGACATTCACCTTGGCTGCCTTACAGCAGTAATATTTTCAGCTGGACAAACTGTTGTTGATCAGCAGCCCCATTGAATTACTCATGCTTTCCTGTAGCAGGCATACATGTTTTCTTTTCCATAGCAGGCTTTTTTTTTTTTTTTTTTGTGCATACTAAGATACTCTTAGTCACCCTTTCCACTGTTCAGTCTTGCTTGGTTTACTTCCACAGGGTGGTCATGTATCATTCACTTTGATGGGAAGCGAACCATGGTTTTGACCAGTTTTGTAAAGCAGTGTTGTTAGTGTGTGAAATGAACTTGTGGGGAAAAGTTACTGCTCTTGCCATTTTGCCTTCTAGTTTTTTTAACTTTATAGAGAAAATGAGGCCTTCATGGCTATTAATACAATTCTGACAGGACTAGCCTCTTCCCATCCTAGCTTACAACAGAGAAGAGCCTAGATACGAATAAGAAGAACTGCAAAATGTTTGCACAACGGGAACTTTACTTAGAATAGCATCAAAATTATTAAATTGGATAAGGAATTGTTCAGTTCCTCAGCTGCCTCTGGAAAAAATGTTTAGCGAAAAGGGTGGGATGATTTGCACCAACATTTCTCCTCCCAAAAAACTGTCAGTCAACAATGTTTTTCTCTCTTCTTCTGAGAAACAGGATTTGTCAGACTTCCTGAGCCAGTGGTATTTAAAATATAAACAAATTAAGACAAAAAAACAATAGGCGGTTTTTTGCAAAGTGGCTATTGATTTGTGCTTGGCTTTTTTTTTATTTTCAAAGGAGATATTGCAAAATGTCTAACTACAAACCTGTCTAAAGACATTCTTGTAGGGGAATATCTAATTTTTTAAGTTCCTCATCAACTTTCAGCTTTTGATTGGTCTACTTCTCTATCAAGTTGGTTAGTAAAAAATCATAAATTTGGCTACTTCATTCTGCTATGCTTCTTGTGACACTTCCTGCTTTTGATCATTGTCTCAGTCTATGAGTAGTCTAAAATTAGTGGACCTATGTGTGTAGTAAGGTGATAAAGTGCTAGGCAGATGACAGGATTTGTCCTTTTGTCTGTGCTGTCAGTTGCAGACAGGTAGTGGTAGAAGAGTGCAGAATTACAGCTCTGAAATATGTTTACCAGATGCAACCATTTTATAATCAGCACAGTAAAACAAATATAAGACCCTAGTCTGAAAACAGCAAACAAAAGTCCGTACATAATCCCGTGCTGTACCTATGAACATTAATATGCTCTCTTTCATCCAAACAGCCTCAATCTCACAAACACTGATGAACAATGGAATATGTTTTTATTTTCATGTGTTAGGAACAGCATGACATGACTTGCCTGAGGCTTCATTTGTCTATTTCTCGTTTAGGACATTATGCCTCTGTCATTAAATGAAAATTGCCCACCATTATCAGTTCATCCACCAGATCATAAATGTAAACAGAGAGACAAAATCAAACTAGATCTACCCATATTTACAAGAAAAACTCATGATGGATTTTTCAGTTCTCCTCTATCTAGAAAGAAATTTGAACCCTTCAACCTTGCTGTGAAGCCTCAGTTGATGACATAAAAGCTCATTAGAAGCCCTTATTGTGGCAAGAAGACAAATACATCTTGGGGTATAGTCCTAGGAGAAGCGGAAACCTTGCTCTAGATAGTGAGGACTCTGTCTCACATGTTTTTCCTATAGATAGTCCAGTATTTTACTGCAAGGGCAAGTGTATGAGCAGGGGTTGTTCAGCAGTGTCTGTTCTATCTTCTTACAGGTCTCTATTTCTGCTTCCTGGTTGAATGGGGTATGTCTGTGAGTATTCGTGTGTGGCGGCTCAGTGGCAACCATGGGTCAAAGGGTCACAAACGGTCACAGAGGTGTGCACCAGGGTGTCAGCAGCTGGAGACACTAGTGCTAAATAGGGCAAGCGGTTTGGGAGCTATGAATTGATGTGGCCCTAACTCTGGTGCTGCTGAGAGCAGAGGTCTGAGAGTTGTCTACTGGACTGGCACTAGGTTTGAGTCAGCTACTTCAGAGACCTGGGGTCTGAGCTGGGCAATAGTAAGTTCCACCAGTCTGAACCCGCTAACAGAGAGAGTTGTTCGTGTGTGTATGAGAATGCATGGAGCAGCTGGGAGACAACGAGGTTCAAAGCAACTGCAGATGTTTGTCTAAGGCCAGCTACTGGAGGGATACATATTTAATATATACATATGTGCACATATTGAATAAATATAAATATGTATATATTTATTTTTTTTCCACTAACAGATTTTCATATAGATCAGAAACAAAGGGAACAGGACAAGGATGTTAATGCTGTCTGTGATTTTGTAAATGTCTTTTCTTCTGTCTGAGGCTGGCCATGTGTTCTTGTATACATGTATTGTCTGTACATCTACATGTCAGCCTTGCTACTCACTTGCCCTGGGGATATGGAGCTTCCTCTGCTGTTGGCCTGCTAGAGTCTACAGCTCTCAAAATGTACACAAACATACCAGCAAAACCTTCCATTATTTAGAACTTAGACCTGTGGACCTTGAAGTTATATCCTTGCCATCTTACACTTGGGAAAGCTGAGGCTGAAAAAGGAGACATAATCCAATTAACCTAACAGGCCAAAGGCAGATCATCTGTGGTTTTGACTTCTGGAAAAGTGAGAGTCACCACTCAAAGGCAGTGACTAACACAGAGCATCTCGGAGCTTGGAGTGCCGTAGATGAAGAGGAGTGGAGAGGAACAAAAGCCTTCCAGCTTGACTAGCAATGTGTCTGTGAGAGGAAAGAGCTTGTAAATGTCTGCCACACCTCACCTCAGCAGGCAGAGGTTAATATTTTGAGAGATATTCAAAGTGAAGGTATCGCAAGTTTTACGGTACTTGTCCCAAATCAAATCAAAACAACATATAGAACCAGGACAATTCTCTTTTAGAAAGTGTCATATTTCAGGCTGGCAAGCTATAACACATAAGGTGTAGTAACTACCATAATAACACATGCTTTATCATGTCTTGCTAATTGTCTTTCACACTGTATAGTTTTCCAGTCTATCCTTTGCCTTGCTCCAAACCACATACTAAAGGAAACATTTCTAGCATTTAGAATTAGCCTTAAAGACAGACCACAGTGCAATTAGACTATTGTGTTGCTGGAGGTGCATAACAGCTTGGCATGTGGTTTTTCTTATACTTTACACTTGGCTTGTGTCAAGACACAATGCCAAATGGCAACATGTGAAGTCTGTAGATGGTGGCTAAATATATCTTACTGTGACTAGTCTGCAGATCCAGTTTCATTGTTTCAAGCACCACAAAGCAAGCCAGCAGCTATGTAAAAGGCAGGACACTTGGCTTGACTTCCTCTGTGGCTGAAAAATCCTAGGGAGATTTTCATCCTGGGTTCCTTAGTTGAAGGGAAACTTATCAGAACACCAAGCATTTTGAACTGGTACACATGGGGTCTGGTGGAGGAGGCAGGAGATAAATCCTGACTTGAACTCTTTTACTGTTAGAGAAAAATACTGCCCTGCTAAGCATCTCTGGATAGTTTTATTTTGTGTGAAAGCCACCTGGAAAGTCTTCCTGACTCAAATGGAGTATGAAAATGACTTGCCAGAACATCAACCCAAGCTCAGCTGATTGCAGTACTAGTTATTAAGTTGTTATTGGAACCATGGAGGAGCAAAGTGAATTTGTCGGGAAGTGTAAGACAGAGGAGGCGGATGCTGTCTTCCCTTCCTTTTGCAACAAAGCAACAATATCATAACTCATAGCTTCAGAGCTCCACATCTATGCATTGGTGTCTTTGTGTGTGTGATGAGATTTAAAAAAAAAGTAACTGCATACAAAATAAAAATACATGAATTTGAATATACATATATATGCGTATGCTCTAGTATGATCTGGTGAACAGCTTGAAGTCTTCTGTGTAATTGCTTGCATTTTGATATGAATTGGTATGACATTATAATTCAATCACTACAAAATCAAGTTTGATTTTTTTGCTGTCCTCCAAGTCTGCCTTAATGTGACAGGGACCATTGGAAACAGGCATTCTCTTTGAAGGAAAACATCATCCCTTCTACCTTCTACATCAAAATCCTATGACTTGAGGAAGGGGCACTAAGATGACAGTAGCACAGAAATTTACTACTTGATAATTTTGAGAGTTTAAATGGCACTAGGATTTTATTGCCCCAGGTATCATTCTATATCTTAGTGTTGACAAAGATGAATTGTAACTGTATAGAGAAAGTAAGAGAAAAAGTGGACAAGGTATATACAGCCTAAGTCCTTTTTTTGACATTGGCTAGTTGGATCTTTGACAAACATTCAGATTCATTTCCATGCCTGTTTTGGAACAAGTGAATTCCTGTATCAGCATAAGTGGGTTGTTGCAGTTGCTGGGATACATGAAAATATACTGTACCTATATAGTGCATTCAAATAAAAGGCTGAGGAATAATGCTGCTCAATTAGCAGCACACAGAAACTGAATGAAGATGATTAAACTTCTGTTGCTTGCTATGAAGACAGAAGTTCTTGTGCTTCAAATGAATGGTTAAAAGGACTGAGAGCACTTCAACAGTTCTCCAAAGCTATTATGATCCTTCAAACCAATAGCTGTCTTAGGAAAGACAAGCTAGAATCTTTAATTAAGAAGTAACTGGTATAATTTCCCAATAAATGGGAACTGAATGGTATGCTGCTGTGTAGAAGTAATGATAGCAGTGCTCCAGACTGGCAAACAGCTCTAGTTGTTTTAAGGGCAAATTCTGGGGAACAGAACTGTATTATGAGTGCCTGTTCCCTGTTGTACTGCAATATTCGACCAATTAGTGTTCAGAATAGGTCACAAGGCACTCTGTTTTAGAATAACTCTTCAGAGTGAAAATTCTAAGGTCTGTGTAAGCAGTGCATTCATTCCCACATTATGTATATCAATAAAGCCTTCAAAAATTTCACACCTACTTTACAAAGAATTATAATTTTATTATTTGAAAACGTTATATAGAAGTATATTTCAGTGTCAAGAATTTATTCAGACATAGATATTGTGGGGTTTTTTCTTCTTTCCCCTAAAAAAAAATCCCCAAAGTTCTTTTACTACCTTCTTACTGGCCTGTTTTTACCACTTTTTTTCCATTTTAATGACATAAAATACACACTTACTAGTGAATTCATTGACTGGTGCTGAAATTAACTTTCTTAACACACTTAAATGTGTTTGTCTCCAAGTTTACTGTAAACTGCAACATTATGTCATTTTTAGAGAATTTGGGAGAAGGTCAGTCATGATTAAATTAGGATGCTGGTAAGAATAGAGTGTGAATTATAAAGAACAGTAATTAAGGTATGCAAGTGAAAAAAAAATTAATTTTGCCTAGTTTTCAGGGAACCTGAGTCTGTTTTCAACTTCCATGATCACCCCATCATAAACTGTCACCTTTAAACCTATTCGTACCTCAAGATTCTTTTGAATTTCCAGTACTCTGGAGACATTTAACTGCCTTCAACTCTACCTGACTGAGTGGGAAGGAGCAGAAAGGAGTACTGCTCTGGTCTGGGATTCGTGCTAGCCTGCTAGGACAGCTATGACCTCTTAATTGGAGAGTTCAGCCATTCCCCTGGAACAGGCACGAAATTTGAGCTCTCTTCAACTCAGATTTTACATGTATTTGTTGTTAATAGATATTTTTTCTCTAGTTTGATTTTTGAGTGAAAAAAATATTTGAAGTTTTTAATTGCCTATTCCTTATCAGCAATTTAAAATAATTGCAGTGTAAGGGGAAAACTAAAATTATTTCTTTACGTTTTTCACTAAAGGAAAATAAATTTTAATGACCATGAATATTAGAGTCAGAAGCAGCTGGAATGATCAGAAAGGATGTTGCAGATGTATAAGGTTACTGGGGAGACAAAGCCATATATGTTAAAAAAAAAGGAATTGCTTCATTGCTTCAACACAAACTTGTTAAAGATTGCTGTACAGTTCTTGGTGGTTCTGCTAGGGCTTTCTTTTGGGGCCTGTGTTTAAGATACGTGCAGAGGGGCTGAAATGTGCTGCCAGGAAAGAAGTCAGATCATATAGTACTTTTGGGCTTTTGGTTTGGTTGGCTTGACTGGCAGGAAACTGTTCTTTGGATTTGGCCCTAGAACAGAGCATTTGTAAGAAGGAAGCAACTGTAGTTGTACAACAGCTGGTCCATCCACATCTGCAGGTCAGTGGGTAAAGGTGCTTATGGCTTGACTATTAGTGGGTCTTGGGATGTAAGCATCCAGAGTGAAATTTTCCATGAAAGGAGCAAAAATTGCTATATGATAGCTGTGCCCAGAACAATAGTGATGTAATGAACCCTTTATATCACTCCTGTCCCACTGAGCCTTTCCTCTACACACCACACTGTCTCTAATGACAACCTTGAATGAGAGAGAGGTTTCTCAGCTGAAAGGCTCAATATTGTAGTAGGAAAGGGGTCACTGGGCCTGAAATACATCCAACAAAGTCTAAGTGGTTAACAAAGGCCTTTTGATGAAAGTTATTTTGTATATGCAACTGGATTGCTTTTCACTGCCTCTCTTCTAACACCTGCTCAAAGAAACAGGACTCAAGCACACTCTGAAAATAAAGACTATTAAAATGCTGCAGTTCAGCACACCTACAAGCTTTGCAGCTCTGTTGCTGAATAATGAAGAAATTCTTATTATTTCAGTAAAAAAGCTGACAATTTAGTAAAAAAAAGATAAGAGAAATCTTTTCTTAGTGACATGCTTAGGTACAGTTTGTCATACAAGTGTACTGAAATGTTCAAAATATTATGTGCTCAAAAGCTGAACAGTCATTGCAAATGAGATTGCATTTTAAAAATATGTTTGAATTGGTAATAAACTGTGAAAAAAATTTAGGGAGCAGGTAAGTTGTGATTATAGTAGTCTAGAAGTCTGTATGTTTGAGTTCAATGATCAGACATTCTTGCTACACTGAAGAGAATATGATCCTGCACGGGAAGCATTAAATGAGAAAGGAATGTTTTCATTAAAGAAACTCAAAACTGATTTATGGCCCACTGGTTGCATCTCATACTGGAAAAAGGAAACCCTATAAATAAAATTGCTTAGAGGGAGTTCAGTATACTTTCCAAAGGGCCATCTAAGAAGTTTTCTTTTAAACTAAATAAATTTTGAACAGTAACATTAATTTTAGTCCTAGCTGCTTTTTCATGGTTTAACTACTTTGTGACTGTATTCCTCTAAGTTTCTGATTGAACTTTGTGGAGAGACAAACTCCTGATTAAAAGACAGATCCTAAAGTGATATGCTAGAAGGGTAAGGAAACACCTGAAAGTATCAGTATTCAGTATCTCAGTAATGTCTAAAGATCTACTCATTGAGATCCAGTTTTAACACAAGTTGTAGTTCCCATAACCTACTTGGAAAAAAAAAAAAAAAAAAAAAAAACAAGAACAGGAGACTAAGAGAGAAAGAAAGAGAAAAAAAAAATGTTAATGGGTACATTAGGTTTCTCTTCAGTACAGAATAAATCTGCCCGAAGAAAGAAAGCTCCCATTGTGTATAAATTCCTTAAAGGTCAACTTCACCATTGCTAGTCTTTGGATGGTTGCTACTAGGGACTTGGATTTATATTGATTAGTGATATTACAAGAAAATGGGTTTAAAATTGTCTTCTAAATGACACAGAGATACGAAGAAGAGAGTGAAGTGAAAAAAAAATTATGATATCCCCACTTCAGAAAGAAATCTATCATGTCCAAAGACAACCTGTGACACAGAAATAAATTTTGTGTATCTGACAAAACTTGTTTCTCACGAATAAATTTTTTTTGGTGTAGTTATATAGTGAAATAGTTTGCATTTCCCTTTTCCATATTAAGGTCTACTTCTGAACTGTTAATTTTCCCAGCGTACATAAATGTACACATTTTCTGAAATTGATAATATGAATAATAAAAAAGAGGGAAATGTGTATATGTTTACAAATCTGTATCTTACCCAGCAACAAGTTAGTTAAGCAATATCTTAAGCTGGTTTTTGGCTCCCTGAGGTGTTAAATTCAGATAAAACTCGAGGTCTTGTTCCAAATGCTCACCATATTTGGAGAAATTCAAACAGAACCAATCTCCTCTGTTCTGTTCTGTATAACAGATTAAACCAATACCTTCAATCCAAACAGTGCTGCCTTGAGGGGGAGGGAAAAATTGGTGATGACAGGGAATGAACTAAATAATTTTCAATGCAGCAATCCAGAAAGCATAATCTATGGAACATGTCCAGTTCTATATTTACTAACCAGAGAACTAGCTGCAGCTGTTTATTATGACTGGTTGTGGCAGTTTGATAGTGTGGAATCATATTTACCTAAAGATAAAAGGGAAGGTGATAGAGAACAGAGTTTAGCCATGCTTTTACCATCAATTAAGGTAATTTCAGAGAAATTATGTATAATTTGTTAAAGAATTCTTCCCAGTAAATGATAACTGATTTCACAATTACAGGACACTGCTTGCTATGGCTTTCAAGGAACGATAAAACATACCTGAGGGGGTAGTGGCCTTCACTAAACAGATCTAATGCTGCTATGAAAGGTGCTTTGTCAGGTTTCAGCTATACACTTTTACACCTGCAATTCCTTAACCATAGCAGTGATGCTAATGAAGACCAGGTGCTTTTTCCACCCTCCAGAGAAGGAATTGGCATAAGTGCTGCTGTGTGATATCTGGGAACCTCTCATTTTTCTCTCCAGATGGGCTTTGATGCATGCCATAAGGTGCCTTTTCAAACTTCTAGAGTGGAAAGAAGATCAGGCCTGGAAGAAAGTCCAGTGGAACAATCAGATAAGGTCAGACAGAGAAAATGCCAACATCCAACCTCATGACAAACATGATGGCTATCTGTGCAGCAAGCAAACAACTTTGAAGTTGTTGTTTGAAGTAAAAAAGTACTTCATTAAGGGTATGCAGCCATTGCCTATTCTTTTCACACTGGGATCTAGGTCAGGGACCTGAATCTCCAGGAAATAGCAGTAAAATAGCTATAAAAGCTGCAAGATAGATATCAAAGGGATGTTGTGTTATTGGCAGCTGCCAGATATAGTCCAATTGAAGGGCCCTTATTCCCTTAAAGCTTGAAAGTTTGTTATTTAATTTGGAAATGAGTAATGGATGCCTTGAGCAATATTTATTTTTAATAAAACACAAGGTTTTAATTGTGATTGCACTTACATAGTTTTAATATTCCATTATGGAACATGAACATTTTTAAAAGGAATTCCTTACAGAGCATTCCTCCCACTTTTCTTTGCATTTGCATGTATTAATTTTGAGGCTGTCCACTCCCTAGAATTTACAACAGTTAAGGAGAAATTAATAGTGGCCCTGAGAAGGGGGAAAAAAAAGAAACCGGTTGAAGGGGGAAAGAAAGGGGAAAACATCTACATTCTCAGCGGGAGCTTAGGTAATTATCTGACTCCTTCCCAGCTACCTCTGGCACGTGGCACTACCTTAGCGAAACAATTAGCCTTTCTGCACTGAGTGGAAAAACCAGAGATGGGCAAATACCAAAACGTGTGACACAATGGGCAAATACCAAAACGTGTGACACAACGCTTAGGTCTAAAGTCCAAATTTAGTTAGAGTGGACCTGAAGTACTGCAGATATAGCACTTATTGTTTTCTCTTAATATGACATTCTTGAACTGAAAGTACAGAGTGGGAGAAGACAGGAAAATTTTGTGTAAGATAGAGTTTTGAAAGGCTAATCTGTAGTGCAGTGGATGTAATGAATCCTCTTTTGCTGCCCCATTGATGAATCGTCCTGTAGTGAACTCTGAGGCAGCAAAGAAGTGGAATGACCCAAAGTGCTTTCTTTCCCTGCTCATTTGTTAATGACTGTACTCTGTATTTGGGATGCCTGTGGAGTTTTTGACCAAAAATTGCTTGGGCCATGATACATTTAAACAATTTGAAACCAAAAATCAGTCTGCATACATAATCTGGGCATCATGGATCTACTTTTTTTCCCCATAAGTCAGTCTCACCTCGATCCTTGATCCCAGTGACAGTGGTGGAGCACCTAGTCCTGGAAACCATTTCCAAGCACATAAAGGATGAGAAAATGATGAGAAAATCATCAGGAGAATGGCTTCATCATAGGGAAGTATTGATGGACCAACTTTATAAGCTTCTGTAATTAAATGACTGGCTTAGCAGATGATATGAAAGCAGAGGATATTGCCTGCATGCCTTCAGTAAGACCTTTGACGCTGTAACCTGTAAAATCCTCATAGACAAGGTGTTAATGTTGGGCTGAATGGATAGTCAGTGATGTGGATTGAAAACTGACTGAATGCCCAGCCCCCAAGAGTGATGGTCAGCGGAGCTAAGTCTAGTTGGATGCCAGTAACAACGGTATAATATTGGGTCAATAATGGGTCAAGTTCCGTTAAACATCTTCATTAATAATCTGGCTGATGAGGCAGAATTAGCCTTCAGCAAATTTGCCACTGACACAAAACTGGAAGGAGTGGCTGATACACCAGATGATCCTGTTGCCACCCAGAGGGATCTTAACAGCCGATGGGCCAACAGGAACTTGGTGAAGTTAAGCAAGGAGAAGTGCAAGGGCTTGCCCTTGGGGAGAAACAAGCTGATGCACCACTCTATGCTGGGGGCCACTAAGCTGGAGAGCAGCTTGGCAAAAAAAGGCCTGGGGATCCTGTTGGACCCCAAACTGAACATGAGCCAACAACGTGCCCTTGCAGCAAAGACAGCAGATGGGATCCTGTGCTGTATTAGATAAAATACTGCCAGCAGGTCGAGGGAGGGGATCCTTCGCTGTATTTCACTCCCCCTATACTTGGCACTGCTGAAGACTCACATCAAATTCTGTGTTCAATTTTGAGCCACTCACTACAAGAAAGACATTGAGATGCTGGAGCATGTCCAGACAAGGGCAATGGAGCTGGTGAAGGGTCTGGAGCACAAGCCTTGTGAGGAACAGCCGAGGGAACTGGGGTAGCATAGGCTGGAGAAAAGGAGGCTCAAGGGAGACCTTATCACTTTCTACAACTACCTGAAAGGAGACTGTGGTGGGGTGGGGTTCTTGTTACTGCTCCCAAGTAACAAGTGACAGGACAAGAGGAAACAGACTCAGGTTGTGCCAGCAGAGGTTTAGAATGGAAATTAGAAAAAGTATTTTCACTGGAAGGATGATCAGGCATTTGAACAGACCCCCCAGGGAAGTGGTGGAATTACCATGCCTGGAAGTGTTTAAAATGTGTGTGGATGTGGCACTTGGGAATATGGTTAGTGGTGAACATGGTGGTTGAGTTGACAGTTGGACTTAGAGGTCTTTTTCAAGTGTAATGATTCAGTGGTTCATCTCTCCTCAGCACTGGTGAGGCCACACCTGGAGCGCTGGGTTCGGTTCTGGGCTCCCCTCTACAAGAGAGACATGGACATACTGAACATTGTCCAGCAAAGGGACACTAAGATCATGGAGGAACTGCAGCATCTCTCCTTTGAGTGAAGGCTGAGAGAACTGGGGACAGTTCAGCCTGGAAAGAGAAGGCTCTTTAGGAAAATTATTAATGTATGTAAGTATTTAAAGGGAGAATCCAAAGAGGACAAAACCAGGATATTTAAAGTGACAGGACCAGAGGCAATGGGCACAAACTGAAACACAGGAAGTTCCCTATGAACTTCAGGAAGCACTTCTTCATTTTGAGGGTGACCAAGCACTGGAGAAGGTTGCCTAGAGAGGTTTTGGAATCTCCGTCCTTGAAGAGATTCAGAGGTTGTCTGGAGGTGGTCTTGGATCATCTGTTCCAGGTGGTCCTGCTTGATCAGGGCAGTTGGATCTGCTTAAACAAGGCAGATTATCTCCACAGGTCCCTTCCAATATAAACCATTCATTTTCTTTCCTTCAATGACCTCTGTATCAATCACTTTTGTGTAGCAATTGTACCTGCTTAACCTCCAGCCAGTATACCTCCTAGGAAAAGAAAATGCTCTTATTGAAATTATTAGAACTATTACTAGTAATGTTTGTGTTAATGCAACAATATATTATATATTACTATTAAAAAATTCTGCTGTGCTGTAAATTATATTCTCCTTTTTACTTGAAGTGATAGTGTAACTGCTGTCTTTTATAAGAAAGCTTTATCATCTCCACTTCCTGAGACATATCTATGTTTTAGAAGAAATTCAAGAATATATATTTAGTATAGTTTTGAAGTCTAATCAATATTAAGAATATTTTCAACAAATTTGCATTTCAATGAATGTGTCTTTCTGGGTCCAGTGACAGAAAAAGAAGTAAAATATTGAAAATTAGGAGTTTATGTGTTCCAATGAACAACCCGTACGAGGATGGTTACACTTGAAATGAAACAAAGCAGATGATGACACCAGGTGCTGTCAATGGCATTTTATTCTGCAATATATAACAATTGTGCTAGGAATGCAGTATGAATATCTATAAAAGAGAGAGCAATCATATATAACTGATTAATTAATCTTTTGCTTAGTTTTCAGGTAATTTTATTATAACAACCCGATATGGTGTTTTACTGTTTTGTCGGTGATTGGACACAAATATGAAGTGTGAAAATATTTTAGTTAGCAGAAAATGGAGACACAAAAAGCTCAAAGTTTATGTTTCATCTAGATTTTAAGGGATTAAAACATTTATCTGCATAGGTAGACAACTAATGGTACATTTTTGAAATGTTTCTGATTTTCCTAATGCATTTTTGGCAGTTGAGAACTGACCCATAGTTCCTGCCCAAAAGACTCTGTGGGGAAGCAATCCCTGAACTGGGATGAAGAATCCTGGCCGCCTGAAGTGCTAATCCTTCTTGTCCAGCCTGTTTGAACCTCTGGTACAATAAAGTTATTTCACAAATCTTTATAGAATCTTTATAACTTTTATATACTAATTATGGAAGTGGAACAAACCTGTGAACTGCCTAGGCAATCTATTGTCTATAACAATTTCCAAGTGTCTTCATGGATGGCATAAATTACTTGAAAGGCACGAAATTATGGAACAGTTTAACCATGGGAGAAGTCTTTTCCTGATGCCAACTCATAATCAATTTTGTACCAAGGCGTGATTTGTTTTGTTTCAGATACAGACATAAACTGAATGAGAGTGCCCTGCCTCCCCTTCACTGTTGAGGGATTACAGTTTGTGGCGTCTGTCAAACAATGGCTTCATTCTGCAAAGGACTGAATGCCTAACTGTGTATGACAGTGACACACCTGTGCCTAGGTTTTCTGCCATGAAGAGACACAGTCTCTGTTATCATATGTTCTACTCCAGACAAAAATTAACTCCCCAGTTCTTCAAACAACAGCATAAAACACAATTACACATATTCATAGTGTATATTATACCTGATGTTCATAAGAATGCCTGATTAAGCCCTGAGGTATCTTGCACCTGGATATCCACGTGTTTTCTTCTAAAACAAACACTGCAGCTGTTAAGAATAAATGCAACTTGCTCTGGTCATCGTTTCCTGACTCTGTCCTCCTTTAGTCTGTCCTTTTCCTTTTTTTAACTGCCTGTAATCTGTTTGAACAAAAAGACAGATGTGAAGTGCCTTATTATCTTCTTTCAGGGTCTTTGGATAGGTAAAATGGAAGAAATGGCATTGCATGCCATGTGTGTCTGAGTTTTTGCCTCTCCTGACAGTGAGAATATTGCAGTTTGCAGTTGTTCTCACTCATAAAAGAGATAAACAGATCTTTCTCATGATGGAGTGCTGGATTCAAAATATTTTTTTTTTTGCTCTGGCTTTTTTTTCTTCATGTGCTACTGCATTCTCTCTATGTGCTCTGCATGCTCTGTCTCTTGTGTGTAACTGCCAGTTTTCTAACTGACATCAGCCTCTAACAATGTAGTTAGTTTTCCTTGTTCTCACATTCTGTTCTCTAATGCATGTAGTTTTCCTTCTTTTGTTAATAAAATTTTTGTACTATTCATTATGTACCCATGTCCAGCTGAAAACTAATGCACAGAATTTTCATGTAGAATGATGTTTCAAATGATTGCTTCTACTACAGCATCCATCTTTCCTTCAAAACATTTACCTGAACTAGTGATGCTTTCATTCACTTCATTCTCTTTGCTGATGCTTGCAAAATGTTATAAGTTTAGCATTTCTTTTCGTGTGCTGGTTATGGTGTTGACTTTTGCTGTTTGCTATAGCATGTGAACCTATATCTTTTATAATATTTTTCCTATGATGTGGAGTTCCTAAAGCCTTTCTTTTTAGTAATACTTTGCAGTTATTTAAAGATAATTCAGTGCCAAAACACTGTTGGCCTTCCATAAGCTGTGACCTCAGACAGATGACTGTCTTATTTTGGTTAACTCTAGTTATTCCAGTAGTTACTTCAGACCTGGTCTGTTTGCACTGCATTTTTTAAGCTTTCAGCTACATCTGTTACTGCCATATATTTTCTGGTCTTTATACCCTCCGTTTGACAGAATCTCACTTGTAAGTGTCATATAGCCCCCTAAAAACCCTTTTGTTAATGTTGTCTTCTTAGTCCTCCACAGGAGTTAAATGAAAAATCAGGCAGAACTTGAAATTAAAACCATTAAATACATCAGTCAAGGCTAGCTCTGAATAGATAATCAACTTTCTACTATTCTTTTTTTGCTGGAACTCTATTTTGAAAATTTAGACTGTGCTGCAAGTCCTTTCTTGGTTTGTCTGGTCCTTTGTAGTCTTAAGTGATCGAGTGATCACTGCTTAAGATACTTGCAGGATTTATGCTTTATTTTGTGAAGGACTTCACCTTCCTCTGAATAATGAAAAATGCTTTGCCATTGTTTGACTGGGCTTTCTCTAGAAGTTTAACTGTTAAAGTACGGCTCCAGTAAGAGAAAATGCCCATCCCTGGTCTGTGAAAATTCTTACAGGGGGAGTTAGTGAGTTAGATCATAATCTATTATATATCTATATCTATAATATATCTATATATCTATATCATATATCTATAATATATTACGGGAATCAAACTAAACAGAGGTTTGATATCAATATGCTGAGATCATCTCCCAGTGTGAGAAGACTTAAAAAATGCTATTATTGTTGTTATTATTTTTATTATTATTCTTATTAATCATCTAGATTTTATGAAAAAAACAGTAAGGCATTCTACTTTTGAAAGAGAAACATAAAATGTCAGAGGGAGACAGAATAGGCTTCTTTTTGAAAGTATTGTTTGTATAAACCTTTTCCACTTCCCCTTGTGGTCTAAAAGATAGGTTCCATAATTGTTTTGAATGGCTTTTTACAACCTTCAGGGTTTCGGTGACACTGCAGCCTCCTCTGGTCACTGACACATTCTTTCTACCACATCTGGCTTGTGTGACTGCTCACTCAGCTTTTCCCAGGGCATGAACCCTTCTCCTGCAGCTCCCAGAAGTTTCCCCTCTCTCTGGGAGAACTTACCTGAATTCTTCTCCTAAAAAGAACATAGTGCAAACTGAGAAATAATCAAAACCAACCTACTGTCCACCATGGGCCTTCTGTCTACAATTGAGAGAAGACAGACCTAAAGTCCGGAGATACAGTAAATGGCAGCAGTGTTTCATTATGCATTTCTGGGTCTGCTTTTCTCCCCAGTCCATTTTTTTTTCCTTTGGTTTGGTTTTTTTTCTGTTGTTTTGTTTTGGGAGTTTTTTGGAATTTTTTTTGTTTGTTTATGTCAAAGATTCATGAAATGTGCATTATCCAGTGAAAATTCTTTCTAGCCTTCAGTCCACCTGCTGGATTAAAAGTGTTACCTTTTCAAGTATACAGTTGTTTTTAATTACCTCTCCAATGAAGCTGAACAAACAGCAGCCAGGTCACACCATCCAGCATGGCTCATAAGTTTTATGAGCTATGTTGCACATCACAGCAATGTGTGCAACCAGCTTTCACAAAAGAGCACGCTAGCTCTCAACTGGATACTACTTTTACTCTGGACGGTCCCAACTGCATTTCTTCTTGCAAGGCTGTTGCATAAACTCAGCATTTGCATTGCTGGGAATGAACACAAGCTTGCGTTACTGGGATTTTGTCCTAAATTTGGTTGGCACATTTCACCTGTAGTATACATGCACTGTGTTATGAGAAACTTAACACTGTCCATGAAAATGGTAATCTAATTATAGAGGGACTATAGTGGAAACAGCCTCCTACACCTTCCACATGGGTTTACTACGAAGGTAACACAGGGATAGGTTGCTCATACTGTGTTCCCAGCTCTGTAACACATCTTCCATTAGGTTGTCTCAGAGAGTCTTGGATTTCTCTTTTCCACTCAAAATACTTTCTCCATTTCTGTATTTTCATTTCCTCAGTAAAATTCTTAGTTATTTGTTCAGCACCAACAGCATAGAGGCATAATTAGTGCTTGAACTGTTCATTGAAAAGCATTTAAGAACAAGAGGTGGGCAGTGTTGCTAGCAGTTGTTATCTTCCAATTCAGATTTCCATGAAAGAGGTGGTTTCCAGAGTTTCTCTCTGGTTTTCATGTAAGAACTGCTAATAGTGAAATTGCTGCTCAATAATAAATGTCCTGCCAATTAGAGGTGGGGGAAGGAAATCCTCATGCTTTGCTGCCTTGGGAAAAAAAAGGGGAGGAGGGGGAAGGGGAAAGGGAGAGATGAGAGAAAGCAAAAAAAATGAAGGGGCTTTAATTTCCTTCTAGCTCTCACACCACGGCTCAGTGCTGCTTAGTAGTATGGCAGTAATGTTGAGAGACTGGAGTGACTGCTAGGCAATGCACATGCAAGCCTGTGTTGAAACAGTGCCACAGGCAATCTCTAGGGTCTTCTCTGAGGGTCAGTAATATTGTTCAGAAATCAGGCTGCTGCTTGCTTCTAATATAGACATCCTAGTTTCTATCTCAAGATGTTGGGACCTGGCTGGGGTGTGCACAGAGTCAAGGAGGTGAATGATGTCCTGTAAGCCCTGATCTCAGAGCTGTGATAAAAGCCAAAATGGCATGTGAAGGTGACAAGGGAGAGGGATGGGAAACAGAGACGGAGAAGAACTACATTGCATTAATTTGCCTTTGGGAGTTTTGCCCACGGTTTATAGAGACGGTAAGGCAGTTAAAGGAAAGAATGCTGCAAACCCAGGGGTGGGTGAGTACGTGGAATTGGGAAAGGTGGTCTAAAACAATCTTTCAAATCAGTAAATGCAAAGGGCAGCAGAATGCTGAGCTTTTACTGTAACCGATGTCATCTACAAGTTGTACCTACATGTTGTCATAACTTCATGTTATTAGTTACAATAGAGCATACTTCTGGAGTGTTACTGCTGTGTTTCTTCTGCTGGGCTTAAAATTTCCTCTTTTCTTTTCCTCTTACTCCATGCCAGCCTCCACCTCATGAAACAGGATCAAGTTTCAAACTGCAGTCTGAGATGAAAAAAAAAAGGAAGAAATAATAAGGAAGGGCCCTGGAAGGGAAAAAGTAGCTTGTGGTTTTAAGGGCCTCCTAAGGAATTCCCAGTGTGGGCCACCTCCAAATGCAAATACTTTATCTATGAATGCAAATGTTACAGTATCAGCTCTAATGTTATGTCTTTGCAGAAAGGATTTAATCACAATTCAGTGGACAAATTGCCAGACAATTCCTGCTTGAGTAATTTGTACCTCAGACAAGTAATGAGCCAAATCATTTGGAGACACTAAGAAGGAATGTATAGTTTTAACACTTTGAATCAAAACCAAAGTTCAGTTTGAGGTTTGGGTTAGAGACGTACCCAAACCACCACTCTAGCTATAAATAACTCCACATTTTAGAGATGTTTGATGTAGGTTTGGATCTGATTCTGGGGTTTGGGCTCATTCCAGATTTGTTTTTCTGTCATTTGGTTTGCAGGAAAAGTAGGGAATATTATTCCCGTAAGCAGGCAAATTTAATGGCACTTTTAAGTACACAAATTAGCAGCAGGTATATATTTTTTTTTCTCTGATTCATTCTCAGAGTTACTAACACTGCTATGAATCTGAAGAGAGAAGCAAAGAAAAAGTCTAATCGTATCAATGGAAGAAGTTTATAATAAATAGCATTTACACAGCAGCAGAACTGCTACATGTTTGGTCTTCCAATTAAACTTACAAGCATTAGTTGCTTTGTGGGACCAGGATGTATGCCAGTCTGTTGTGCATCCTGCTGAGAGATAAAGGAATTCTGATTTTAATGGATATGAGGACTACCTATCTGTTAACAAATTTTTGCAAGAAATATGAGAATGAAAATTTGCAGTAATGCAGACTTAAATAATGGGGAACATCTATCTCACCATTTTAATATTCGGGTATGATGAGACCCCAGGATATGTAGATCTCTGCCATTTCATATTTTGAACCTGCCTCTTGCTGTTTCTTGTATTCACCCTGACTTAAAACATCAAGGTTTCTTCTTGTTTTGCACCTTAGATGCAGAAAATAAAGGTGAGTTCAACCACTCTGAGACACTGGAGGTCAGTGTCTTTTCATGTGTCCAGAGCCTGGTTCTTTAGTGGTCTTGCAGATATTAAGCACATTTTAAAAATATTTCTTCAGCTATTCAAAGGTGGATGCTGTCAGAACATGCCACTCTCACTAATACCTTTAGCTAGAAGAAATGCACTTTGTTGAGGCACTTCAATAACATCACATTGATGCACTTTTTTATAAGGTAAAGAATTTTTCCCTCAGATTGCTGTTTACTACAGGATAAGAACCTTTTGTTCCTAAAATCAACCATGCAGGTTTTTTATCTGTTTTTCTGCTAGCCACAGTCTTATACTGTAACAGATATTAACAAGAAAACGTGCATTTTCCTTGGTCTTTATCTGTGTGAACCCACCTGGAGAACTGTTTACACAAACCAAAAACAAGAGTAATTAAGTAAATGAAATATCCATTTAAAACATGTACTTCAACTCTGTTCATCGGAATTCTGTTTTGGTTTTCTTTTTCTAACACGGAAAAATCACTTTCTTACTGCACATAAAATATCTGTATACGGAGTGGACATTGGAAAGAAAAACTGAGTAGATGGGTCTGCTGGGAAATCTGACTGGTTGAAGGGGCCAAAAACCCCACCAATCTCCTGGGAACAGCTTTTGAGCTGGCACACCTGCTAGCAGTGCCTCAAAGCTGGACAGGCAAGATGTATATATTCCTCCTTTTCAGTCACATTCCTGCTTGGCTGACTTAACACAGAGGTTTTGTGGAGGGATGTTTTTAATGGCAGGATTTCACATGGTAAGGATGTAATTCAGGAAACAAAATTTGGTGTCTTGGCATCTGCTACAGCCATTCAGCCCATCTGGATGAATGAAAACCTGACATGGCCACAACGATGCTGTCTCTTACAATTTCATCTTAAAAACTTCAACTAGTCTGCTGTTGTGAATGTTTCTAGGGATACAAATTTCTTTTCCATGCTCTAAACGAAAGCTGAAAGTGACAACTGACAATGATGTAAGTGTGAATTTTAGGTAGATCAGAGTCCTTCCTGACTACTTCAAATAATATACTGTACTGAACATTTAGAAAATCAAAAAAGTCCCAAACCAAGCTCTGAAACTTTCTGCATATGTTTCAAATACTGTATCCAAATGTCTACTGAAAAGACTTGCTTACAAAACATTACACCTGCTGTTTGGATTTCATAACACAGTTTGTACCTACTGTGTAGATATCATCAACATATTGGTTCATTTTGAATATTGTCCTAGGGAAGTGTTTTCACTCTGAAGTTCTTTATATGCTAATAAAAAGTGGGATTTATCATTTTTCTGCAACGTTACATTGTTATCTTTATTTTATATCTTTATCTAAATTCCAAAATGGGCCTTTTGACATGTCTTAAGATAATAGCAAGTAAAAAGCTTTGAATCCTCTTCTGTTGTTCATGTTGCCATGTTCTTTCAGAAAAGAGAAAGTCATCAGCTTGCATTTCATAACAAACAGCCCTTCTGAAAACCCTGAAAGCCATTTTATTTTTTTTCATTTCTTAGGAGTGGAATTGGGAAGGCTGAAGATGTTTGAACTGCTTTTGGTGCTTATCTGTTTTCTACTGCCTCGGAGGCTTTTTTTCATACCTATTTGGTTACAGTGCTGGTAAAGCATGGAAAACAACAGTTTCTGGACACCTTTGTGAATACACGGACACATTCCATTTTGTCAGCAAGCTGTTGTAGAGAGGGATGATTATAGTTTACATAGTTCCTCTCTTACCCTCAAATGTGAAGAAGGACAACACAGCCATGTGTTAAATAGGTAACTAGATTTCCTTAAAACTGGAAAACTTTAAAGAAGAAAGAAAGGATATATTTAGGCTCTAAAATGTATGTAAAAATATCATATTTGCATTTTTCTATGCTACATTTTATAAGTCATTAACTTATTTTTTTATAAAGGTTTTTCTGGATAATGAACAATTTCCCTTTTAAATAAGCATGTGCATGTGTTTTTAAAGGAGGTTGTTAGCAAAATATGCAGTTCAGGCTCAGTTTGTAGCCAGAAAAGTATTGCTTAATGCTCATTGCACTTAATTCAGTTGGTTAAATCAATCAGCATTCGAACAGGTGAAGCCAGATTTGATCAATTGATCAATTGATCAATTAATAAAGAGATGCCTTGAATTCTGTATTAGACAAAGCCCTGCATTTTGTTTGTGCTTAACAAATTATAGTGCAGGGTCAGTTGCTTAGAATTTACTTTTGGCAACAGTTCTACACTCAAAAATGAAATAAAATCCAAACGCCTGTTTCCTTGACATCAGAACTTTTTCTTGCGACAGAAATTGTTGAAATAAGTTGTTTATATTCTCAACAGATTTGGGTTTTATACATTATACCACCACTATATCAGGTGTATTTATAATGGAAGACAAATGCCTGAGATTTTTTACCTTCCATTGTATTTTAAGTGATCTATTAACTTTAACTTTGTTCTGATTTGGAAGATGAACACATTTGGACATATTGGAATCCTGAGTAGGATGAAGCCCTTTTTGTTAGTTCGCCTTACAGGTCCCAAACCAGGCCAGCTGGCATGCTCTCATCTTGAAAAGTGTCAGCACATCTCTTGGAATGCTTGAATGATGTACGTGTACAAATAAACACTTGGATCTATCACACACTGGTATCAGCTCTGCCTCATCTTGTGGTCTGACAGCTGTAATATTCTCCCCATCCTGTCTCCCCGCCCTGGTTTGTTGAAATGCCTTAAGGATATCGAACTGCAGTAAGCCAGGTGCATTCATTGACTTGTGCTTGGTGGATAGCAATGTGTGTTTTTCATTGCTTCTGTTTTCTGCAATATGCTGTAGGCTAACTAAGTGGAAATGACAAATGGTTTAATGATAGTTCATGTCGGGGGTCTACAGACGTCCGCAGCAATACTGTCACACTTTGAAGTGACTCTGTTTCCTGGGTAAAAAATGGCTTTTTCAGTGTGCCTCGACTGTTCTCTGTTCCTCAAGAAGTGAGAATGCTATGGCAGGCTCAATCTATGCTTGCATTGTGATGTGTCTGGGATGTTCAAAGGCTCTGCTGCAGCCCATTTCCAGGGCTCTCTCAGTGCTATCTGATCAATCAATTTATTGTCAGTGTGCCACTAATAAGGTGTCATTAGTGGACCAGGAAGAAAATCCCTAAACCAAACAACTTAGGAACCAACTGTGAGTGAAGACATTTAGTACACAGTTAACCTGACTTTTTGGCATGCACATCTAACCTGAATTAACACCCAGGACTGCAAATGTTCCCACAGCAAAGCCTCACCTCTGATAGCACAACACTGTTGCTCCTGCTATTATCTGCTTGGGTTTGAGGATATGGCCTCCACCCTAAGACATCCCAGTGTTTCTCCATGATTTTTACAGCAATTCCTTCTGGAGAAACTGTGAAAAATGAACTAGATGACCATCACCAGTTGAACCGTATTTAATCGTTCCTAATAAAAAAGTGCTCGAACTATAACCTCCATACTGGTCTGTATAGCATAGCTCATACAATCAAAACTCCAGATGTGATTCTGAGAATTTTCTAAATGCATGACACAGGGGGAAGTAACAGTCAAATACAGACTTTCTTCTTGTCTCTCACAAGGCAAACCTGTTGCCACAAAGATAAGTGAAGTGTTACAAATCCTCTTGTTTTCAGGAACTATGCTTGATGATGTATATTTTCACCATGCTTTTTAACTACTTAAATGTATTTTAATGACTGCTGCAGCACCTGAAGCAGTCAGAGATACAAGATATTCTCTTAATAAAAAGTGCTTTGGTCTTCTAGTAGTTCCTGTGGAAAGCCACTATTCCAGTTTAGTTTTGAGATTTAGCCCCACTGCTAAAGTCTTAGGTTGTAAGAAAGTTTCTTGCTACCTACACCAGGAAGTTGGAGAAGAGCTGTGGAAGACGGTGAGGTGTTGAATACTATTCTGGGTGGAAATATCACTTCAGAGTTGGGAAGCAGGAACTGGGAGTGCAATGCAGAGATTGGTGCTCTTGAAGAACACTGATGAGTTACCTTTTTACAGCACTAGGCAAGGCAAGGAAGTCTTACCAATGCACTGTGGAAACCCTAAAGCCATGTTTGCGCGGTGTTACCCTGAGTTAATAAAATTTCTATGTTTCCAAAGGGATTAAATCAACCAAATACCTGTTTATGACACACCGAAAATAAGCAAGACTGTGACAAGATTTTAAGTGAGTTACTTCTTCCAAAAGGGTTTTCTACCTCTTGGTTGAATATTAGTCAACTTCAGTAACTGTCATGTTGGGCAGTATCAAACAGCTGATTGCAGATATGAAGTTGTGTAAACTCACCTGATGAAATCACTGATTTTTTTTCAAATTATTCTTAAATTTTCTAAGTCCTACAATAATTGCTTTTGCAAGGAAGGAATAAAATTAAAGTATTTACCTATGTGATTTCATGCTGAGAGTTTGTTTTAGTATAAAGTGGAAAAGTAAGTTTGAAATATTTTTAATGCCTAAGTAATTAATTACCTAGAAAATTATTCATTGAGCTCTTATTTCTTTCACTAATCCTATGCTGCTGTTTTAACCTTGGACTCCTGGGATTCAGACTCGCCCTTTGGGCAGACTGGTTCTTCAGAACATGAAAATGTATAGGGTATTTCTTGTCGGCCATGGATTGCCTTTTTCTTCTCTAGCAGTGATCAGTGGATCATAAGCCTTGCTTCTCTTCTAGTTCCATGCTACAATCTATGATACTACAATCTATGAATGGATAATAGATCTTTCTGAGCTAATTTATTCTTTTTGTTACAATCTTGTTTTTTGCATCTGTTTCTTCTTAACTGAGCAGCTCTATACCTTTGGGGGTAATTGTCATCTGAGTGGCTTGTGTTATTAATTGCTGTCAATTAAATGATGCTGAGATACATGAGCTCATATTTTCATTTTTTTTCCCCTGTAGAACTCAGTTCATACTCAAATCCAGTATAAAAGCAAAATAAGCACAACCTGCTTTACACATTCCCAGTTTTCACAGTCAGGTACTGAGCAGCAGTAGTTGTTGTGTAGAGTCATCTTAAAAAATGACCCTAAGAAGTGTCTGTCTTGTCTAAAAAGACCACATCTACCTGTTTGCTGTTTCTTCTTCTTCATGGATGAAATTCTTGGGCAATTACAAAGCTTTACAGAAAACAGTCTTGCTTTCCTCTGTCCTTGCCACAGAACTTTCCTGTTCCATGTGGCATTCTGTAGACTCCTTAGATTCAATTCACATTTGATTTGAGTGATAATGTTTTCTCATACTTTCTAGCACAAAAGCTGGAAATAGCGGACGCACTTTCCACAGAGTGTCTCATTATCTCAACGTCATTTGTATTATGACTTTTGTTTCAGAAGTAATCCAACAGGCTTTTCAAATCCTACCCATGCTTTAGGGGATAAACTGTTTCCCTCAGCCATCACTAAAATGCAAACACCATCAGGAAGGAATTTCATTGTGAGAAGGGTTTTGCAGTGACCATTGAGAAAAAGATAATTTTAAATTCACAGTTGAGCCATTACACTTCCATAAAGTGATGCAAGATTTTAAACTCATTTACAAGAAAGCATGTCTCTTACTTTTTTCGGCTGATCGTGGAAGAATAATTAGAAGCTTTAAAGAATTCGTGTTATTTACTTTGAATTGAAGAAGTAACAAGACACTGCACCAATACACTAATAGCAATACTTATTGGAGAAATAAGGACTTATAGAAGGAATTGAAGATGAAGTAACTTCATGAAGTTCAACAAGGAAAAGTGCAGGATCCTGCATTTGGGGAGGAACAATCCCATACATCACTACATTCCCGGGACCCCCCAGCTGGAAAGCAGCTTTGCAGAAAAGAACATGGGGGTCCTGGAGGAGCCTGAAATGTGCCCTTGCAGGAAAGGCAGTAAATGGGATCTTGTGCTGCAGTAATGTACTTCCAGTGAGTCAAGGGAGGTGACCCTTCTCCGCTCCTCAGCACTGGTGCGGCCACACCTGGAGTGCTGCGTTCAGTTCTGGGCTCCCCAGTGCAAGAGAGACATGGACATATTGAAGATTGTCCAGCAAAGGGACGCAAAGATGAAGGAAATGCAGCATTTCTCCTATGAGGAAAGGCCCATATTAGATGATAATGTTTAGGAAAGTTTTTCTGTTTAATCCTGATCAGGGTTGAAGGGCTGAGGGCCCTTGGTACTGCAGTTTGGCTGAAGACAAGAGCTTCTTATCTTTTTTGTTTCAACCGTTGCACTCTCAATCTGTTTCCATATTCTTTATCTATTTTGATGCCTATTGTACAAGCAACAATTTTCTGATTCATACAAAACCAAAGTTCCTTTGAGTAAAAGAGCATCTTTGGACAACCTTTCTTTGCTATATTTCAGGGTATCTTGGTACTGGATGATATTTTGCCACCACAAAAATGAAGCTGGCTTTAACTCTCATGTTTTGTTTGCTGACCACTGTACATTTCTTGTCTCTGCCTCTCACAACATATTCTATGCTGATGACACACAATTAGATGATCTTCCCTTTCTGCAGCTTAAGAAATTTGACATGATTACAATTTGCTCTTTGTTAATTTGTAAACTAGGCTGGATGCACTTTCAGCAAGACATTCTTACTAGGAGTCACCTTGG
This sequence comes from Ptilonorhynchus violaceus, assembly GCA_013397565.1. NCBI lineage: Eukaryota > Metazoa > Chordata > Aves > Passeriformes > Ptilonorhynchidae > Ptilonorhynchus > Ptilonorhynchus violaceus. The sequence goes on from VZRJ01004082.1 coordinate 121,975, forward strand.
ATTCCTTGAACAAGAGACTTGATGTACAAATGTGTTTTGATGATTTGCACTTCTCACTTATGTAGCAAAGGGGACATAACCTATGTGGTTTTGAGTTTTGGTTTTTTTGTTACCTCATGAGCTGATAAATTACAACCGTTAATGCTCAACTATATTACCTCATCTATCTGAAATCCTCATAATTGGCGTGAATGTGATTAAAGAAATCCCTTACCCCTGAGGCCTTTGAGTGAGTTTGTTTCATTTTGCTGACTGATAAAGGTTGTCATATTTAATCTAACATCAAAAGTGTGGAGAGGAAAAGCAGAAGCAAAACAAACTATATATTTTTTTTTTGAGGTTGAGTAGAAAATTTGTAAGTTACATGAGTACAAATAATTATGCCTCTTCACACTGCACTTGTTGAGATGTAGAGCCATTTTATTCTTGGGGGATTTTGAACAAACAGATGCCACCACTGGAATGGATTGCTTCAATGGGTGGCCTGGTTCCATGGAAAGCACATAGCCTATAGGTAAAACTGAAGGTAACAAACACATTACTTGATTTCTTATAATTACAAGGTACATCCATTTTCCCATCTTGGCTGTGTTTAACAGTTATTTCTAAGCACTTTAAATCCGGCATCTAAACACATCTTTAGAAGGCTGCAAATTAGGAATTTTCCCCTTTACATTCACAAAATTTTGTTGACTTGTTTCCTACAAGTCATTATTTTTAATTGTGGTTAGAGATGGATGATAGGAGGATAATAAGTATTTAAAGTATATGGGCTAGATTCTCACATGGTGTCACTTTGGATTATTTTGCCATGATAAAGCATTTGAGTTTTATGCTGTTAAACCAGCTGTAGGTAGTGGAATTATCTAGCCTCATCAGCTATGCCAGCTGAGGGTATGTACGGTGATGTTTCTGAAAACAAAGCGAAGTGCACAACCACAGGTAGCCAAGAGGTCTCTAGTGCAGATGAACTGAGGTAGATGGTCCAGCTACCTGTTTGTACTGCAGTAGCAAAAGAGCATGATTTCAACAGGAGACCGGGAGTAGAGATTTCTTATCTTGACTGCTATCTCCTTGCTTTAATGTAATTAATTATGACTATAATGCTATTACCTAGAGGCTTTAAAAAACAAGTATCTCAAAATTGCTCTGAAATTCTTGTTGAATAGAATAGGCTCAACTGCAATAAACAGCATGAACAATGCAACAGCAGCAGATGCCAGTAGTGTGTTGACTGTGGGGGAACATGTGGTGAGGTGACAAAGACTAATTAAAGAAAACGGGATGAAAGGAAGGGAAAAAGAGTGACAGAAAAGATAAAGTAAGAAGAGGATAGAGGGGCAGATGTAACTAAGGAGAAGAGGAAAGGCAAGCTGTGCCAAACTGTGTCACTTTCTTATTATTTCTGAAGGGTCTTATTTGGACTTTTGCAGCCATTCTCCATAGATCTTTCTCCAAGGTGAGTTCCCCAAATCCAATGGCATCTGCCCAAAATGTTAAGAGTTCTGGGGGAGGAAGCTGAACTTTGTCTTGACTGCCTCTCATTTATTCTTTTTTTCATCCTAATTTTGCTGCTGCTTCTTTTAAGTTGTCAGCTTATCTAATCAGTTTCTCCAGGTGTTGAAGCAGCATTAACATCTAAAGATGAAAAGTGCTATAAAAATGCTCAATGATTCTTGTTCATGTCAGGCTTTGCAATGAAACTGTTTTCTCACTTGTCACCTGTCTGAGCTTGTTCTTCAAAATCTTTTTAATGAATCTGCTATCATCAAACTGAACTCTGAGACAAACTCAGGAATATATACTATTGGTTTTAAAGAACTGAAGGTGAGGATGACTCTATCAACAGAATGTTTTTTAACATTTATTGTTTTGAAGGGACTTTTACAGCTACCAGTGTTGTAAACTTTAGGCTAGAGTAATCAATATGCAGCTGCTGTTCCCCCATCTAACCTTATCTGAAACTGCAATACAATTCAGATTAAAAAGACACCTGGTAACTTCGAGATGGATGAACAATCTCTTAAATTCTTTAAATTTTTCAGTCAAACGCTCATAGTTAAAAGCTTCTTTAGTCTTCTGGAACAAAAATAAACTGGTAAAAGCTTTCTAGGTAAAAACTTGTGGCAAAACCTTTCTATCTACAGGAAGTAAACATGTAATCTCCATACTAAGCATGGCTATGATAAGCTTCTAAATAGACACTTGAAAATTAATGAAATATATCATTAGTTACACAGCTTTAAAGGCTTTTACCAGGAAATATTTCACAAAGCCCCCTTTCCCGCTGTAGATGGGCTCACAGTTATTTTGAGCATAATTTTTGTGCAAGACAAGTTCCCAATACCAAGCTTAAATCATGAGAATAAAGGAAAAAGAAAGGGTTAGCAATAGAGGACTTATTTTAATTGCTATGATTGCTGGAATTTTCCAGCCTCCTATTCCTTGAGTTTGACATTTTTCCTTTGCTGGCCTCTGAATAACCCCAGACTGCATCTAAATGTATCTTTTTTCACTTTTCAACCCAAATTATGGTAGTTATAGAGAGGAAAATGTTATATGTGAAAAACTTAAACTCCTATTAAATTTTATAAAGTATGTCCCTTTACTCATCATAAACCACACCCTTAGCCAACTAATCCTTAAATTCTGCCTGTTTATTATGCAGGGTCTGAAGGAGCAACTTAGTTGTTAACTTTAGTAAGAAAATGTTTGGTAACTTAAAAAAGAGGTAGACTTAAGCTGTGTGAATTCTATAGTTTGTTTGGAATGATGACAATAATCTTTAATTTTCTGGGATCATGATGCACATTTATCACTCATGATCTGCACCATACAATTAATAATTCAGAAATGCAGCAGGTTTTAGCATAAAAAAAATTAGGAAGTGCTGTTTAGCAGGATTTATGGTTTTTACTTCAAGTCACCTGCTCTGGGTCAGCAGCAGTAGTTTTCTAACACTGTAGTTGGTATGACCAATATTAACTGCATTGTTTCAAGGCTGAAGAACTGTTTGAAAAACAGGAGCTGCTAAACAGTAGCAATTCCCTTTAATTTTTTGTGCCGCCCATCTTACTTGGATATATAATCTATGCTTTTCAACAAGGCATTTTGTCTTTCATAGCACACCTATTATTGCTGGACTCAGATGATCAGTGCAGTGTTTCATCCATAGTTTGTTATTATTTGCATGATGACCATGTATTAGAGATCCTTCTCTGCACATACAAAAGCAGGGAAAATAATGGCGAATTTAATTATCTGCTAGAAGATGATGGTCATCACTATGTCTTTCATCTCTTTGTTTTCATTGAACACAGAAACGTGACAGAGCATGAGCCACTGACAACACTGGAAGTGGAGACAAGGCCAGCCCAAGTTCTAAGCACTTATCCCAGCATTCAGACATGACTTAAAGTGATTAAAACCCTTCTGTGATTTATTGCTGATAGAGAAAGGAGAAGCACTATATTTAATTCTCTCTGTATAAATTGTTCTTCCATCTTCAGAAATGTTTGGGAGCTGAATCCCGAAGAGTTTATGTAATGAGGGTTTTTTCATGTTTTTTGTGCTGCATATTTTATTGCTGTCATCACGGTAGCTGCCATGTGAAAAAACAGGTCCACTTCTTAGTGTACAAACATATATGAGGACACAGTTCTTGGCAAAAGGTGTGGCCATGCAAGAAACAGCATCAGAAGGAATATTTCATCATTTTCATATTATTAGTTTTCTGAAACTGCCGGAAATTTAAAATGAGCAGATAGTAAAAGCTGCTGTTTGTGGGCTGCTTATGCCTATTCTAAAAACCCAAAAGATTTACCTTGCCTTCAACTCCGACTAATCAGCTTCACTGCTCCTTTGTTGATAATCTTTCACAGTACGAGTCTTGACTTGAAAACTGTTTTTCTTCGTGTATATTTTTTAAAATACTCATTATGATCAGTACTTAATAGTCAGGTTTTCTTCATTTAAAGCAAATTTAATTTGTAAAGTTGTTGAGTAATAGGCTCATTTGTGAAATGCCTCAAAACCTAAGTAACCAGCAAAATTATTTTAGGCTAGAGAACTAGAAAGACACAACCTGAGGAATTTTATTTTATAGCAGCATTGTGTCCCTTTCTCCTCATGAATCAGAGGATATTCATGACAGCATCTCCAAGACCATATCTAAGCTGCCCCAAACACATCTAGAAACATGAAGGCATCAGGCAGCGACGTCAAAATGCTGAGCCAATAGACTGCCTTTTCTGGGGTTCTCTGAGGTTCTGTGCATGTGCGGTTTGTGTGGAAGAAACTGTGAGAGTGGGGTCTTGGTCATCACGTCTTCCTGGGCACATTAGTCCAGGACAACCAACTCAAGATCCTCACCTATCAATGAGAAAGGTGTAGAACTGAATTGTAGTAAATGTGATATTTTGCATTTTCCTGAATATGATACTCAGATTAACCTTAATGAAATCTTGAGGAAGTAAATTGAACTTATAATGTATGTTTAGCATTAGAATTGAAACAGACAAACAAACAAAAAGAATGCTACATTTTCTGATTTCTTCTGAGAAGAGGATCAATACATGTCCTCAGCTCTGAAGAGTTGTTCCCTCCTGTTCCCCATCTTCCCTTTTTAACAGTGCTTGACTCTTAGACTAAATTTTCACCGCTCTGAGAGTCTTGTGCAATATATAGACCAGAGATGCTGACTGTATGCAGAAACCTGGAATAAATGTGCGTTATTGATACAGCTGAGTTTCTCATCAATATGTGATGCACTATATTGTTCAATCAGTATTTTTGAGCTGTCATGTGCCAAAATATCGTTAATTTAAAAAAAGATGTAATACTTTGTTGAAGCAGAACTTGAGCACAACTTTTGAAAACTGAGTGTTTCCACATATGTAAAAACTAAGTGACTATGATTCAATTCACTGAAGGTTATTTATACCTCAGAACTTACTGTCCTGAAAGTGCCTGTCCCTTTGGAAATATGATTCAGATGAGCTGAACTGAAGAAATATTTTCCTTTTTCCTGTGTAAAATATGAAACAAAAGACAACTGAAAACAACCTCATTAAAACAATTCCTTTGTCCGTCTTTGACAAAGTAAATTGTAAAGGCACATGGCAGTTTCCCCACGTAGGTGGTCTATTTTATGTGCTAACCTCACAACGGCCTCTGACACACTTTGAGTTATTGATGGGTTCTGAGGATTTTTAATCTGTTGAAAATCAACATATTGTGCAATGAGAGCTATCAGGTTTTCTGTCTATTAGAGACTAAATTTCCAAGTCTGAGATATTTCTTTCAAAAGCATTGCTTGTCCTTGGCCAATTCCACCTTTGCTCGGGCTAGGTGAATTTTTTCACCAGGATGACCCTTCCCTGATGGGCCGTGTTCCCTTAACTGTTCAGGAAGACACAAATAAGTTTGCCATGATCAGTTGCAGGGAGTTTACCTCATCAACGTGTGCATGTGTGATCTTTAAGTATGCTCCTGGGATGACTACCAGAGGTGCTTCTTTTCATATTTAGTAGTCCTAGTGCATTTTACCATCCTTTTGTTACAGGCTGAATATCTTTGCATGTATGAAGGCAGGCAAGAGAAGCTTCTTTTGGTGAGGAAAAATGGATACCGCGGGCCAGATCCTCAGCTGGCATAAATCATGCCTGCTCTGCTGAAGCCACTGGAGACATACCAGCTACTTCACAGGGGAAGCAGCCATGTGTTCTCTGTGAGTTTCTTTTTTAGAAGCATCTTTATAGAGTTACAAATGTGTTTCATATCCTTGGCCTGAGAGGAGAACAAGCCAACACTTGAGTATATTACAGCTTTCTAAATACAGTAATTTAACGACGCCTGTTAATCAGTCAGCTAAGTTGCATGGAAAGTCTTTACAAATGAGAAAATAGAACTTTCGGTTGTTACTGTTAGACTGAAATTCTTTTTTTTTAAAATGTAATTGGTGACATTTTTTTCAGTGCCAAGTAAAAGCAGAGGCATTTTTCACCCTCTAAATCTTCCAAACTGTCACTACCCATAGTCTGAGACAGTTGAGAGAGAGGAATTGAACTGCTTCAGGGTTTAACGTGGTCTCTGTCAGGGCTGGGTCTGTCATTGCCCAGTGATGTAATTTCATTAGTTTGTACAAAATGGTTGGGCTGGTACAGCTTGCTTGCAGAGACTTACATTCCTACTACCTACATAGGAAAACAATTTTTAATAGCAGATAGCAGAAACAGGATGGAAATGTTCTTGCTTGAACTGGTGCCACATGGCTGCATCAGCCCATTTAGGGGTGAGCCAGGGGCAGTCTTTCATCAGTCTAACATACCTGTAGTTGACTGAAACACAGAAATACTGCTAAATTAGCAATAAAACGGAGGAAAAAATATCCCTGAAGGTATGCTTCTGAAATTTGTTTTCCTGAGACTTATTAAATAGGCCAGGGAGGACAATTATATCATCCCATCTCACCTTTTGTACATCACAGGCCATTAAAACTTCACTTAGTTATCCCTATACACAGCTTCAAAACTGTCAGAGGGTTTAAACATTCTTCTGAAAGCAGCAAGGACATCCAGAGAAGGAACAGGAAGAACCACGGTACTGCTTACACTTGAAGCTCTAGACTTTGCCGTGTACTGTGTGCGTAAAAGGTAAGTCCAGACAATCTCAGGAGATGAACTTAACTCCACATCTCAAAGTAAGGTTTAAAAACCCCTAAAAAACCAGACCTGGTAGTCCTTGTTAGTCTAGTATTACAAGAAATTCTCTCTTCATCTCTATGGATATGAAGATGTTCTAGGTGAGTGTCTGGAGAAAGGGCTGTACTATGGCAGACCTATAGGGTGTCTACTAGAAACAGCTGGACTTTTTCCATATGATGAAGCATGCCTGGACCATCAAGCAGTCTTTGTGAAGGATTAATAACATCTCTATAGTGTGTGAGGAATAGATCTGGAATAGCCCATTTGCATCCAAGTGATGTTCCAGCTCTTCCCCTGGACAATTGTTACTGCAGTTGTACTATGAAGAATCCCTGTTTTATAGATGTATGTGTGTGCCTTGTGAAGGTAGAAATATGATTAGGATCTGAAAGCCCTGTGAGAGAAGTCTCTCATGCTCTGATTTGAACTCAGGAACAGTGACTTTATGTGCCTCTGTGCTGAGTCTTTGCCGACAAACTCTTCTCAGTATATGCTCTTGCCTGCTTTATTTCCTTCCCCTGCATCTTGCTGGTTTTGCAGCCAGATCTGAATATTTCTATCAAGCTATCAGCCAGGCTGAAAAGACTGATATTGTGTAGGACAGTATAGTCACATATATGCAGATGTAAAACCAGAAAGGAAATAAAGAAAATTAAAAAAAAGGATGTTCAAACTACATCACTTTTAATCACACATCTAGATTGCAGAAGTTTAAAATGCTCATGACCAACACAAATCTAAATAAATCCCCTATGTAAGCAATAGTGTAGTGTAACAATGACTACTACATATTGAGAAATTACTGCCAAGCCTTAGGCTGCTAAAAGAAAATAGGAAAAAATGGCTATGGCACAGCTAGGTAGCAAGCTGATCTGGGTGAGAAGGAGCTCATGTGAGATGACCAGCTGATAAAGTAAATCTAGTGACCCTTGTTTGAGCATTGCTCCTTTTTTCAGACAGCAGCACTCAGTGACTATGCCACAGACTTTCTTGAATATGGGATCAGGTTGTCTTGTTTGTTGCTCTACTCATCACATTTTATACCACTCTTACACAGATGCTTATAGCACCCTACACACGTGCTCTTCAGAATAAAGTACACAACATAAAATTTTGAAGCAAGCAATAATGTGTTCAATATTGCCTGCTTCAGTATTTTACATTGCTAAATGTGAGCTTCTGCTTGTAAAAGATTTTCTCACATGGGATAAAAAACAAAACAGGCCCAATATGCCTCTTGTTGTTTGACTTCGCACTGTAATATGCTCATTAGGTGGTATTTTGAATTTTAGTTCTCAAAAGTATGTAAAATGCTAATTAATTAAGGTGGCTATTTCTCATAATACAGATAACTAAAGGCTATTAAAATATCCATAATAGGATAAAGCAGTGCCATAATGTTCAAAGCTATGACAGCACTCTATAACACTAATGAGTAAATGCCAACTGATTACAAAGGACACAATTATAGAGGGTTAACAGCAATGAAATTAATAGTTCTTGTTAATCTCTAGGTAAGGTTTAATAATCACTTGATAATTATTTAATTTCCAATAACTCTCCATATTAAAACTAAATGAAGGGTTATGTTCCCAATTTGATATTTGTATCTTTAACCATGCTACTGGGAGTTGGGTAGCTAAAGCCTTGTTCTTAGCATTGAGACTGTATAATCTGAATAGAAACCTTAATTAAGTATTACCAAATGTATTTTACTTGGCAGTAGAAGGAGAAAGACAAAGTCTTGGATCTGAACAGAAGCCTCAGATCCACTGGCAATGCTCAAGGGGAGGAAAGGCTGTGATTCATGCTTGATTTGTTTTGTTGGAATGAGGTAGAGCAGCTAAGTTTAGATACCTGCAGCCTGGGCCAAATTTTAAAAAAAGTTGGGGAGTGGAGTAGAGCAAGACAGAGAGAGAGAGAGAAATCAGTCAGCAGCTTACTTTGGTGTCCTTCTGTTGCCTGAGTCCTACTAGTTAACCATTCATTGTGGCTGTGAGTAGTTTCTGGTTGCAGATCAGGTTTCTTTCTACCATCCATTGACATGCTAAATGATCAGCAGTAATATTAACTGTGTGAACATTATTCCTTTTCAATAAAGAGTGGATAGATTTTAAAAATTAAATATAAAGCCTAGCATCTTATTCTAAACATCTTTTTGTTTGGAAATCTCCCTTCCCTATTTTGATTACCAGTCCAAGCTTCAGTTTTGGTAGAAACTGTAAAACAGTGGGATCACGACTGAATACAATATTTATGCCAACACTGATGTCCTGCTTGGCTATGCCAAAATATTTAAGTACTGCTCTTTTCAGTCCACCACTTCAAGTCCTACTGAAATCAAGAAGCAGAGTGTGGAAATGGGAAATGGATTCTGCACTGCTTGTTGCATTCTGAGTTTACCAGTTCAGCCTGATCTGATAGTACATGTTAAAGGCAGAAGAGGTATTGCAAAGTACAGAATGCAAAGCCTGGCCTTCTGACCTCATAAAGTCTGCAGTGATGGAAATTAACTTTGTCGTTTCGTTGAGTTGTAGAACAACACATCTGAAAAGAAGGAACCCTAAATACACTAACACTCCTCAACATTTTTAAGGCATTTCTCATTTTATATGCCTTGAAAAAAACTCAGCACAGATTCATTTCAATTATTGTATTACACTATTAGTGTAGTATACCAAAAATGTTTGAGTCAAAAGTAAACAAGTATGGTGCTGAATGTGCATACGACTAGCAAATCAAATTACCTCCGTGTAGTTCTTTATCAGGTAAGGGGTATCTTTACATGTTTTCTTTTCTTATATCTTGTCTGTGTTTTATAATATGAACAACAAAAATAAGCTGAATCATTTAAATTACACAGTGATTAATTTCTGAAGCACGTTGTGGTTTAAGCCCAGCTGGAAATTAAGCTGCTCACTCAACACCCTTCTCTCCCTACTCCAAACCAGTGGAATGAGAAGCAGAATCAAAGTTTAACTTGTAGAGTGAGATAAGAAGAGCTTAATATTTGAAAGTAAAATAAAAATACAGTAATAATGGTAAATAATAGTAATACTAATACTACTACTACTACTACTACTAATAATAATGGGGAAAAAAGTTATGCACAATGCAATTACTCATCACCCACTGACTGATGCTAGACTCCCCTTCCCAAACCCAGACCGGCTGCACTTCCAGATAACTCCCTCCAGTTTATATACTGGGCATGATGTGGAATATCCTTTTGGACAGTTCAGGTCACCCATCCCAGCTATGCTCCCTCTCAGTTTCTCTTGCTCATCTCCTCACTGGCAGAGCACGAGACAAGGAAAAGTCCTTGATTTAGGATAAACACGACTCTGCTAAAAACCAAAACATTAGTGTGTTACCAACATTATTCTCATTCTGAATCCAAAACATAGCACTGTAACAGCTACAGAGAATAAATTAACTCTCTCCTAGCTGAAACCGGAAGAGTCACAGTGAGTCTTGTAACAACACACAAAAATACAGCAAAAAGTTGTTATTGTTATAGAAGGTAAACCAGTTGTCATGCTGAGAAGTTCCAGAACAGATATTGGTAGAATAAGAAAAACTGTATTACCCAGGCAGGCACTATACTCATCTCTCTTTTCCACTGCCAAAATTCCACTCAAAACTATTTCCAACTACTTTGTTTTGGCTTTCTGTTAAATGATAAAACCTGAAACCCAATAAAACTCCTCTTTTATATAATAAAAGCTCTGCCAGAAGCAAAAATGTGAAAAGTAGATGAAATTAGCAAGTAGTCTTAGCAATTAAGAAAGAGTAATGAAAATACCCTAGAGAAAATTGTTAAATTATTCCAGGTTAATAAGAAAGGCACGCCCTTTTAATATTATTTCTTAAATATTGGAATGAATGCTGCTAGAACTCTTTCAGAAATAAATGTGAAACTCCAGTAAACTATAGCAGCAGCTATATTTTTCAGAGAGAAGAACTTCTGAACAACTTCAGCAATGAAGCAGACTCAAGAGGCTTGTCTGCCATCATTGTATCTTCTTGGGGTTTTGTTTTGGCTTGGTTTTTTCAAGCTATAGTCATATTTATTAAGGAAACTACAGAAAAAAAGTTCTGGCCTTTAGTTGTATTTGACTTATTCTGACCATTTGATAACATGGTCAGAACATAACCAATAAGCAGGATATATCAAGATCGGAAGAAAAAACCCAACAGTTTACAAATACATTAGCATTATCTTCCTTCCATTTGCTTATTGAAAGAGAATTTAAGTGCAAATTAACTATTTTAATGCATCTGCTATATCTAGAGGTCAATTTAATAATAATAGTTCAGAAACACACAAATACAGGTTTTGAGGATATATTTTTGAAGACTAGAAATAATAAGATATCACTTGGCTCTTTTGACTGCCAGTGTACCATGCAAAACATTTATTTACTGAGGCATCAGACACAACAGATATGTAAGAGACATAAATTGTGCCCTAAAGGTTGCTTAAAAATTGTGCTTTTTTGCTCCTTTTATGGTGATTTCTGGGATTTAACTAGTTCATTATTTCTTATTTGCAAATTATTGTGAATTTTTGGTATCTGTCTAAATTATTTTTGATTTTAAGTGATTATGCCTAGAGATCATGGAGTATGTGCTTACATCATAAATGGTAAAGAATGCAAGCTGCTGGCTTTGAAATTAGAACTTCCTCAGAGCTTGGGATGCTTAGCTTTTACTTGCTATGAGGAATAGATCAGGCTGGGTTTAGTTGAGGGTTTGAAATTTCTCATTGTTTGGTATTGTTCTGATAGATTTCTTTATACTCCTGCCTGCCTGGTTGTAAAAATAGTTTAATGTAAATCACTTATTCATGTTTCTGCCATGGTCTCTTAGTCAAAAGACAAACTGCACTGCCTTTCACGTCTTTTATTAGCAATTTCTGTTCCAGATGGGCATCTTATTCTGAAGAAGCTTAAAATGACAGTTTTTTAATGCTGACATGAACACTTCCAGTTTCCTGTTATTTAGGATCATGCAATCATAGAATGATTTGGGTTGTAAGGGACCTTCAAAGATCTTCTAGTCCAAGCCCAACTGCCCTGGGCAGGGACAGCTTCCACTAGACCAGTTTTCTCCAAGCCCCATCCAGTCTGGCCTTGAACATTTCCAGAATGTGGCATCCATAGCTTCTCTGGGCAACCTGTGCCAGTGCCTCACCACCCTCACAATAAAGAATTCCTTCCTAGTAAAATTTAAATTTCTTCTCTTCTACTTTAAAACTGTTTCCCTTTATCCTGTCACTGTCTACAAATATAAAAAGTAGCTCTCCCCTTTTTTAAAGGCCCCATTTAAATACCAGATGGCCTCAGTAAGGCCTCTTCTCCAGGCTGAAAAACCTAAGCTTTCTCAGCCTTTCATGACAGAAGTGTTCCAGCCCTCTGATAATTTTTTGGCCCTCCTCTGGACAGACCAATGTCTCAGGACCCCAGAGCTGGATGCAGTAGTCCAGGTGGGGTCTTACCAGAGCAGGATAAAGGGGTAGAATCACCTTCTTTGACCTGCCAGCTTCTTTTGGTGCAGCCCAGGATAGGGTTGGTTTTCTGGGCAGCAAGTGCTCATTGCCAGATGATATCTAATTTTTCAGCTGCCAATACTGCCAGGTGCCTCTTCACAGGGCTGCTCCCAATCCATTCACCTCCCAATATCTGGTGATACTGCTGATTGCCCTGACCCAGGTGCAGGACCTTGCACAGGTCCTCGTTAAATTTCACGAGGTTCACATGTGATGTGGTTTCACAGTGATTGTTCCAAATGCTAATCAGGGTCACGGGCAGAAGTGCACTGGAAAATGAAGTGGCAACTTTATTCAGAAATAGCCTATTGGAATTGCTGTGCTTAAAAAGAGTCAGTTTTCAGACGATTTTTATTTGGCCAAACCGGAAAACTGAAACACAAACCATGGGAAAAACAACCCATTTCTATTGCCAGGCCTGGTACAATCATGTTCCTCCATACCCAAAGACTGATCTAAACATTGTCAAAACTCATAGAAGCTAGTTGCCTCCTAGCAGTGTAAATTTATGAACCAATACTTCTGGTCACTCTGCAGGGGACACAATTTCCCACAATTTTCAGCAATGTACCTTCTCTCCTTGGTCTTGTACTTGTTGGGTATAAGAAGGTTTTGTCAGGCATCCTCTATCAGCTTGAAACAACCTGCAGTGTATGACTAGCCAGTGAATGAAACCCAGCCAGTACGGATTCTTCTGAATGTTTTTCTTGTCTTTTGTTTGTGTGGTTCTTTTTCCATTTATCTTTTTTTTTTTTTTCCTCTTTTTGTGTTGTTTTTTCTCAATTATTTGTTATTAAGGGACATCCATTTTGATATCAAGTTTTGGGGGTTTTTTGGAAAAGACTCCCTCCTCCTCCCTTCCCAGCCCTAGCTTCTTTTCACTCTCTCAAGGGTAACTTGCCTGCAGTGTGCAGATGCCCTCTGAATAAGAGCTTGAAGCAACCACGGGAGAAGATCTGAAGGTGTTACTTGAGACACATTTCACTTGGGAGAGAGGAAAGAGTGGGAAGCAATCATTCCTCCAAAGCAAAGGTGGGCTTCATGGAGAAACACTGCTTGCCTTCAGGATCCTGTCTTGTGCCACAAGAGCAAGAGCAGAGCACACCCGTGTCAGACCCGGGCCATACTTGTGCACCAGGGCTCTGGTTCTGCACAGTGGTATAAGCCCAGTAACATAGGGCTTTCTGAAGCCAGCCTGTCTACACTACATTCTGAAATGTAATTTGAAAATAAGGTTATCATCCTGGTAAACCTCTAGTGTTTCTCCTTTAGTCTTGCATTGTCTTCCTTCTGCAAGCAAGCCTCAGAAGAAGTTCTTGTTTTCTTGGTCTTGTGATGACACTGGGAGCTTGTGTGCTAGAGATGGCTTTCCTGTCCTGGCATTCTTCTGGGGTGGTATTCATAATAATAATACAAGAAACATAAGGGTGATATTATTGTGATTGTTAATCAATCTAATTTGAAAAGGAAAGTTTATCAGCTTTCAGATGACAAAGAATACAGGAAGTAAAAGTATGCAGAACAGTTTGAGGGCATGTCACAACTTTCCTAGGCAGCACTGTCATCCCACTCATTGAGTGGGAAGAAAAAGAAAATAAAGAATGTTCTTTGTTTCCAAATTCCAGATTGGCAACTTTGCTTTTAGACATGTTTTAATCTCCAGTTGTGTCTGGAAGCTGTTTGTTTTCCATTTTAATGCATAATTTTCTATAATCATATAAGTAAAAGTTTTGTATGTTCAGTGTATATTTCAAATTTTCACTCTAATAAGGTATTAAAAAAATCAGAAATTCCTGGCTGCAGGAATAGCAAAAGTTCAAAGTTCATTTCATAATCATAAGCAGACATCTCCTTCCCTCTCCTCCCTCCTTCATTCTTTCCCCCTCCTTCTCTCCACTTTTTTTTCTTTTTGGTTTTTCCCCTAAAGTGGTCAGAATTAAATGTTCGCTTTCTTTCTTTTCCTCTGGATGAGCTGTAATTTCATAATATGATCGTTTTATCAAGAACTAACAACTTTGGTTTGGCGTAGAACTGTATAATTTTCTAAAATATAAAGTAATAATTTCAAAGTTTGGGCTGAGAAAGGAAGGAATACTGCAGCTTAGTGAAAGCATATGTTGCTTATGGGGACCTCACAACCACATTCAAATTCAGCTCTTGCCAAATCACGTTACATTGCTAGAACTCCTTCTTTAAATTTCCCCAGTGAGGCTCATATGGCATGGTCTATGTTCCAGCTACACAGTGCTAAGGAGGTTCATGGGTCTTTCTTTACCTTTTTTCCTTGTTTCTTTTATAAAATATTTATGCAGTTTAGACATTCACAAATCAAGAACTCATTTTACCTTTTGTGGGTTTTTACAGCATGATTCCCAAAACCAGAGTTTCTAGAAAGTGTAGTAACATGGAAAAAACTTAATCACATGTACAGACAATTTTCTGTTGAGATCTCTGCTGGAAGCTGATAGCTTGTTTTATAATGAAGCACATGCTGTGTGTATAAAGTATATTTGACTGCATCTGAGCTTGAAATCTGAGTACAGCAACAATGAAAGATCTAGAGCTGTGCAAAACTATCTAGATTTAGTTCCAAAAGCATCTATTATTCTCACAGAAGGCCTACTTACCAATTTTTACAGTGAGAATTTTTCTACCATTTTTGTAGGGACAGGCTATTTTAAAAATTAAAGAAGAAAAAAGTGTATGAATCCTCTTACTACTGTTATCTTAGACAAAACCTGTAAAAAGACTAGAAATTCTTTTTTTACTTGAAGAATCCACAAAATATGTTGAAGAATTTTATTTTCTGGGATGATTTTTTAGACCTTTTTTCTCTGCCATAATAGTAGGGAACATTTAAGACCCAAATCTAACTGAAAGCTCAGAGACTATGTTCTTAATAATGTAATGTCAAAGTGGGGAAACATTTGACTCCATGTGCATACACTAGCATGACAGAAGTAAAATAAACAGTGCAATGAGAATGTCACTCTAATGAAACTGATGCAATTTTAGGTGGAAATCCTTTAAATCTTTGAATGGACCATTAACTCTTCATAGCCAATCTTTTGTTCAAGGACTCCAATCAAAGAAAGTCACATGCACCAAAACTTTATTCCAGATTGAAAACCCTCATAAGACTTCTCCTGTAGTGTTTTATAAATTTTGGAAAGCTATCGACAAACGATCTACCTTAATCCATAACTTTCATATTCTCGTTTCATGAAATTCTATTTAATGTGCTTTTGAATTGCAGATTTGTGTTGAACTTCTTACACTATCACTGGCTGACAGAATAGAAATCTTAAATTTGGCAAAATGGAATGCTTTCTGCAAACATATAGTGCAAATTCTTCTCTTTCTTTAATGAAAAAGAAAGAGGAACGAAAGGGAGAAAAGGACAAAATTATTTTTGCAGACATTCTGGACTCATCCTGTCCCTAAGAAGGGGGTTGTGTTGGTCAAACTGTGAAAAGACAGAAGTCTTTCAGTTGCATATAGGTGACAACTTTCAAGTCTCATGGCTGTGTTGAGACAAAAGCTATTTTACAGTGAAAACTTTCAATTAGTCCTATCCTTTGGCTCACTTTTAATTTGGAAGTGCAGATGAGGAAGGTGTTCCTGTCCATGAAAGGGAGGTTGGAACTGTATTATCTCTATGGGCTGTCCCTTCCAGCCCAAACCATTTTATGGTTATATGGTTCTATGATTCCACGAGCATGCAAATTCGTGGTTACTTCTGTGTCAACTTAAAACCTTTTTTGTGGAGAGATGTACCCATAGTTGTTACATTTTGTGTCCCATCATCTTGGTAAAACTCAGTCTTTCCGTGTTTCTCGGAAACAATGAAAAAAGAGCCATATTCTTTACTGGGTCATATGGACCAATACTGATACAGAAAACTCCTCAAAATTCACTTGGCTATAGCTGCTACTATGTGCAAATATTACTGTGGGACTTTGGCATCAGGTCAGCAGTAGGGAAAGCTCTCACTTATCATAATAAAGTCACTGTCACCACACACTAAATGTTTGCCTCTTTTTTCTATATGGCAGTTGTGTATTTTTGGTATATCTAAAGGTGAATTTGTCATTTTAAGATGAAACATAACTTGCTATTAAATTCACAGCCTATGTAAGTTCAGGTTAGTAAGAGTGTACATTTTCATCAATTAAAATGGCGTTTTATAGAGGTTGTGTTAAAAATCCATTCAACTCCATTCAGAAAATCAGTATATAAAGTGGTTGCATTGAAAGTTGGTTAGTCTTCTGGAGTTTTTCCTGCTTCTTGCAGTGTTTGCCATCTTACATAAAGTTTTAAAGTCCCTCCATTTCTGACATGGGGTAAAGCTTAAGGTTGCCTTTTATATACAGCTTTCTTATTCATAAGAAAAAGTTTCATGGTGTCTTTTACTCATTGGGAGGCAGAAATACATATAGGGTCAAGAACCACAAGGATGGCTAACTATTTCAGTAATTTACAGAGTATCTGAAGGCTTTATCTGAGGTGATGCCAAAGAGACTTTTGCTTTTATGCTTTTTATATTAATAGTATATTAGTAGCCCTGTAGTTCTGTAGCCCTGTAGCCTTTACCCTCTAACTTTGTAAATTTCTAGCTAGTAGTTTTCCCTATCCCCTAGTCCCTATCCCCTAGTCCCTATCCCTATAGTCAAAATAAGATTCCTATNATTTTGTATCCTGGGAGGACCTACAATAAAGGTAACTGCTTTCCCTACCCTTATAACAATCGTCCAGCTTCTGATTTTAAGCAAATAAAGGCATCAGAGACATCTCAGATTTTCACCAAAGGTGACTCAGTGGAAGAGCCAAGTGCCTACCCTCTATCAGTTCTGACTCACTGAGACTTGCATTCAGTGTTCTGTATCTTCAGCTGGAAGACGAAATATCAGAAATTCTGAAAATAATATATACTGTATGTATATATGCACTATATACCGTGCATCAGTTAATGGGTGCATTTCTATTACAAGAAAATTTTCTAGAAAGTCTGAGATCAAGTATACCAATAAAAACTATGAATCAAAGTATGAAATTACAGAAATCCTAAATCCTGAATTCTCTATCAACATTCATGTTATGGAAAGTCAGCCAGTTCTCTAAAAGCCAACCTTCATCTTTTCTAGTGTAGTTCTATATCCCAGATACTAAGCAGTCCTCAGCTAGAGCTAAAATGTGAACATTTCATCAGTTACGTCTTAGCTAGAATATGCTTCACTCTCTCATAACAAGATTAGTGTCACAGAGCTGACAGAAGTACAGTAAAGAAAAGGCAGTATCAGTTCATAGCGGAAAGAAAATAAATCAGTTTCAGGTCAGAATGCTTTCTATGCAAAGACCTGTTGAATTTTAAGACGTCACTTTGTACAGTTATTATTCTGACCATAACTACATTTTCAACACATACTATATGTGGTTTAAAGAAGAAACACATGGGTCCCTTTTGAGAATGTAATTAACATCAAAGGAGGGTGCAACGTGGGAGCTGAATCTTGCATTGCTGCCCATTCAGTGTTGGTGATGTGCTTTACTGAGTCCAAAGACACTTTTACTTCTGCATTGACAGAAAATATGCAGACTCCATGATAGTGCTTATTTCTTTATACTGACAAAAAGAAAATGGATAGGAAAAACTTACATTCCAAATCACTGTGGATTGATATGACCATGTAAACACAAAAAACACTGAAAACTGCTATAGTGCCTTTAGCTGGAGTTTTTAAATAAAGGCTGAAATATATTGGAGAAAGATTTCTGCTTTGGAAGTTTTGAACCAACTTCCAAGTGATAGCAGAAATATTTCAAGTATAAATTGCTGTGAGACAAGGTGCATTCTTGAGACGTTCACTGCTACAGGGGTAGACTTTTCTGCTTATGAACACATACACTTCTCACAAATGTTAAGAGAGACAGACTGTTTAAAACTGTGACAGCCTTATCATTTGCTAACAGAATTTCTTGTGCACCTGCTGCCAAAATTATAAAAGACAGAATCTGAGTAATAAGAAAGGATTTCAAAGCTGATTCAAACTCCACTCCCAGTGTCCAGTATGATTACTCTTGTCTATGGCATAGTAGAAATGGTGACTTTGTTGGCCTTAGAACCCTTTGAGAAGCTAAGCAGGATGCAATTTTGAATAAATGCTGGCTCATAAGTGCCACAGGAACACCAGTACAGTCTGAGGAAGGTTACCTCCTAAAGAATATTCAGATTGGTTCCACATATTAAAAAGCAGTCTAAATGAGATATATAATGACTGTCACGACAAGCAACTTTCTTCTCTGGGTAGAAAAGCAGATAGGTTGGTCTGATTCACGGCAAATGTCCAAATGAGGTCCTTTGTGCTTTTACTTAGTGGGTCTACTTTCTTGAAAAATTACATTGTTCTCCAGTGAACATGAAAAGTTACTGACCAAGCTGGACTTGGCCCAGAAAAAGTTCATAAGCACCTGCTTAACTTTGAAAATAGTTCCAAACCACTATTGTTTCAATTTACATCCTGTTAAAAGGAATTGCTTGCAGATCATCCGCAATCTTTGTAACAGAAAAGAGTCTGAAGAAATACGAACTGAAACAAAGCCAAAGTGACTCTGGATGTTACCACAGATAAGCATCCATCCAACTGGCAATCTGGTTTAGTGCAGACCAGCTACTCCACCACTAGTAACAGTCAGTTGCTGCTGGTTGAACTCTGCACTTTGATGTAGGAAAGTATAAATGACTCTGTGGATGCTTTAGCATATGGATATGGAAGCAATTTGCAAAGAGCGGAGGCATGTAGACAGTAAGTTGTAAAGAGATAGGAAAGCTTGCTGTGTCTTCTTGTATGTTAGCCAGCCACATCAAAAACTCAAGAACATTGTGACCTTTTTCTTTCTGATGGGGCGTCTGGTGATTCTTCCCTGGGATCTATTAGACATACCGCTACAGATTTCTACATAAAAGTAGGACAGGATTAGTGAAACTTTGTACAAACACATGTAAACAAGCCATGTGTTCCGTTTTTTCTAGCCATTTCTACCACAAAGTGAGTCATTTGTCTCTTTGTCTATAATCATCAGAGTAAGATTTTTATTCTTTAATCCTAAGAACGTTGAAGTAAGAAGGAAATACCATAAAAAGCCATGGAGTCTCACGAAAGACAGTTTTACTTGGCTTTAAGGAGTTCAGTGAACTCTAGTGATTCAAATTATTAATATTTCAATTTATAAGCAATTTCATTATCTTTTCTGAAATTGATGCTATTTCCTAGACAGCACTACCACTGTTAAAACACTGATGAATATAGCTTCATCACCCTTCCAGTGTTTTTTGTGTTAAGTTGTCTTTCTAGGAAGAACAAAAATGTGTTAGTCTTCAATATTGTTAAAATCTGTTGTATCTACATTAGCATTTTACATTTAATGCAATTTTTAAAAAAGCTGGATATTCACTATTGCTTGGTTTAATAAAAAACCCCAATTCTTATTTTTTAGGAATTATCAGATAGCTCTCTCTCAGTTACAAATGAGAGATTATAAGCAAAGCTAATGAAAGCATCTCAGAGAAAATTTGGTACTTTGGAGACTCAGCAATAATTGAAGCCAAACACCTCAACCATATGTACCTACAGTTATGTGTTTTGTGACAATAATTTATTGACTGAAGAGCACAAAACTTTTGATGTGATTTGAAAGTCAGTGGAATGCTTTTGGAAGACTGCAGTCAATATTCATGCCCACAAACCACAATTATATTGAAATACTAATGTTCACACAATTTATTCATAGGCAAGGGTGGTTCATAGCTCTTCCAGAACAGCTTCCATTGAAATAGCTTTGTTCAGGTAAGGATGTCAGAACCTAGCCACTTGCAGTCTGTATGATACTTTAGTGAATTGGAAGTTAATTTGCTTGCATGTACATATAAAAATATTTCTGGGTGTAAGGAGTGAGGTTTGGTTCTTGGGATATGATGTTGGATAACTTTTAGACAAGATAATACTGAGTCTGGTTTTTTGGTGGTTTGGTTTTTTTAAAATTGTCTTTGATAACATTAAGTATTGGCATTCTTTTGGTTAAATACCAAAGAGAACCTCTTATTACAGAGAATTCATTGAATAGAAAATGAAGACCATACTGTAGATTGCATGTAAGTCTTCATAGGGGAGATCTACAGCTAACCTGTGTTCACTATATTTGCTGTAAACTGCAGAAGGTAAGAATGTGCCGCCGGAAAAATTTACTGGTCTCTGAGCCGCATATTCTTAGTTTGTGAAGCTTTACATAGAGGTGCAATGGTTGTTACTTGCCAGCAGCTGATATAATCTGCAATCTCTTCATAGATTTCCCCTCTGTTTTGTGCTATGAGTCACAGGTGTCTACGCTCTATGAGTCACAGCTGCAGGACTTGAAACAGATCTTTGAAGAAAAATAGAAGATGTGTTCAAACTTGAACGCATAAAGGAGAAGGCATAACAGCTACTCTTTTATTTTATTTTAGATTTTAGAAAGTTTTTCTGTGACTTCTGACGTGACAAAAATTTCTTTAGATAGTATTTAATCTATTTAGTAGACAAAAATTTATTTATAACTTTTGCATTATATTAGCTTGTTAAGGATTTTCAGCTCTGTTCCTACATGTATCTGTCCTTGCCTGACTGTAGGCTGCAGATACTACACTTGTGTATATGTTTTTTCTATGTGGGTAACATACCCTGAGTATATCTTGCCTGTAATTTCAGTAGTGTCTTACTTCCAACAGGGGGGCAATATTAGGAGTGAAACGAAAAACTATATCCTTTACAAGACCATGTATAAAATTCAATGCTGCCAAACAGCATCACTGACTCACCCTCCATTTGCCTTCAAGAACATATAATTGTCTGATGCATTGTTGAACGTAAATAATTTTTCTGTCCTCATCTGACTTCAATAAGCCATTCTAAGTAAAAAAATTACCAAAAATAATGTCATTCTTTCAGCTAAAATTCTTTGGCTATACTGTAGCCAACAGCATACAATAAGGTATAACAACAGCTACCATAAGGTAGCCAGGATTTTGAGGGCCAGATGTAGTTGCTATCAATTGGGTGTCTCTGACAGCAAGAAGTGGATAAGGATGTCACAAGCTGAGTATTTCACAGAGTTGTTCAGGCAAATCACAAAGGAATTTTTGTTAATGTCTTCCATACTGTATATTGCACGATGGGAGGGTACCTACCACTTGCATTGTGCACTTACCTGTTATGTATCTTCGTGCACATCCTTGGATACAAATAGCTGTCAATAAGATAGGAACCTACAAAAGGAAAATATTTTACTGAAAATTTCTCCCTTTCTTTGCCATTTTCACCATAAGGAGATCCTGAAGTAATATCTGTGGATCAGGGCTTTTAGCTCAAGACAAGGGAAATACCTCTCAAATTATGTCATGTTAGAATTTATTTGAGTAGAGATGCTCTGCATGCTTATTAAGAACAACAAATTGGTTAATAACTTCCTATACTTTGCTAATAAAGAAGGCATGATTTGCTCTCACTTTGACTTTACTTAATTCAAAGATGTATAGATGGATGTTGTATGCATACAATAGATAAAATAGTGAATTTTTCATGTAAAAAAGAGCAGCTAAGTCATGAAAACAAAGTGGAGAAATAAATATTAATTGAATGAGAAGGTACGAACTCTTCTGTAAACTGGGCAAAATTAATATCTCTGGATTTACTTTCTGTCTTTGAAAAAAAGTCTCAGACAGTTAAGCTGAGCAGGTATCGGTAGCTGAGAGGTGGAAGCAGTCATTAAGACAATGATAAAGTTCTGAGCTTTACTTAAGTACTTGAAAACTAAATTCTGAGAATTTGCATTGCTATATCACTAGTGCAGCTGTTATACATATCTTTTCTTTTTTTTCCCCCCTAGGAAGCTGTGATAAATAAACGACATTATTTTGCCATCTTGCTCCACCTGTAATAGGAATGACTGTAATGCATTTCATGCTATGGAGGTAATATTTACTGATAAAAGAAAAGTATTATCTCAATCTGGAAGCTAATTCAGCAACACAACACAAATTATGAAGCAATAATTCCTGGGGTTTTGCTCAGCATCAAGCTCAAAACCAAACATTATCATGGTATCTGTTCATAAATTTACTGCACAATAATTCTAGCCTCTAACCATTTTGGTATTGGAGTGTATACAGAGTACACATGAAATTTTTAAAATATAATGTGCATCATTTTTTTCATGAAAAGCATCTCATAATAAAATTGGATCATCAGCAAAAAAAAAAAAAGCAGTTTTATTTAATTTATTCATATCATTCATCTTTTTTCAGATCGATGAAAGCTGGGAGTCAAGACCAGAAGCCCACTTCGCTGAAAACCTTTGGGTGTTTGTTAGTATAGAGCAAGAGGCTGAAAATACACAGCATGTTTATTTGTTCAAACAAAGTCCTAATTTTATTTTATTCTTGGATTTCTAGGGTTTCAGGGAAGAAAAAGAACCTCACCCGATATATGAAAGGAAATCAACTCATACCCATAGATAAGAAACAGAAAGGCTTATAGAATTTCTGAGCTAACTACTGACTTCTTTGATTTCAACAATTCAGTAAATTGCCAACTGCAGCTTCTTTTCTTAAATTAGATTTACTAATATATTTAAAAGGCATTTTAAAGATAAATAACATTTGGATGAAATGTTCCATAGTAATATTTTATGAGAGATGTACAAAGAAGTAAGAGACTAGTTAAAACCGGACAGAGTAATAGCATGCACATAGAAAAGTTTGGTCATATATTTTTTAAACTTTGCGGAAAATATGATGCTTGTCTTTCAGATTACACCTGGCAAATTGTGTATCAAGCTAATATTTTCATTCAGCTGTAAGAAACCAGTTAACAATAGGATTTATAATGGAATTTGATAGTGAGCTCGTGGCGGAGAAGTTTTACTTCTGCTATCGATTTTTTACTCTTTTTTTAACCTGCACTCAATCTAAAATCACGTAAGTAATTCAGCAAATCTGAGAAACAGCAAACCTTGAAATAAAGTTTATCCATGCCTCCTTCAATATGGCTAACATATGTTTTTAACAAATTTCAGCTATCCTATGTAAAGAGATCAGCTCCAGAAAACGTTTCTGTTATTCTTTCAGTTACACTGTTGGCTCTCAATGTGGCAGTGACGGTTTTTAGGATTTGGTTCTTTCTGAATTGCTAGTATAACGCTAGCAGTTACTGTTTCAAAGGAGATGCTTTTAGATGCCCAGGTTTACTGGTAGATTTGCAGTGCTGTCTTCCCCAAACAGGCATCACACATCTTTTTAGTGATAATAGGAAGTAAAATTTTCTTTATGTGGCAGGGAGGTACAATGCATTATTGGCTTTATATTTCTTTAAAAATATTTTCCAGTCATAAAATTCCATATCAACATCCCCTAAAGCACACTACAACTCTATCTAATACCGAGCTCTGCACAGTTCCAAAAAGCTTTAATATAGTCTGGCCAATCCACTTCTGTTTAGAGTTAGCGTGCTCATGGAAAATGGGTCAGAAATGTTGTTATACAATTGCTAGATTAAGTTGGTAAATACAGTGGGATCTATTCTCCTGCACTGTCTTGAATAAACAGAATTATGTCTCTGACTATACATACCAGTAGTTCATAGAAGCACTTTTGTTCATTAACTTAAATCCTAACAGACATAGTCTGGTTTAAAAAGCCGTCTGGTGATTGATAAGAAATGCAAAATCTTATCTCCTTTCCTAGAGGCCAGTGGATCACAGCCAAATGGAGGATGAAAGCTCAAAAAATGCCACCACCTTGGTTGGAATCTTTTCTTCCAAGGAATCACTGAATCTGAGATTAACAATGCCCCGACATTTGTGGGTAACATGGGGTGTATGTGGGCAGAGAGGGGAGAGATGACCAACCATGTTCTCCATGCAACCTTTATCCTCTGCATCTGTTCAGGGGGACATAATTCAAAGGCAGTTGAAAAGATTGCCATTTACGATACTATTGGATAAAGTTTGATTATACCCTGAGATGGAGGGCAAAGTTTGAAAGCAGCACTTGGGAATTAAGCAATTCAGTTGCCACAGGTATGTTTTAGTTAAAAATGAATAGAGTTACACCATCTTCAGTAAAAGAATATTATAATACCACTGTGTTTTGATATGAAAATTCATGTATATCCTAATTATTTTCATAGAATCATAAAATTTTTTATGTTGGAAGGGTCCTTCAAAGGTTACTCAGTTACAACTCTCCTACAATCAGCAGGGACACTATCCACCAGTATCTGAGATTGCTCAGAGCCCCATCCAACCTAGTCTTGAATGTGTAGAGTGATGGGGCATCTATAACCTCACCTCACTGTTCCAGTGTTTCACTCTCCTCATCACAAAAAATTTCTTCCCTCTACCTGGTCTGAATCTACCCTCTTACAATTTAAAACTGTTACTGCTTTTCCTGTCTCAACAGGTCCTGTTAAAAATTCTGTCCTTGTTTTCTTATTATACCTGGGGATCAAAAGCTCTTGTGCTCTGTGGAAAACATTCTAAAAGATATACCAGGTCTGTTCTGCTACACTGTCCCTGAGGGCAGCTCCCAGAGGGTCCCATTAATTAACTTCTTGAAAAGCTGAAAGTTTTCTCCCCTAAACTTCAGGGTACTGATTTTACTCTTCACCTGACCCATATCTCTTAGGACTCTGAACTCCACCAGTGCATGATCACTGCAGCACAAGCTGCCTCCAGTCTTGATGTATCTGATTTCACTGGTGACCATCAGGTCCAGTGTGGCATTCCTTCTGTTAAGACTGTCTATTGCCTGGCTTAAGAAGTTATCCTTCATGAATTCCACCAGTCTCCTGGATTGCCTACAGTTCACTGTGCTGCTTTCTCAGCAGATGTTGGGTACTTGAAGTCCCCAGCAGGACAAGAGCCTGCAAACATGATCCCTCCTGTAACTGGAGCAAGAATGCTTCCTCAATAGGCTCACTTTGATCAGCAACCTGTAGCAGACACCACCCACGAGGATGCCTTTGTTCCCTTGGTCTCGAGTTCTTGCCCATAAACTTTCGAACTGCACATGGTTGTCCTTCAGAGATAGCTCTTCACACTCAATCCACTTCTTGATGTAGAGGGCAACCCCTCCCTCTCTCCTTCCTTGCCTGTAACTTCTGAATGGCCTGCAGCCTTTGCTAACTGCACTTCAGTCATGGGATTCACCCCACCAAGTCACAGTAATGGCAACTATCTCATAGCTTTCTAGCAGCACGGTGGCTTCCAGCTCCTCCTGTTTGCTGCGCTTGCTGTGTGCCTTGGTGTAGAGGCACTTGAGCTGGGCTGCTGGTCATGTTGCCTTTTTAGAAGAGCACCCCTTAATTTCTTTGAGATATTTCCCTGAAGTTTCCTTGTTGGCTCCTATTACCTCAGGAGCCCCCTCTAAGACTTCAAGTGTGCTCCAGTGCACTCAGCACATCTCAGAGCAACAGGCTGAGGGCCCTCACTGGCATCCTTCCCTCTAACGACAGTGTATCATCCCATGGCTGCCGTGGGCAAGCCTGCTGTTATACCCTTCCCCCTTCACAGCTTGTTTAAAACTCTGTCAATAAGTTTGTGAGCATAGTCCTCTTACCCCTTTGAGAAGGATAAATCCTGTCTGGTGATGGCAGACCTGGTGCCACATAGGCCAATCCATTGTTGAAAACCCACAAAATTCTGACAGTTACACAAACCACAGAGCCATAATCAACTGAGTATATTGTCACATGATGTCAGAAGCTGGTGTGTGAGAAGTGAGGGACTTGTGAAACTTTTTATTCACCTGTCTAAGAAAGTCACAGAGCTAGGGCATAAGTCAGCAATTGCTTAAATATCACTCTGGAACAAAACTGAACAACAAAAAATGCTGTGTGGGAGTGTTGGTCAAACTGCTGGCTAAATAGAATATGCCAACATTATTTTTTCAATAAGTCTGATGACTAGCTGGAACAAAATAAAAACCTTTGAAAAAATGAAAGTGTCAACCAAAAACGAAATCAGCTGCTACAGCAGCCACTAATTACAAGATTCCTAAGAAAAATAACCTTACTGTATCATTTGAGCTCCAAAACCCACTAGGTGTACAGGCATTTTTCTGAATTCTGCATGTGCATCCCAGATGTTAGCATAATTTTTTGGAAGCCTGTGATTCAGTATTGGAGGAAAGTGCCAATGTGAAGCAAACTGATATACTAATCTTTTATCCTGTTTTCAAATTGACGTTGAGTGAGTAAATCTCAGTAGTAGTTGTTCAGACTCTCAGCTCATAGAAATCTCAGTGAAGTCATAAGTATTTCTTTTTTTTTCTCAAATTTTGCCTAGTCATTCTTTAATTTTACCTTGTCCCAGAGTCATGAGAAGGGGGTAGGAGATTTCTCACTAAAGTCCTGCTCACTGTGGGTGTGTTCCTTGGATCAGATCCTCTGCTGTATGTCTTCTCCATTTTTGTCAATCACATCTGTCACAGCTCCAAAGTCTCCTCTTACAGTGTCTTTCCCTCATTTTTATCTTCACCTGTAATTTTTAATCCCTGCACTTCGGTTTAAGTAGAAAAGTTTTTGGGAGTTTTGTGTTGCGAGCTTTTTAACTCTGTGCTCTGTTACATCCAGTCCCGTTTCTAATCAGATTGAATCCAGCTGATAAATCACATGTAAAAGCTAAGTGCTATAGCTTTTTAGTCTGATGCTCTTCAGTTCAACTTACACAGCCAAGGTAGTACATCTATCGTGCAGAAGTACAGAGTTTAGCTTTTATTTCTTACAGCTAACCAAACCCAAGATTAAATTCTACATGCAGCAGCCCTTCCTCCTCCAAACAGCTCCGGTCAGACATGCTGTAGAAGCAGATGCAGCCTAACAGGAGTACTCCTCGCATCAATTTGTTTGACCTCTTGAGTAATCAGTTACTACTTGCACATACTCTTTCCCAGAAAATTCGATTTCGAGGACAACATAAATGACTGGGGACTAAGAGTAGAAGTGGTTTCTTCTTTTTTAGAACCTCAGACATTACCACATTCAATACAAATTCACCTACATTTATGTTTTAGAGTCTTGAAACCCACATCTCTGGGTTCAGCGGAACCCAGAAGTTCATAATTTGAGGAAGACTGGAACTAAATTGCTTGTTTAGCAATTGGCTTTCTGTGTAATCCTTGGATCACAAGATGTATCACCCTGTTTCCCTGTGCTTCCATTCCTTGAAACATGATGAGGATAACAGTGCACAGAAATCACAAGATAATGGATTCTGGAAGAAGGGGAGGTCTTCAGATCCAGCCCCTGCCCAGAGCAGGCTCAGCTGTGGACTCAGACTGGGCTGCTCAGGGGTTTTTCTAGTCAGAGTATGAAATGTTCCCAATGATGGAGACAGTTCAACCACTCTTGGCACCCGTTCCACCTCTGGGCTGTACTCATGGGGAAAGGGCTTCTTTTATCTCCAGCTTGATACCTGCATGTTTCAGCCTGTGCTGTTACCTCTCATCCTCTCACCAAACAACAGTGGATCCTGGCTGCACCTTCTCCATCTCCTCCGGCCAGTTTCAGGAATGCTGTTGGATGTCCCTGAAGCTCTCCCTTCTCTCAGCTGAATCAGCCCTGGTTCTACAGATTCTCCTTGTGGAACAAAGACTCCAGTCCTTCCACCTTGGTGGCATCCCCTCACCTCCCATCAGTTCAGTCTACGTTGAGAAAGTAGCATGGCAGTTGTAATAAAAGCAGTAGGTGGTTAGACATCACTGTGATAAGAGACATACGATGGCTAAGGTGGGGAAAATTTGCCATGCATTAAAGTAGCAATAATGACACACTTATCACAGCCATTATAGTTTTATGCTCCACAAAAGTGACCTGAATACCACCAGCTTGTTTAACTGTTCTATGAAAGAAAAAAAGAGGATAAAACCTATTTAAAGAGATTTTACATATGGTTTTCAGTAAGTATTTCTTCCTTATTATATCAAAGCTTTTCTTCAAGGTGACAGAAGAATAGATGAAAATTTTATTTAAAAAAAAAGAAAGAGGAATTCAAAGTTGGGGATGGGATTTTTTTTCCCCTTAACCAATACTGTGCCTTATTAATATGCTTACCAAGTGACCTAGCTCAACAGCTAATTCCTTTCGGTGAGTCACGTTATTTTTCTCACTGATGTATCATCACTCAGAAAAAGGATGAAGTCCAAAGTATTTATGCTGCACTCAATAACCACACAAACATTATTTCAAGAGACTAACTGGAACTAAATGACATTGCAGACATGGTGCTTGCCGCCTGCATTTGGGTTGTTCTAGCACCCAGTGTTTAGACAGTTTCATAGACCATTTTGAGGGGGTTCCTCAATCTCCTTAGACTGAGTCTTCAAGCACTTTTCGAACATTGAGAACCCTTCCCTTCCACTTCCACTTCAAAAAATTCCCCCTAGCAAACAAACAGTCCCCAGGTCTTTCCTTCTCTCCTACCCCCAGATGCCAAAAATGTTATGTGACAGGTTTGAGGACACATTTGTTTGCAGAGATTGAGTGCTCCTAGTTGGAAGGAACCCTTTGTCATTTGAGTTTGGTCTCTCCAGTTGGGGTCTGGACCTTTCTGGTGTTGGAGATGAATAGTAAAGTATAGTGTTGGATATTGTGGCTATAATGTAAACATTTTTCAGTTACATTTTAAGGAATTTGAATCCAGCCACAGTCCCAGGACACAATCACAGGTAAACTGTTTTCGGTTGCACCGTATGCAGTAACCCAACCAACCAGTGCTGTGACAGTCCTGGGAATTATGTTCTTAACGTCATGTTCATGCTGGATGCTTGCCATTGGAATTAGATATGCAGCTTTATCATTTGACCCCAGGAAAATTCTCCTCTGAGCCATATGGGGAAATATACAGAACCAACTGGAGAAGTCCTGCTTGGAATCAAAAGAATATCTTGATATAGCACAAGACAGTTGGGGAACAGGAGCTGTGACAAAAACAGCATGAAAGGAAAGATAACAGATTTATTACTGAACACGATGAAGGGGGTAGGATGCAAAAGAAAACAAATTAATGGTCTTTCTGAAATGGCCAGATGTAAAACCTTTGACATGACTTTGTGCAAAGATTTCAATTCCAGATGTAGAAAGGAATTTTACCAGAAATGGCAGATGCTCTGGAGCTCCCCTAGACTATTTTCCTGGACAGGCGGGACTGTTCTTTTCTCAAACATTCCTTACATTTTCAACAGGAATTAAGATAAAAGTTGAATTTGACCCTCTAAGCCCATTTCCCTTGTCCTTTCTGAAAGCAGAAAAAAGATGGTGGGAGAAGACTTTACTACCTCTGAGTACATCTGTAGAGTTTTCAGGTGCAAGAGCAGGTTTCCAGCTCATGTGACTACTTGCCAGATTCATAAGTGGGTACTGGTAGTTGTTCACAGATAACTTTGTTTTGGGCTCCATTCCTGGCAATAACAGAGGAACAGCACTATCAAGTTTCAACAAATCTATGCAAAAAGCAAGGGGTAGGAAAATATAGGAGCTCTGAAGTACACTAGGTTTTAGGCCCTTTATTAGTACCTGATTTCTGTGATGTGAACATGGACAGACTGTGCTTGTGCTGTTCTCTTTGACATCCTTCTCTCCACACCCTGTTTTCAACCACTGTCAAAGTTTTTGTCCTGTGCTTCAAGATCTTGCCAGCTGTTTGCATCATCTGCCTCTTATCAAGCTTCATGTGAGGAGGTGGATGATTGCTTTTCTTTGGGTGTCTTCAGTTAATCCTGGTCATGCTGAATCTGAAAATAGAGGGAGCTGGTCACCATCTCTATGAAGTGTAGCCCTGTTGTCATTTTTGAAGATGCAATGAAGGAAAACACTTTAAATTTGGCTTCATTAACAGAAATAAACAGTGACTAACATTTTAAATAGAGGAAAATTAGGACATTAAATGTTAGGCGTTATAGTATCATATGAAACTTTAATTAAAAACACATATTGCAGCATTCATAATAAAACTGTGGGAGTTGGCAACTCTGGTGGCATTTATGGTAATAGCAGCTTATATCTCTCACAGTGAAATAGCTGGCATCAAACAGAGGAGAATCACAGAGCAGGGCACATAAGTTCTCAAAGTGCAAAACTCAGGGGCCTATGGCTCTGGGTACCAAGTTGCAGGGAATGGGGCAGGACTGAAATCTTATCCATAGGCAGGTGGAAGAAGGGGAGACAGCAATTCTGAGATGGAGAGTTTAGCTGCTCATAGGTGTTCCATGGATACAATTCTAGTTAGGCTTCAAAACCATCTCAGTCTTCAGTCTTGAAACCTGTTTTCCCAGGTTACGATTGTTAGGTTGTAAACACAGCACACCATGAGGTTATTTTGCAAGTATAACTTATCAGGTAGTGTGTTTGGTGTAATCTTTGTGACTCATCACTTGAAAGCTTACCCCTACTTCTGCTCCGATATATACCACCAAATGCTATACTATGGAACAGTTTCTTTCTGAGCTGTCCAACAACGTAAAGTAAGCTTTCCAATGTAAAGTCAACAAAATGTCTGTGTTCGTTTTTATGCAACTATGTTTCAAGTTATATGTGGGATGTATAACAGAGATACAGAAATCAGATTCTGAATTCACCTAAGAGATAACTGATGAGTGACATGTAGGTGTCTTAGTTCAGTCAAAGAACAGGATCAGCACTTTGTAGTGCATCCTAAGAAATACAGGTGGTGAGCTTGAGTTGCCCTGCATAAATAAAATTCTTCTCTCCTGTCTCCTCATCCAGCTTAAGGAAGTCTAGATGTCTATAATAGGTTGAAAACTGTTCAACTTAGGATTTTTAAAACTACTTAGTCAGACTCTAGAGACGGAGTTGATTTGTCTAATTCACCCGTTATTGTGGTGCTATCCATTGCATTTATAAGAAACACCTCTGCTTTAGACTGGTCTCAAATAACAGCATGAAAGTGAAAAGCTAGATTAGCTACTTTCTGGAAAGCAATTCAGGCATCTGAATGCCAATTTCTTCAGCATTCAGATCTTTTAGTTTCTTTAGACTCAATGCAGAAGATTAATTTCAGTAGGTCTGAAGTGTTACACACATAAAAACACAGAAA
This sequence comes from Ptilonorhynchus violaceus, assembly GCA_013397565.1. Taxonomy (NCBI): domain Eukaryota; kingdom Metazoa; phylum Chordata; class Aves; order Passeriformes; family Ptilonorhynchidae; genus Ptilonorhynchus; species Ptilonorhynchus violaceus. The sequence continues at coordinate 153,373 of VZRJ01004082.1, forward strand.
ATTTTGTGCTTTTGCATTTGTCCTGGTTTTGGTGGGGATAGAGTTCATTTTCTTAGCATCTGGTACATGGCTTTGGATTTGGATGAGAATAATGCTTATAATCCCCCGATGTTTTGACTGTTGCTAAGTAGTGTTTACCTGAAGTCATGGACGTTTCTGTGTCTCATGCGTTGCTGGTGAGGGGCTGCTTAAAAAGCTGTAAGAGAGAAAGGTCAGGTGAGCTGGAACCTTGCTCATTATATAAACTGAGGGAAGTTATGTGGAAAGGGGGCTGACCTCTGTAAGCTGTGGGAAGTTACACAGAAAGGGACTGACTGATGTTGGGGAGTGGGCTGGACATCAACCAGCACGTGGTGAGCAATTGTATTGCACATCACTTGATGCTCTTGTGTTGTGTTACTCTCTCTCCCTCTCCATATAATTACAACGATTATTGTATTTATTTTCCAGTTTTTAAATTGTTCTTATCTCAACCCACAAGGCTTACTTTTACTTTTTGATTCTCCTCCCCATAAGGCAGGGGCCAGAGGCGAGGAGTGAGAAAGGGCCTGCATGGTAGTTAATTGCCATCTGGAGTTAAACAATATTAACAGAGTTAAAGCATTGCTGTCCATATATATATATTTTCAGCTTTCAGTGTGTAAGAATATTCTCTCATACAAACGGGAGATCATTTCTAGTACAACATTTTCAAAATTCACATTAACCATTAAAAAATCATCCTGCTTAAAGGGAATTTGGGAGAAGAAATGAATATGAAGAGAAAAGAAAATTAAAAGACTATATTGAGCAACAGTGAATTATAGGCCTACTTAGGCAAATGTACATGAGCTAGAGGGTGAAACTTTTGTAATTTTTCAGCTCATTTAATCTGAAAGGCTCACATGCTGAGTTACATAGCCAGAGTTCACATCTGCAGTTTGGTTGGTACATGCCTCTGGTGTTGGCATTAGCCCTGTGACCACAGTGGCTTCTAATGCTCAGTTCTTTTAGTGGTTTGGCATCTTTCACAGTCCCTCAGGCTCTATGGTAGAGCAAGCGGACACCCACACTGGACGCCAAGAGAGTCATCTTAATGAATGACATATTGCAAGCTTTGTGAAAGTAATTTGCTTTGCTCCACGGTGTAGTTGGCTAATTTCCTGTTACTGAAGGTTGAGGGCTAAATCCAGCAGTAAAGCAATGTGAATTCTTGCCTTTTGAGCAACATAATAGAGAAGCAAGTCTTATGAAAAGTAATTCTTGCCTTTGTTTCCTAGAATGAAACTTAAATGTTACACCGCCTTGGGAAAGACTTATCTACTATCCCATGTTATGGGTAATGAATTCACATCTCAAGACTTGCCATTTTTATAGCAACGTATGCCTTTTATGAAATGTAGAACAAAGATTCTGATAAAATCCTGTTTTCTGACCTGAGATTTGATGATGACTGCTATCAGCTGTTAACCACTGACCATTAAAAAGCTGAGAGCACAGGGCAGGCAGCTCACTCTTCCTACAGTCTGTGCCTTAATTTTTTTCCTATTCTCATTTTACAGAGCATCGTCTGAATACAGAAATTTTGTGACATGCGCAAATATGTGTCCTGTAGGCACTCATTACTTTCACAGCTAAGACTATGCTGTATCTTCTGCTTCTAGCTCCTCTTTCACTCTTACTACTTTGACGAAACATTCAGCTTTGCCTGAAAAATCTGTCTGCTGCCTTTACCTCCTGGCCCCTGTTTCCTCCGAAAAGCGCATGCATCAGAGACGAAAGATATATGTATATGGAAGAAACTACTTTTTTTTCTATCATGAACATTAGGCCTGGAAACAATCTCTGTGGAAGGGCAAATGGGGGCTTGAACAAAAAATTGGCTTTGATTTTACTGAACTCTGAAGCTCTGAAAAGAGCTGCTTGTTGTGTGTATGGTTCCCAGTCAGCTCACACTGTGTGAATCTGAGGAGTGGTGAGCTGTGCCAACATGTGAAGCCAATTTAGTTGGGTAGTGAAAGTGTGAAGAAGTTCTGTCAGGCAAAGCCAGGACCATCATCATCTTCATTCCTGAGGGCATGAGGATGGTAGGAAACATGGCGGCACACTTCAGGCTAAATTATACCCAGGCTATGACTTGAAGACACCATGAAGCAGAAAAGAGTTATTTTTTACCTTACTTTGGTGTAAAAGTTTCTCCTTTTAATTCCATACTTTAAACTGGCCTTAAAACTGAAGTTCAAGTATCATAGAATTGCTGTTCTATTGTTACTGTCATAGTGATTGTTGTAAGATTTGTTGAAGCTCATGCATGATTAAATTGTCATTATTATCTTTGTTGTGAAGATTTTCTTAATTCCATGCTTGCCTCCCACCCTACCCCTATCAGTAGTGCTGAAACCATTTTGTCCTAGGAACTGCCTGTAGTTTAGCTGTATTGCTAATATACAAGGATCTGAGTGGAGACATATGGTCACCATCAGCTTAGATATTTAATTTTCAGATGACATTCTATTAATCCATCTGAAAAGGGAGAAGCCACCATGTAACTGGTTGCAATTAGCCAAACCACAATTTTCTCTAACCAATTCAGTCTAAACCAAAAGCCAAAACAGTATTTTAGAATTACAACATCACTCCCAGATTTGCATCTCATGAAGAATTCCCAAGGTTAAGATTCAAGCCATACGGTAAAACCAACCCTCAATTACAACTTTTTAGGGAGGAAGATCAGTGGCAGGTGGTGCCTGCTATAAAAGCCTCATTAAACCACCTTCTGTTTGAATATCATAAAAGGGAGTCACCAGATGGAGGCACAGCTCCACATGGTAGCCTTACCTCAAATGAAAGTTTCACCTGACACTTTGGGGACAGCAGATTTTTTTTTCTTCAACTAACAAGCCACTGAGGTTCAAGAGAGGAAATATTAGGATTAATTGCACTTGATAACTAATCCATTGTAATGCCATATGCTAAAGGCGTTGTTCATTGTCAAGCCAAGAGACAGGTAGGGCCCCTCTGGTAATGTTAACTGTCCCCATTTCCATGGATCTAATCTAATTTCACCTCCTTACAGGCCTCAGATTCCAGTAAATATATTTAACTCTTCCTGCTTTGTCTCCTGATGCATTTTTGAATGGTAGCAAATCTGATATAGAAACTAATGATGCTGAAATGTGCTGACTGATTGGAAAATGATTTTTCCTGTTGCTGCTTGCTGAAATGAGCAAAATATTGAAAGGATTTTTTCTCAATTTTGTGCTCAACCTGTTGGTTCAAAGAGCCAGCTCTTCCTTCATCAGCCACACAGTTTAACTTCTCACACCTCCTCCCTCTTCTAGTCCCAAAACACATTTGAAGAATATGTTAGACTTAGCAGATGAGGACAATTGGCAAGCTAAATCATGTGAGTAAAGTTTATGTTTCTTAAAGGAGACCTTGTCACCTTGCACAGCCGTTGGAATGGGGGGATTTTTTCAGTGGCTTGGCTTTGGGACTGATCCAAATCATTAAGCGCCAGAGGGCAACCAGAGAATTTTTCAGTTTTGTTGTGTGTTTTGTGTTAAGCTCCTTTAAAAATTACCACCCACCAAGGCTGTTTCTTAAATCAAGGAGGTAAGTTTGATTTAATATGTAGTGTGTGTATTTGTGAGAAGCAGAAGGAAGGCAGATAGGTGTATTGAATTCACATATTTTTTACGAAATGATATGTGGCATCCTATGTCATGTAAGGAAAAAAAAAAAAAGCAGCCAAACCCTGTAATTTTTTGTAGAAATTGTGCTAACTATTCAGGGCCAAAATATGTTTTCATACTAATCTGATTCGAGGGCTGGTCTACACAAACTGAGAGAGCAAGAAATGAGTCAGGGGTTTGGTATATAACATCTCATCTTGTGCTACTTTCTTAAGATTATACTTACAAGATGCCTTCTGTTCCAGAAAGGACTCCAAGTGTGCTGCCAGCTGTACACACATGAAGATCAATTCAACCACCAGTGAACTGCAACCATCTCTGGGGTGGAACACAGCAGCCCCTCCATTCCACAAAAAGCAGAACACTCCTTTTAGGAGGAGGAAGTAAAAAATATCCACTTCAACTGCAGTTCCAAGGGAAATTGTGCTAGCAGAGTATAATTACCATTGTTGAAAATTGCCTGAGACACTGGAGCTAACATTCTCCACTCCTGGAAAAGGTGCCAGTGGATCTTTGGCAGTAACAGGTGCCCAAGACCTCATGTTTGCATTGAGTTCAAAAGGTGTTGGCTGTCATATGTGACAAAAATTTTCTTCTCCATTGAGTAGAATGCCAGGTATCTCCAACATTTCCAACCCTACCTGTTCCCCTGTCTTCCCAATATCTCTATTACATATAGATATCCAATATCTCTATTACATATCTCTATTACAAGGCCAGCTGACTAAGTCCACCTAGTCTACTCCAAACACATTCATGTTTAATGTAAATTTGGCTTTCTTTTAAATAAAGATTCTGATGGCATTTCCAAACCAGTACAAGCTTGTCATTGCATTTTTCCACTGTCTCTTCTAAGGAAATCCCTTTCAGTTATTTTGGAGTGGTAATTCCTGTTTAATTGGGAATGTGTCCCACAGTGTAGAAAAAAGAGAGAAAAAAATTAAACGTGGTGGTTGAAAACAGGAGTTACCTAAGATACAGTAGTCCCATATTCTTATTTGCTTCCTGACCTGCCTGGGCTTGGACTCAGCAGTTGTATGTTGTGAATTGAGGGTAAGGTAGTCCACAACCTCCACTGTGTGTACTTCATGCATGTGTGTCTTCATAGACACGTGTACCATCATTTTGTTCCATCCAGACAGGTGGCTTGTCTCGATCACAGATGAGTGGATCTGACAGACTTGTGATAAACAAGTGATCTCCAAAACAAAAACCAGACCGAAGACTGGGTCTGTGAATAAGTGCTGAGTTCAGTGTATTCTAATTAACTATAATACGATATTCAAGGAAGTATGGACTATCTTTGGGTACCCAGGAATAGACTTTGAGATTCATAAAATCTTGAGAAGACTTAACAAATAATATGTGTAAAAATTTTAAGTGTGCATTGATTTTCATTAGTATTCATTTGTTTAAAAATTAGACAATTTAGTCTGGAAACAGAAAGCTGGTTTTGGGGATCAGTTGCACAATGAGAAAAAACCATCCATAGCTCTGTTTGCCTTCTGAAGAATAGATGGGACATGATGTACCCTGATTATTTTAGGAACTACCTTTCTTGTAACTAAGTGCTTTGAAAAACTGTTACATAATCCTTGTTATAAACTGATTAGCAGTGCCCTTCCTGGCTGTATGTTATACTCCTAGAAAGTGAGTAGAGTTTCAGAGAAGTCACAGGTGTCTGTTGTTCCACTTGTTGAAGGAATGTGACTAGCCAGAAAATTGTCTCAAAGCAACAATTCTGCCTTTATAACAGCTCTGAAAATTTTGTTGAGAACAAACAGACACGATCTTGTAGACCTGAGGGTACCTCTAGTTTTGAAGTTGGACAGATTAGAACAGTAGCGGGTCATTTTCTGCCAAGCTGTTATTCTCATCCTAGATGACCCTCTGGATACATGCGTGTATTTGACTGTTCTTTCCCCAGTGCAATACTTTGGCCTTCTCTTTTTTGAACCTCAGGAAATACCTGTTGGTTAATTTCTCCATCCTGACAAGGTTGCTCTGGCAAGGGACAGGTAGATGGGGTGAAGTGCTGGTGTATCAACCACTCCTTCTGGGTTTGCATCATCAACAAACTTGCTGAGGGTACACTTTGTTCCATCATCATCCAAAACATTAAAGAAGATGTTAAACAGGATCAGACTCAGCACTGACTCCTGGGGTTCAGTTATTATTCAGTACCAGTTATTGGCTGCCAACTTTGTTCCCACTGATCACCAGTCTTGGAGTCCAACCAGTTTTCAATCCACATCACTGCCTATTCATTCAGCCTATACATCAAGAGTATATCTACAAGGATCTTAAGAGAAACAGCATCAAAAACATGACTGAAGTCCATGGAGACAATATGCACTGCTCTCTCCTCATCTATCAAAATAATTGTTTCATCATAGAAGGTTATCAAGTTGGCCAAGTGTCTTGGTTTCATCTGGGATAGAGTTAATTGCTTCTCAGTAGTTGGGTCAGTCCCGCACTTTGGATTCAGTGTGAGAATAATGTCAATAACACCCCGATGTTTTGGTTTCTGCTAAGTTGTGTTTATCCTAAGTCAAGGGCTTTTTTGTGTCTTATGATCTGCCAGTGAGGAGGCAGAAAAAAGAAAACTGTGAGGGAGCATAGCCAGGACAGGTGATTAGAACTGACAAAAGGAACATTTCACACTCTAGAACTCCATTCCCAGTACATAAAGTCTGGAAGTTACCCAGAAGAGAGGCTTTGTTTTTCCATTATTATTGTTGCTGTTGTTGTTGTTATTATTATTATTATTATTATTATTATTTACTATTATTACTATATTTTACTTTGTTCTTTGTTTCAATTATTAAACTGTCCTGACCTCAACCTACAGATTTTACTTTTGCTTCTCCTCTGTGTTCCACCAGGTTGAGGGGGAAGTTGTTAGTGAGCAACTTTGTGGTGAGTAGTTGCCAGCTGAGCTTAAACCANACTGTGAGGGAGCATAGCCAGGACAGGTGATTAGAACTGACAAAAGGAACATTTCACACTCTAGAACTCCATTCCCAGTACATAAAGTCTGGAAGTTACCCAGAAGAGAGGCTTTGTTTTTCCATTATTATTGTTGCTGTTGTTGTNGTGAAATGAATGATATTTAAGAGGGAGACTTCTTTGAAAGGTCTTATGCTTCAGAAGTCAGATGAGATCTATGTAAATATTTTAATTTTTAGTCAGGGTTTGGACTATTGACCTATTAAATGATTTCAAATCTTGCCCTTCAATGGAATGAGCTGAGGATCTTGAGATATCGAGAGACCCTCATCGGGGAAATCAATTAAAGGGTTAATAACCTTTAAAATATTTCATAATAATAATAATAATAGTAANCACCAGTCATCACCAGAGATCATTTCACACTGGTGTGGTGGAGAGGTGAAAAAAAGCATATGGACTTGGTTGGCATATGTAAAACTGTACTGGTATGAAACCACCATAAAAAAAAATCNCCTTCTAATAATACCTTTAAAATAACTAACCTTTTGATAATAATAGTAATAATAACAATAACAACTTTTAAAGGGTTAATAAAGGTTAATAACCCTTTAATGGGTTAATTTGAATCAAGAGTGAGAGGGATGTCTGATACTTTATTATTTCCACATAACAACAGCAAAAAATGGTATCACCAATATCAAGTTTTCCTGTATCAAAAGTAAGGTGCAGCTAGACAGTTACATTTAATCTGCTTTTCAAACTGGAGTCTATAACTGCTCCTTAACTCAAAGTGGGGGAATCCAACAGCCCACACATGTTAAGCAAATTTTGCAGGACATAGTGACCCTGGAGAAAAGCATTGGTGCGTGCATGTTTTATTTCTCTCAGTTTTACTGGCAATTTCTTTTGCCTCAAGAATTTCTAGACTTCCTCCTTTCTGAACTTCATTTGTGTGGTGTATGGTTCTTCCATGTTCAGCCATTTCCATAGTTTTTACATGCCTGTTTCTAGACTGTGACCAAAAGACTGGGCTAATGACCTGTTGAATTAGGGTTTGGAAGAATAAAGAGGTTTTAGGAGACCCTACCTGATAGTATTTCATGTTAGGAGGCATATATCTGTAGAATTATTAAACGTAAATAAATAAAAACAGTGTCCTTCTAGTTACAATTTAATCAATGATATTTTTATTCTGTGCATCAAATTTCGCTGCTGTCATTTTTATATTTCTCTTTCTGGCATTTTTTGTTTCTCTGTTCATCCTTTACCCTAATATTTTACCTTACCCACCCAAGGGACAAAGGCGTTACAGTTTCAAATACTATGTTAATCCAATTACAAATAACATAATGTTCCTCAAAGGAACACAATTCCAAACATAGCTCTGCCTCCAATTATTACTTTTTATGTCACCTGAGTGTAACATAAATCAATCTTGATTTTTGCAAATGCAGAGAACCTAGAGCCCCCTTTTACATTTTTTGGCATTTTGAGTCCCCAAGGATTTATATTAATCAAACACTGGTAAATACTCAAGCAGATAGACTACTTTTCATATTTTTTTTAAAGTAATCCCATGATCTAGTATCATATACAAAACTCTGTCCTTCTGCCAATCCAAATAAACAGATCTCTGTGTCATTATTACTTATAATTTGCCAGGAGGGTGAAATAAGTAAATATCCATAAATTATATGTTGATAGCCAGTTAATTTGGATAATGCTTTTGTACTGGGCATAAGAAACAAAGCTGACAACCTGAAGCCGTTGCATGAAAGATTTCGAGCTAGAAAGGAGAACTTACCTTGTTTTGGTGCCCTAATTCACGTAACCAATGAAGATGCAGCAAACTAAATCACTGGAAAGAATGAATATATGTTTTTTCACCATGATCTGGTGAATGCAAAGGATCCCATTCTTACTACAAAAATTTTTGCTCCTGAAGTTATTAGTCATACTTAGTATAAACAATAATAATCAGATTTACTATTTTTTCTAATCCTGAAGTGGAATACTTGTATATGTGTGCCTGGCAGAAGTATTCACATACTTGTACCATTATGCAAATAGTAAGAAAAATAAGTTTCTGTGTTTTCTCATGTATCTTCTTTTTTTTCCCTCTCCCCTCCCCCCACCCCCCCCCTCCCTC
>VZRJ01004082.1:162189-220960 GCA_013397565.1 Ptilonorhynchus violaceus
TTTTCATGTTCCTTTGAAGCCTCAGATGAAATTTATGTTACACTGGTCATTTTTTTTTTTTCAAGTCTTATGTCCCCTCATGGCTTCCTGAATTATCAGTCTTTCTGTTTGTTTTCTGTGTTCTTATTAGGGTTGCTGTTAGCTCCATTCTGATGTTTGTAGTTTTTGGAAATCTGAATCTTTGTTATTTATGTTATCAGTGATCTGACCTGAGTTGCCCACAGCAATGTTCCAACTGTTCTCAGGTCCTCAATTACTAATTATGCAGATGAACAGATTGTGCAAACTCTTTCCTTATGGCCACATTCTGGAGGAGTTGTTTTTAATAAATTGGTGCTGTATTTGAATTTTAAGGAGGTGCCGACCAATTCTTAGTAAGTTTTTTCATACATCCTGTACATGTTTGTTGTAGTAATTTCTTAACAAGTGATAACTACATACATGTATCAAAAGATTCGAACAGATAACATTCAAAAGTGACAAGGTTGCAAGTGGAAGTAAAGGACACAGATTAAAGGCAGATATCCAGAGGAACAACTTCTTCCTGAAGATCACCAGGACAGCAGACAGTTTGCCCCTAGAATACTTGGAGCTGTTAACATTAATGAAACAAATTAATCACTAGTGAGCATTGATTAATGTCATCACACTGGGGATATCCAGAAAGAATTAACTTTTGAGGGGGAAGAATTCTGCTATGTTAGTAATGCTTTATCAATTAGATAATGCCCGAGTTTTTGAGAAACAAGGCACAGTGTGACATTCTATTCAAGGGAATTTTATCTTCATGGAAATCTTCATTAATGTCTGGTATCACTGGAAGAAAACAGAACAGATCCTAGTTCGTGTGACAACTCCGGGCATAGGATTATTGTTGTACCTCATCTTACTTTTTTAGTATGCTGTAGTGGTTCCCAGAAGATGTACTCTTTCTGATTGAACAAAATACATGTTCATGATAATATTGTGCACTCTATTTGGTCATTTGAAGTCATTTAGTGACTGGTGAGTGCAGAAGCCTATATTATCTCTTGCCAGTGTGAGCATGGATTTGTAAGTTCCCCAAGGAACTATCCTTATCTCAAAAGACAGCCAAGACTGTTCATTTATCATACCAGAATATCAGTCATTTTCATCACAGAAAAGCCTTTTGGAAATTAGAAAACAAATTCTAATTTGTTTGTTCTTTTCCTTGCTTCCTTCCTTAGAGTTTGGCAGGGTAGAAAAAGGTAGGATGCAGCAGCCACAAAAATGGAAAAGGTGAGCACCAGCAATCAGAAGGAAATTTTATGTCTGTGAAATCTGAATATTCAAGATTTTCAGACAAAATATCAGGGTGAGATTCATATTGCTAATAGAATCATCAGAAAACTCCTAGTGACTTCAGTATGGACAGATTTCAGTCTTAAATATTTTGTTGCCAACATAAATGGCCACTTAAGTTTTACATATAATTAGATAAATTAACCGGGAAAAAAAGAGAAAAAGTTTCAATTTAGCAAACTTACTTCCAAGTCTTATGTCAGTCCATGCAATATTGCAGTCAATTAAAAATTAAAAAAAAAACAAACAAGGAAACCCTGATTTTTCTTTTCCATGTGAAAAGAAAATTTCATATAAATAATGGGTTAAGTTGACTAAAAGTAGTAATGTCTGACACTTACTAGAACCATCAAAAGTGTAAAGGTGTTATCCATAACAACCAAGGTAAGGTAAAAAGGTTCAGAAAAGTGGAATCTGTAAAAATAAGACACTCTTAAGCAGCAAATATTAGAAGATATTACTGAAAATAACTTCTACCATAAACAAAACACTGACTGCTTTTTGTAGATAATTTTTGTCAGTAGGTCTCACAGTATTTTACAAAGTATCATCAGCCTCAAATTACAAAAAAGCAGACATCAGTAGGCAAATTGATTGGAGTTCACCCATCAGACCACTGATAAAGATGGGAGGACAGTCCTAAATTCCCAATTCTCTAGTATTTACTAGAGCACAGAAACTAGATGGAGGAGTGTTCCTGAGTCTAAAATGTAAAATGTCTGTGCAACAAGTCTCTGATGCAACCATCAGCAAACTCAAATCAGAAGGCAATGAGTTAGATTACTGGGTGTCAGTGGAAACACTCAAATTAACTTTGAAGCTGACTGTTAATACAAATCTGTTTCAAACAGCTTTCTCAGTCCAACTCTACCTGAAATGTTTTCCCATTGAAATTATATATATTTTTATTTATAGTTAAAGACCCCAAAAAGTCTATATTTCAGGGTTCCATTAACAAAATATGTTAAAAAGCAGGCTTGTGAGTTTCACTGCTGAACAGGAAAAAAAAGCAGAAATTAAATGTATTTTGCATTTTATCTTTGTAAGGCCACACCTGACCAATAAGCATCTGTTTGGCTTGGAATCTGTCTGCATAGGTTATTTTGGCAAAATTGAAGGATTTGGGCAACAAAAGATATTTTCAGACTGAGAAGGGTGTAGGAAACGAAGAATTCTTGGAGAGAACCAGCAGCAAATTGTTCTGCCCTTTCCCTCTGAAAGCAAGTTTTTTCTGAATTGTGACATCATGTTATGTAATTGTTAACTGGAGTTACTGCGGGGATTCGTGTGAGGAAGAATTACCTTACATTCTGCACTATATTACTTTTCGTTCCAGTGGTGTGACTCCAGAGCCATATCATGCTTTTATGTAGCAAATAGAACACATATATGACCGCCTGCAGAGCAGCTGTGTATCAGCAAAAATTCTTTTGTAAAAAACCCAGAAAGTTTTACATCCCTGTTTTCTTAGGTGGTAATTGTAAGTAGTAGAATAATGAATTAATTAATTTTCAGAGAAGAGAGTGGGAGCTACAGACTTAAGTTATTCATGCTGTGAGAGAAAATAATGTGATGTTCCAATGCCACCCAATTCTGGGTTCTAGGAATAGCCAGAGAGGGAAAGCAGCTCTGGCTTGTTCTCCCTTCTTTCAACACTTCTCTTCCACTCAGCAGACACCCGTAAAGTCTTCTGGTGTGGTGTCATGATGGAATACCATAACACAGACATCAGATTGATAGGACCGGATAATCTGCTTTCAGTTTTAGTTGGCATAAAATCAAACCCACTCTTACTTCCTTCTCTTGCTTTCCTTCTAAAATATTCAACACTCCTACTGTCTAACAGGAAAACAAAGAAAAAGATAAGAATTATCCTGCTGGTGACTGGGGAAGAAGAAGGGTGGGGAAGTATATCCGTCAAGACATAGGGTTGATATGCATAAAAAAATGATGTTGATGAAAGGTTAATTCAAAACTCTTTCAAACATTGCCGAGGTCATACAAATTATCATAGTTAATTTATATACATCCTTATATTCTCAGAAAATATTGGGATTGTATGACATCAAGCTGAATGGGAAGTTGTACTTTTCCTCAGTTTTTCTTTCCTCCTACAAATATCTGGACCTTTTAAAACTACTAAAGTTTATATTGTAAAAAAAGGGCAAAGTAACAACTCCTTTATCACCGAGAAACACAGAAAAACATGGCTGAATCTAGGAATATTTAAATTAGACTTTAAAAAAACCCCATGTTTTAATGATTGGAAGAGCGAGGCTTTGGCATGGTTCTGTACTCTACTGGCTGGAGTCTATAAAAGCTGATTTCCTTACTTTTTTTTAGAAGTGACACTCTGACAAATGTTACTTATTTATTTGTTTGTTTGTCTGGAGACAGACATCATAAGCAGTTCTAGAAATAAAATAAATTTATTACATTCTTCCTGTAGAGTAATAATTTTGAACTGGTAAATGGTGGGGGGCTTTTTACCATCAGAGCCCAAAGGTGGTGCTTTCTGTGTTTACCACTGGGATAATTTTAGCTTCCAGTTTTTCCATTTCTCATACACATGAGGCAGTACCACACATACCTCTCTAAGTACAGGACCTGTTTATTCCTAGCAAGTTGTTAGTTGTTATTGAGAAAAGTATTGGGCAGAAGCCTTGGAATTACCCCTTTTATGAAGCAGGATAAATCCACCATGCACTAATTCTGTGTTTTGCACCACTGCTATCAGTATCTTCCCAAGCAAGCAGGCCATGAAATTTAGTTGAAGTCACAGACACAATTGCAATTTGTCATAAATTTACAGTAACAGGTTTCCCTGAGTGTGATGCTATTGGATGTTGTCCTTCATCTGAAGATGAAACATCAGGTTCTGCTTTTGCAAAGGGTTCTTGGCTCACAGGGCACCCAGACTTCCTGTGCACCTGCTCTCTGGCAGAGCATAGGAAGCCAAAAAGTTCTTAATATAGATTAGCAGCTGCTTTGCAACAACTTACACATCAGTGTGTTATCAACCTTATTCTCATATGAAATTCAAAACACAACACTTCACCAGCTACTAAGAAAAAAAATTTAACTCTATCCCAGCTGAAGCAAGGATACAGGAGGACCTGGTTGTAACTTCAATCTGTATCAAGAACACTCCATAAGAATAGTTTCACAAGTTTTCCTCTTTATATTTAATAATAGTTGATAGTCTTCCACTTGCCAGACTAGGGTTCCCAGGTGCCTTTCAGTTGTTATTTGTCTCTGGAAATGGACAGTGTTTCTGATAAGCTCAAGGGGATCTTAGCTGCCCAGGAACCGTTAATCAAGTGTGCGGCCCAACAAGAATTCCTGAGGAGATTGTAGAGTCACCTAAGGAGGAGAAGGGTAAGTGGATGCACTACCACAGGCCTCTAATAAAATCTCTGACTTAAGCACAGGCCTGCAGGATTGTTTTCTTCCTCGTGTCGCAGATTCACAGAATCAATTAGCTGGAAAAGACCTTTGAGATCATTGAGTCCAGCCTATACCACCATGTCAGCTAGACCATGGCACTAAGTGCCACATCCAGTTCTTAACACCTTTCAGGGACAGTGACTCTATCACCTCCCTGGGCAACCCATTCCGATGCCCAATCCTGTGAAGAATTTCATCACAATCTCCAGCCTAAACCTCCGCTGGCACAGCTTAAGACTGTGTCCTCTTGTCCTGTCACTGATCGCCTGGGAGAAGAGATCAACCCTCACCTGGCTACATGCTCTTTTCAGGCGGTTGTAGAAAGTGATAAGGTCTCCCCTGAGCCTCCTTTTCTCCAGGCTAAACAACTGCAGCTGCTTCAGCCAACCCTCACAGGACTTGTTCTCCAGACCCTTCACCACCATTGCTGTCCTACNATTTGTTGGTGTTAAACCTCATATCATTGGACTCAGTCCATTTACCCAGCCTTTCCAGATCCCTTTGCAGAGCCTTCCTGCCCTCCATCAGATTGACACTCTCCCCCCAGTTTGGTGTCATATGCACATTTGCTAATGTAGACTCGATTCCCTCATCCAGATCATCAATAAAGATAGCTGTTGGGTTGAAAGATTCTGGGTTTTGAATGAAAATTTTGTGGTAACTTGAAAATGGAGTGAGATTTTGCTGGCTGTACTCATCTAAGTTGTCCTTGTCTTGAGGTAATACCAAGAAATATTTATCTTGCCAACGTCTTCCAGATATGAGTGATATTATTACTACTGAAGTGAAAGCTGTGAGATCATTTTATGATAAAGCAGAAGGTTCTATATGACAAAGAGCAAGGAACTAATTGGGGGCAAAAATCTGTCTTAATGGTAAAGAGAAAGTTTTACAGAAATCTGTTGTGTACCACTTACACATACTTTACAGAGCTGGAAAAGCAAAAAGTATACTTAAAGAGAGACCAAAGCCATGAAGCGTTAGACAGAATTATTTTTAATATTCTGTGCTTTTTATTCTATCATTTGCTTTGGATATGAACTCAAAGTGCCAAAATACGTGGAGGAAAGCTTGGTTCAGCTGTAGAAAGTATCAAAAATCTCGAACAACTTGCTGTTTTCAAACTTTTCAGCTCATTTTTTTCCAGCCTAGAAATCTAGCTTGTACAGATGCACTGAGATAAACATCAAGACTATACAATTTGTCTTTAAAAGAGATTACATTTACTGCATATTCAGATGTAGAAAAATGAAATCAGTGTTCTCAACTACTGTTCAATAAAGAATAAATGCAGCCATGTTTCTTATTCACTGTTATAGACTTTGACATAATGTTCCATAGTTTCAGACATACTCCCTTAAATTAACAAATAGCATTTCGATTGCCAGTAAGGATGCTTGTTAAATATAACTCACATTTTTGTATGAAAACCAACAGACGCAATTGTCTCCAAACTAGAAATCTTACATAATGACTTTTAACTAAAACTCCCACTGAAAGCCCTTAATGAAAACTTGGATTTCACAGCACTTGTGGCATTCCTTTTATAATACACCACATCCTTGAACAGCTTCTTTAGGGAGAAAGTCTTGTGGTACATACAAGCATGTCAGAAGTTTCCTCCTTCTTCACAGTCTTGCAGCTGATCAGCATTCCTGAAGCATCCTGGAATAGAATGCTTCAGGCAACCCTAGGGACCACAGTGGGTTTCCAAAATGTTTTTATTAGAACTTGATAAACAACTTGATAGTAATATATTAATCTTGATGAGAAAATATGTTTTTCATTTAAAACAGCAGTTTGGTTTGGAATGAAATTTTGAATCTAGGTGGTGACATGGAGAAAGATTCCCAGTTCTTATTCCTCTGAATTCTGCTGCCTGACCAATTGAAGCTATACTGACATCCGCCTTGGTTGCCTTTTTCTCTCATGGCATGTTTCCATCTATCTAATTTTATTCATTGACGCCAATTGTCCTTATATGACATTAAAACCCTTTAGCAAGTGCTGAATTCTGTATTCCAGTTTCATCCTGACTTGGTAGAATTTACTTCAAGAGGAGCACATGGATATATAGGTGTCGTGGTTCTAAGCCCAGCTGGAGATGAAATCCAGCACAGCACTTGCTCAACCTCTCCTGTCTTACCCTACTCCAACGTGGTGGAATGGTAAGAGGAATCAAAGCAAAACTTGTAGGTTGAGATAAGGAGTGTTTAAAAATTCAAAATAAAGTAAAATACAATAATAATGGTAAAAAATATTAATAATGAGAATAAAAATGGAAAAAAACCCAAGTGATGCACAATGCAACGTCTCACCACCCTCTGACTGATGCCAGACCTCCCTTCCTAAACCCAGACCAGCCCCTTCTGGATAACTCCCCCCAGTTTACATACTGAGTACGACATTCTGTGGTATGGAATATCCTTTTGGTCAGTTCAGGCCACCTATCCCAGCTGTGCTGCCTCGTGGTTTCNTAAGGAGTGTTTAAAAATTCAAAATAAAGTAAAATACAATAATAATGGTAAAAAATATTAATAATGAGAATAAAAATGGAAAAAAACCCAAGTGATGCACAATGCAACGTCTCACCACCCTCTGACTGATGCCAGACCTCCCTTCCTAAACCCAGACCAGCCCCTTCTGGATAACTCCCCCCAGTTTACATACTGAGTACGACATTCTGTGGTATGGAATATCCTTTTGGTCAGTTCAGGCCACCTATCCCAGCTGTGCTGCCTCGTGGTTTCTTTTGCGCATCTCCTCACTGGCAGAGCATGAGACAAGGAAAAGTCCTTGACTTAGGATAAACATGACTTGGGAAAAAACCAAAACCTCAATATGTCATCCATTCTCATTCCAAATCCAAAACACAGCACTGTAATAGCTACTGGGAAGAAATTAACTCTATCCTACTGAAAGCAGGACAATGGGTTAAGAGAGAGGAGGTGATACATTAAAAAAAGAAAAAAAAAGAGGGGGTTTGTTATGAGTAAGAAATATTGTACCATATATATAGTATGTATATACACATCACATATTTCTGAGGCTTTCCTGTGTATATCTTTACTCCTGGAAGGACATGATTTTTTTTTGTTCACCTTTTAAACAGGGTGATGGATAGCAAAACAAGCAACCTAAATCAGAATATTCTTGCAGGTAACTTTCACAAAGCATTCAAATCCAAACCAAAATGCAGACTATAGCTAACACTTCAATAAGAAGCACTTCAATTTTCCAAAATAATGTTTCCTTTTAAAAGCAGAACATTTTAACAGAAACCAGAATTCTATGAGTATGTATCCGAAAAACAGAAAAATGCAGAGGTTCTCTTATTTTAATTCTTGTGAATACCTCCTGTGGCCTTTGTGGCTCCCAGTGGCTAGCCCAAGAAAAGAGTAATACATTCATATGTGTTATTTCTAACCCACTTACAATTAAAAGTTCTCCCAGCCAGTTTGTACATGAATTTTTCTCAATTCCCTTTTTGCTTTCAGCGTGATTCAGTGGACCTTTCTAGAGATAACAGACTGGAGAGCCTGAGATGTGGAAATTGGCACTCCTCTGAGTTTCAGAGGTTTCTTGAGGTCCAGCTGGCCTAGTACTGTTACTTTAGCCCTTGTGAACCTTTTGAGTTACTGCTAGTAGTAGTAGTAGTATTTAATTGTTAATTTCTATTTTAGTCTTTTGTCTTTGCTAGAGCAAAGACCTGCAATTAACAATTGTAAAAGAAAAGCAAGGCCTTTTGGAGGGTGAGTTGGGAAGAAATTAGGACACAGTGTTAATTCTGAGCATGTAATGTCATGCACCTTGTAGGCTTTACTGTGGTAAGATATAGAGGATCTACTTTCTTCCCAGAAATAATAAGGAAATTTGCTTTATTTGTCCTTCTCTTTTGTTGCTCACCCTGTGGTATTTTTTTAACTTGCGGTAACTTTAGCGTGGTTTTCTTGCCTATAGTCATATATCCTTGAATGGTGTGACAATCCTACTTCCACTAGAGAATGAATCCTTAGTACTTGTAATGACAAAATCCAGATGGTTCTATCATGAGTAATATAAGGCCAAAATCCAGGAAAGAGATACACTTGTAAATGTATTGTTCCTAGAATTCTCACAGCTTCTCTGCAATAGGTCTATAATTTTCCAAAATTTGGGAGTATCAGCCCTACAAAATATTGGGAGAAGTTCCTTTTATTCTTGTGGCAATAATGCAAGAGGTTCTTTTCACAGACCTGACAAATATTTTAGGGCAATGGTACTGTTTTCTAAGTAATTCAGATATTACTATGTTTCAGGCATTAGTAATTTATTTTTACTAATAGTGCAAAATTTTAAGTGTTTCAATGAGCAAGAGAGACATTATTGTCTAAAGAACTTCCTGTAATTTCAAAGTGCCTTTTACTATTTTTCCTTTTCAAACTTATTTTTACAACATCACGATAGCTCCTGGCCCTTCAGATATTTTTCTTGTGAGGATGAATTTAAAAAACGACTTTTCAGTAAATGAAAATGAATTTTCATTTAACATTTAACATTTAACATTTAACAAAACTATTTAATTGTATCAGGTTCCCTGTTTGTCCATTTTCACTTGACTCAAGCAATGAAAACACTTTAAACTGATGTTAATACTATCACTGCTACTTGTGCTACCACTTCAGTAAAAAGTTTTATCAGTAGTATTCCCACCCCAAGAATGGCTTGTCATAACATTGACATTCCCATATGCTGCCACTCAAATTGTAGCTCTCAAGTTATCAATGACATGGGTATTTCACAAAGTATATGCTTCTTTTAGCACATACTCTCCCAATCACACATATTTCACAGTGATCAGTGTAAGGCAAAGGTAGAAAGTGTTGGGAGCTCTAGATCTTAAGCAAGATTCACCTATTCAACTGTTCTTCCTCCTTCCTCCTCCAAAAGTTATATTTGTGATGTTTTTTATTTGCTAAGTGATAGCCTACAGCAGGACTTAGAAAACATGAGGAAGACAGATTCCTTGCAGCAACAACTGTTAGTTTATCCGTTAACGCCCCTGGCAAAACACTGTTGGAGCTGACATGCATGACTGATGGGCTTCCTTAACTAGTAGTTCATCTTTCAAAGACTAGCTGTGTATCTTTAGCTCTGTTTTCAGTGCTGTCTCTGTCTGAGTCTTTGCAGATGGCAGTATAAGTGGTTTTGCACCAGCTTGATTCTGGGTATCATCTTGCTTCTCAAGTGCAACCCACATGAACCTCAGGACTAGCCAAGACATGGGTGATCCCTGCCTGGCTACTCCCCTTCCTGCTTTTGTTCTGGGCTTAGAAAAGCAGCCTGATTTCTGTCTGTTTTGCAATTATGTTACATTCCTGTCCTCTTTGCACCCCTAGAACAATATCAAGGACTCAACCGCAAGGGTTGGAGGGATCTAGCAGACACATTTTTGTCTCAGGCCTCATATAGCTGAACAAAGTCCTGTGACAAGATTGGCATTTGACATTGTAAATTTTCAGCGTAGGATATTGTTTTCTATTTATCAATATAGTCCCATAAATTATGCTGCATAAATAAATAAGAATTGTAACCACAGGTGGTCAAAATGGTAATTTGACCTCAAACATATTTCATGTATAGAACTTTATTTGGGTTTTTCAACTATGGTTCCTATTGCTTTTGACATTTTTACTGTGACTAATCCATGATTTTCCCCATAATTTACCATATCAGAGCCCAACCCTAATAACATTATGTATTGTAAAACCACTATGCCTGCAACTGTGTAGTGTGAGACACAATTATTGTATAGCAGCCTTCTCCATCATCCCTTAGACAAGGGGAGTCCACCCAGGAAGTGGTCTTTTTCAAAGTTTCTTAGTATATAATTTCTGCTTTTTCTCCACTTCTTAGTGGACTGACACCTGTTTTATAAAACTACCTTAATATCCCACAACAAAGCTGACTCAATTAGTGTGTCCCAGTCCTCTAGAGAGTGGTGTGGCTGTGTGGCAATGATCTCCTGTCAGCTTAGAGTCACTGACAAGGCCAAGTGACAAATCACACATTATGGCTGTTGGCACCATACCTGAAGCTGCGGATACAAAGCAGAAGACGCAGTATTCTGATGGTGCTACTAACAACTTTTTTACCATACTTGGAAACCCACACCCAAGCATGGGGCTCACTTTTCTTGTGTGTGTTGTTTAAAATTGAGGGGAACTGCAAAAAATGTGCCTAGAAATAGGGTGTAAAATTTTCTAGGGTTTGGATTCTCCTGTGAGTGTTCCAGAACTTCCTTGTCTGATCAAGTCACTGAAGAATGAGTGTTCTTGCAGCATTCTGGCCCCAGCTCAGAAGAGCAGGGACACCTAAACTATTGAAACATCTGAAAGTGTTCCCCAGCTGGTTCTGGATGGAGTGGCAGAGACAGCCAATGTGCATGGGCAAAGGGATTAAAAAGGAAAAAACTCTATTACAGCCTGCTCTTTGAGCTGAGTGCTTGAGCTTCTTACCACATTGGCTGTGTGTAATATCAAGCACCCTTGGCTCCTAGGCAGAAACTTCTGGTTATGTTTCCACAAAGTACAAGTCCTAAAATGTTTTCAGATTAGATTTCCATTCCTGGTTTCTAAACCCTGACTGAACTCTTGAACCCTCAAGTTGAGAGATATGTGTGCTTGGGATGGTTTCAGTTTTATTTTATATTTAATCAGTTTAATCATTTCAAGCTTAGAGCTCACACTTCTGAACTCAAATGAGTTCAGAAATCTATGGATTTGCCCCTCAGTTTTTAGCAGTGGGCTGTATATGGGTTTCTCAAGAGAGACAGACTTTAAATAGAATCACACAAAAAGCCTGTGAAAAAAGGCCACAGGAACCTACAGGAAACCAAGAGCAATGCAGTAAATTATCAAGCCTTTCCTTGTATAACAGGTGCTCCACTTCGTTTATCATCTTTCTCGCCCTATGCTGCTCTTGCTTCACAGTGTTCATGTCTCTCATGCTAGGACACCCAGCATTGAAAAGAGTACTTTTAAGTACAGCCTCAATAGTTCTGAGTAGAAAGGAAGGATTAGGATAGAAAGGATATTAGAAGAATTAAGGTGGGGGGGTGGGGGGAAATTTACAAGCAGTTTAAATAGAGAGCAAAAACACACCAGAAAAAGAGAAAAAGGTGTAATAGAGCAGTTCTAAAACAAGGACCTCACAAAGTAAAACCTCACAAAGTAAAGGAAAAGGTTCCTCACATAGGAAGGAAAATAAAGAATAAAAGTAAGAGAGAAATTTCATCCGAAAATATTTTGTAAAGATTGATTGGAAACATTACAATGGAAGCATGCCTCCTGATTATGTACAAGAATGTACCTAGGTTACAAAAACTTCCATAACCCCAGCTAATGAGTTGAGTCACATGGTCAAAAAATGCTGAAGTTATGGTTCCCAGAGTAACATTAATTACACTTTCTCACTTTTATTTATGGTATAGTTTAGAGTTCACAGCATATTAACTGTACCAAGAAAAAAGCATGAATGCATGTGAATGTCTTTGGGGAAGAAGTGCAGTTTAGAGAGTCTTAGATCTTAGTTTTAAACTCCACCTGGCTTTTGAAGACAGATCTAAGAAATGCTGTGTATAGCATATAATTAATTACAGCACTGGCTTATCTCTGAAATGAAAATATAGTATTCTAAGTAATTATGGGACTAGGATAAATTCAAGAAACCATATTGCTTTTGAGTACAATCTCAGAAAATAAGAAAAAAAAAAGATTTATGTGGGAATGAAGGTGCCCATTACTTTGCAGAATCAGGTACAATATTAAGCATAATGAGCATTTTAGACAACCAGACCTTCATAATGTCTTAACTTTACCGACACATTTCTGTAAAGCCTGTTCCAAGAAGAGACTGACAAACTGGAAGTTTGTATTATATCAGTTTTGGATCTGTAAAACTGGTTTATAATTCCTGTGCCCTGATAAACTGAGTACCCTTGGGAAATATACACATTGTATATTTAAACAAAAGTGTAAGTGATTTTAATCTCTAAACTTCCCCTCCCTCCCCCCTTCCTGTTTTCTCCCTCCTCCTTTTTCTTCCCCTCTACCACCCACTCCAAAAAGATAGAATTTGGGGAGGAGGTGAATGTTCAGCCTCATTTAAAAATCATGAGAGATGTGTATTTCCCAATAAAATTCTGTTCACCACATTAGCATAGTTGACAGCAGTATGAAGGCACAATCCTTTTAAGTTCATATCTCTTTAAGGTTTCCGTAAATAGATTGAAATTATGGTGCTGAGAGAGGTTGAAATGACAATATTTTCTAGCTTAATAGTCTCCCTTTTTCTTTTCAGTTGGCTGAAATTCATATTGCTGTTAACCACTTCTTAATAAATTCTGAGTTTTGAACACTGTGCATTTTCATACAGCTTGCAGCTGGAAATAAACAGACTCACAACAGCTGAAGATAATTCAACAATTTTTAGTGTTTTTATGAGTATAATGATGTGAGATTTTCTGGAAAAAATATCTCTGTGAACTATTCTTTTTTCCAGAAACTTTTGCTTGTTTGGAAAATGTTTTCTCCTTATAAGCTATGATTTTCACTAGATCGCTTGGTTATTTTTTCTGTTAGAAAACCCCACCATATTTAAAACCCTTCATTTTTTTCCCTAGTCCTATTTCTTCACTCTTGATTATAAGGATGGATCACATGGCAGCATAAATTACATTGGAAGCTATTCAGCGACTGCAGACCCTGGTCTGTGTGCAATAGCTTGCTCTTACTTGTCTTCTGCACTGACTCTTTTACAAGAGACAGTCACTTCTGTATCATATTATTCTTTATATTCTCATATTGTGTCGAGCACTGCTGCTCTGCTCGGGTAAAAGATCCTTTAGCCTACAAATTTCCCTTTAACCTTCTTGAGGAAAAAAGATTCCAGAGGTCTTTTTCTGAGGCTGCAAAATATGTGTGAATTGCTCTACTTTGTGGCTACTGGGATATTGGAGGTACAGCTGAGAATCATAAAAAATAATCCTTGTGTAGAATTTTCTGAAAATGTCTAACAAAGGAAAACTAGAAATTTAAGTGGATTCATTTGCATATTTCACTCTTGCCTCTGTGTTTGTGCTTTTCTGTCTCATTAATTCTATAAGTATAGAAGAGAGAGGTCTTTTATTTAATAGCAAAGTAAGTGCAATGGCATGGAGGCATTACCATTGAGGGGTTTAAGATGTTGTCTTCATGGATACCAAACTAGGATAAAAAGTACTCCCAGACTCTGGACTTTTACAGATAGGGAAGGACCTGAGGGAATAACCAAGAGAGAAAAAGCTCGTATTCCTGTCCTTCAGATGCCATCGTTTCCGAAACTAATGCTGATTCCCACTCTACTTGATAAACTTTTATGCCCAGCAATTATGAGCTATCTCAGGAACCTGGCTGAATTGTTTGTAATTTTCTGCTCTGGAAGCAAGTTCTCTAAATTTTTTTTTCTTTCTCTCCCTGTATCATCTAACAGAAAGGATAGGGTATAGTGTAGAATGACACTGTTCACAGTATCTGTTTTATTCAAGATTCTCAAATTATTTTATTAACACTAGTAAAAAGACTCCTGAGTTTTATGTAAATTATTCCTATTTTACTGATAAAAAACTTTGGTAAAACCACATTTTGTTGAAGGGCAGCAAACAGCTTTGGACTGGGACTAGAATCTAAATACCCAAATCTATTAAACTCAGGGTTTGTGAACCCTTGCCTGGGATGATAAATGTTGCATTAAGAAGAACCAAAGACACTTGAATGGCTGTGAAAGTCCATTTCTTTTTGTAAGTGATTATTCTTGTAGTTCCTCATGAACACCTTCCTTCTTCTTTAGACATCTCATCAGAAAGAGATGTTTACAGAGGTGATAAGACTTGGAAAATGCTCTCGTGGTGAAGCTTTTGGGACCATATTTCAGAGGTTATTTTAACTGCATTCTGTCAGCAAATCTTTCATTGCAGTTTTATGTTCATCCCTGGGAATTGTATGGTGGCATTCATGAATGCTCCTGTTGAACCATCACTGCAAGAGCAGTCCTGCTTTCATGGGGACTGCTGTGACTGCCTGTGTCCTGATAAAGGGAGCAGGCTTCAAGAGCCACCCGTTTAAGCACTGCCTGGCTCCAGTCAAAGTTCTGCTCATCGGGCAGCTGCATCAGCCTGCACCGTACTTCAGCTAACTAGCATCCCTGACAATTGTGAGAGCGTGCTCAAAGCTGACTTGGGGTCTCTGACATGTTGCCAAACTGTGTTGTAAAGAAGTATTTCTAACCCTGCCCCTTAGCCATGAAACAGCACTGATTCAGAGGGTGTTTGACCTGGTATGGGCTTAGCAGCTTAGAACTCATTGCTTCCTTCTTTTACTGAGCTTTTACTTTTAACACTTACTGCAATTGCGGAATACGATAAGAAACTTGCAGTACTGCCAACATCAAATGCAAAAACCCCAGGCAGTAGACTCCCGTGACTTCCCCAAAAAACATAATGAGAAGGGCATCTTGAGCCTTTAAAATTTGTTTTGGTGTCTTTGAGGAGTTGAAGTAGACTTGTCATATATTTTCGGCTTCTTTATTCAGATATAAAGGTTAGAGACTCACTTTTACATATCTGAAAGCTGAGATTTCTGTGCAGCTGCTTGATTTTGGGAGTTGCAAACTTTGAAAAAAGATGAAAGGTTTGACATCACAAATTACAGGATGATCTGCACTTAGGTTTATTCTCAGTTTGGTATTTTTTCGTCAAATGTTGCTGCTGCATGACTGGGATATGATAAATTGCAAACAAAACTTCTTGAGCAGCTGAGAATCAAAAATAAACTAGCAGTCAGTGTAAAATGAAGCAATTTTACAACTTGTGTGTAGGTACACATACTACACTTTCCCCAGAAATCCTGATTCTTTGGGCTTCATTTAGACAAGAAGCTATGTTTATAGTCGATTCTGTCCTGAAAATTAAAAGCCATGTTATGTTAACTTTAACTGGCTCTGGAGAAATTAAAGGAATACCATAACAAAATTGCCAGACTGAGAAAATCTGGTACTGAACAGGAAAACTAAGCCATTATGTCAGTGGAAGTGCATTTTGAAACTCAGTGCTTACCATTAAATGTAGTGCTTAAATTAAGTTCACTTGGTCTTTTATTAAACTGTTAGCCTTCCCATAGGGGACTGGGAATTGGGTCTTCCTGTTTGAATGGTTGCAAGTATGTTTGTTTTCCTCCCCTTTCACCACTCTCTGAACTCTTGATACAGTTTAAATGTGCTTTGCTTGAAGAAATTCCTCTATTATGGACCCCTTTTCTTGTGCGGATTCACTTAGTGCACAAGCTGAACACTGGTAGTGATGGTACAGACATTTATTCTACATTCATCTATAAAGTTTATTGGGACAGAGGAGGAAAAACAATTGACAGTTATTTAAGAGTAACTGCAGAATTCTAACTTTGCAAGCTTTGCATTCTAATTAATTGTACAATGCCTTTTAGCACAGAAATGGAGGTTTTGAGGCGGGTACCTTAAGTTCTGTAAACCACATTTTGTTCAGAGAAGCACTTGAAATTTAAGAAGCTCTCCTGAAATTTATCCAAACCTTTTGATTCCTCAAAACTCTTGTCACGTTATTGGTATTGCAGGCTCTGCTTGCTAGGTTGTTTTTGCATTTTTTCTTCCATTTAAGGTGGCAGATCAGTCTTTTACACAGCATTTTCTCACATCTGCTTATGATTCTAGAGTAGGAAAAGAGTAAGACGTGAAAGGTTGCCAAAATTGTAAGATGATGTGTTCTCAATACTGTTCCACCCAGATATTTTTTCTCAACTCTTCTCCTTTTCCTCTATAACATTCTGGCTACGCTTTTATGCTCTGGTGTTCTGCAGCTAGAGGTACTAGAGAAAGGTAAAAAACTAGATGATTTGAGCTACTTTGGTGACTGAGAGAGCTCCTTCTTCACCTGTTTCTTCTCTCAAATACCATATTCCTCTAAGAAAAATTCTGCTCTGAGATGTTATTAAGCACAATGAGATTTCACAAACCTAGGCTTCTGGGTCCAGACAGCTGGTCTTGTATAGCTATGACGAATATTTTCTGTATATGGAATTATGCTTCATACCACAAAAAAGAAAAGGTATATAGTAAATACTTGGAATAAGATAGCAAAATGATGGACAACAGCTTTCTTTTTATATCTTTTTTTCCTAGTTCCTACTGTATTGTTGGACAACAGGTGTTACATTCTGTAACAGCATCTATCAAATCCTTTGTCAGCAGAATTCAATGGAATAGACTCCCATGTGCAGGCTTTTTCAGGTGTCAGATGGAGATGACTCATTTTTTCTTTAATCTAAAGGTCTCTTACTTCTCAGTAAAGGTGCAAGAGTTTTTTTCTGTAAAGGAAAAAATATTGGAAGTGTCTTCTTTTGTAACCTTACTCTTCCTCCTAACATTCTTAGCTCTTCGGTGTAGACAGTGTGAGCCAGTTAGTCTTTTGGAGTCAGTCTTCATTGACTGTGAATGGATGGGAAAAAGGGAACTGTCAAGATTGCTACAATTCCCCAAAACCTCTGCTGCTGTCAGCTTGGCTGGGACTTGCTTGTTTTGAAACTATTTTTATTGTGAGTGCCACATAAATGGACCAGCGATCCTTCACGGATATGGCAGTGCTGATGTAATAGAGGAAGGGCATACTCAATATTGTTACTTTAGAACTTGGACAAAGTTCTGATTTCAGATTCTTTTGGAAATAGTTGAAGATCATAGATATGATTTCGATGAGAAATTGTCCGGTTTCGTCCAGGACAGAGTTAATTTTTCGCAGTAGCTGTGAGGGGCGAAGCCTTGAGCCGTGTGGGCGTGTCTGGGTCGTTATTCTATAACATCCACGTTATCGCCCGGGGCAGAAGTGAGGGACTCTGGCTTTGGAAACAAGGGCTTGGCTTTGGGTGGAACTGAGTGTGGTGGGGCAGGGAACCCATCGGCCATTGTTCATCCTTGAGCTGCTGTCAGGTCACGCTTGGTGCGTATTTTGTATGTGAATCACCTCTCTTTGTACACTGTTGTTACTAATATTGTTGCTGTTACTCTTCCTTTTCTTATCTCATTGCTGTTTCCAGTAAATTGTTCCTTATCTCAGCCCTCGATATTTGCCTTTTGTCTCTCTCACAGGAGGGGAGGGTGGGAGGTCGGGGAGCGGCTCATGGTTTTCGTTTTAGTGGGAGTACTTAATTGGGGAATACCATTCCTAAACCATGACACAAATATAGTTGAATACCATCTCAGAACTGTCATCAGAACAGGTTTTCTTTATTAATTAACTACACAAGTTTCACCATGCTTCTTGTACATAGCATAACACAGAAGTAGGAGTAATAGAGAGCTGGAAGCATTTCTGTGGCAACAGAAAAAAGGAAGTGGAAGCGAAAAAAAATGAAAAATTCACCTTTGAAAACTGAATTTTCCCTAGCAGACTGCAAGCCACATCTTTGCTCTACATTAAATGTATGAAACATACATGAAACCTGTTTGGTATTTTTTATAGACCAAGTAGGTCTGGTATTTAGAATAAGAATTGTAATATTTGCTATTTTCTTCAAGCTTGACCTATACTGACATAAAAATCTAACTTTTCAGTTTTGTGTGTTAGAAGAATAGTTTGTTCTCATAGTCAATGCAAAAAGCTTGAAATGGGAATTTAACAAAAAAAAAAATAATAAATGAACCTCCTACCCTCTCTGAAGTTCAATCTATTATTTTTTGAGAAATCATACAACTGAAAATTTGCAAAGGACACAGAACAAGGCAAGACAATGAAAACCAAGAAAAGGATGAGTTGCTAAGCTGCTGCTGGTGTTCTGCAGATTTACATCAGTTTATGTTCAATCCTGATTGCGTCAACATCGAAGTATGATCCCATCCAGACTGCACTCCGAATGAGATGGATGTGTGCCTATCCTGGCAATTGAACTCACACCTATGATTTTATTTATGATTTATTGTGATGGGTGAGGTTGTTGTGGAGTTAAGGAGTTATCAGGCTTCCTAACGAACAGTTTTCTAATAGTTTCTTCATTTAACTCTAAACCAGAAAATCTCCATCTAAAGCCAAAGGTTGTTTGAAATAAGCCAAAGCGTACATGCTCATACCAGTATTGCATTTTTGGTCAGACAAGGAAGACCTGCAGCAACACAGCACTTTCTTTCCAGTTCTAATTATTGTTTCAGCAACTAGCCAGGGAATATGCTACTGGATAGATTTAATTATGCATTCCTTAAGGTTAACCACAGACACCATGTTTACCTAATTGCATGATCTACAAGGTCTGTAATCTGGAAGCAAATAGAGTATTTACAACACTCCAAGGAGATGATATGGGGGCCAGAGAAACCCTCTGTGATTTTGTTTTCCAGGCAAGATGTGAGTTCCCATTTCTTTGTTGATTTCAATGATATTTCTGTGCACACGGGAACAATTGTACCTGCCCTTTAGCTGATGCTTTCCTCCAGTGGCTGTGGATGCAGAGAATTAAATTAAGTCTTTGAATGGTTCTTGCCATCGTTACATTTAAAAAAGGATGCCAGTTACATCTTGTGTCAATGTAAGTGATGCACCATCAATACACTTTACCAATCCCAGTGGATAATTACAGATACCCTTGGAGGACACATGCAGATCCACCTGGAAATCACCATCACTACTGTCTTGTGCTTATATACTTGTACTCCCGGGATGCACTTTGTGTGTTCGGTTTCGGGATTTATTCTCTTCGTTTCAGGACAGAGTTCAGGTGTAGAGCTAGCTAAAACAAACGTACAAGTTTGGGGATAAAGATACCTATTAGGCTCTCCGTTCTAGCATATCACTGAGTGTTAAAATAATTTTTAAAACTCTCTGCTAACCATGTTAAGCACACGCCCCCTCCCGAACTCCAGTGTAGTACTGATGCTTATTCTACCTGTCTGTATGCTTTAACTAAATGACAGCTTAAGGGAGTACTGCTTGTAATTCAAGGAAAATTCCAATTTTATTGCTGCTGTCTAGATTCTGTCTTTCACCTGTCCCGTATGTTTGCCATTCCTCTTTCTATTATCTTGAGTTCTTGACTTTCTCTTCACTGTATTAGTTTTGGACAGATTTTAACTTTCAATATAAGGGGAGCTGCTTGTGAAGAATCTATCACTCATGTCAAACAGGAGCAGAATCTGGGCTTTTGACTGAAAATCCCTCTGTGCTTTTATTTTTCCATAGCGAACCTCACAAAACCTACGCAGCTCAAAAAGTTAAACTACCCAGAATTAATGATACCAAGGTCAGTTTTCAGCAAGATGGTTTTCAGAAGCACTGTATTTAGAAATGTTAATTCCACTTCTATATATAATTACACAAAATACTTCAGAAGTGAGATGTTTAAAAAAATGTGTGCAGCCTTTTCCTTGGAAGTGTATGTCAGTGTCTGAGATGGTTACCAAAACCAGAAGAAATATGTTCTTTAGCAAGCTGGAAAATAAACTTATTCCTTCTGAAGAACATGGATGGTGTATGTACTGAGAGACAGCATGTTGTACTGCCTCTCCTGTAATTTTGTTCTTGTGGTTTGGTCATGGGAAGCAAACCATTCTATAATTCCTGTGTTGTTCTTCACTTCTTGTGCTGTGAAAAACTTGCATGTGTAAGTAATCTGTTTCTCAAAGACGTTGTGTTTAGATATTGAAGTGTACATGTCAGGCTTGATGTCTCATTTCATCTTCCAAACTTGAGAATGAAGGCCTGAGACTTCAGCTGTTTAAAAATAACCATGAATTAATTTGATATTCCTAGTTTAGAAACTTGTTGAGATCTGTTGCTTACACTGATGCTGGGGTAGGAGGGGCAGCTAGGAGTTCCATATGGACATTCTTGGATTTTCTGCTTGTAGCAGTTGACTGCTTGACTGACATCCACATGGTCAAAGCACTACTAAAAGGTGCTCTTGCTCTGGTCTTGTAGCCTTGCTAGTTTGTACATAGAATGCCATATCTGGAGTGTTAATCAAAATTTAAAAGATGTATAGCTATTTTTATGTGAAGGAAAGGCTACTGAAGACATTTTGTGTCTGAGAGCAGAACAAGACTGTTTGTATATAGATTCTTCTGCTTCGATCAGAGCATAGATAATGATGATCCTGTCAGTTAAGATATTTTTCAGCAGTTTACAAGAGCTGGGTTCCATTCCTAATGCTACTGCAAACATCCTTTGTGATCTTGGACAGGTAGCTTAGACTGTACAGCTATAATGTCTCCATTTAAAAATCAGCAAAAGCACACTTAGACAAGTCCTTAACCTGTACGAGATTGTGAGGAATATGACACAGAGATCTTCTGACCTATGGTACTGGGCACCATATTGATTTCTAATCTAGTTAGAGTCCACTCAGGTAGCTTAGATAGCTCAAATTTTATAACTCTACATTAACGGACAATTTTGGGATTGGAGAATGAAAAAAGAGGTTATGAATGGTAAACTATAATGATAGTTATGACCCTCTTGTGAAAAAAAAAATTACCTGGATGACAGCAAGAAAACTGTCTATGAAAGTATCACAAAAAAATTGACCTTAATGTACTCTTAAATGTACATACAGACAGAGACTGACATTTTCCTCACCTGCTCTCTGAAAGAGAATTTGTTAACGAATGCATGAGTTCAACCAAATTAATTTTACCCAAGCACAACAGAGTAGAAAAATACAGTACCTATTTTGTTTGTTTATACACCAAGATTTGTGGTATTCTTTTTCAACAACTCTAGTGCCTCTAGTGCGTAATTAAAAAAAAAAAAAAAATCAGAAGGGGAATTGTTTTAATAGATTAATGTCTTCTGAGTGTTCTGCTGGAAAAACTGTTTTATTTGGATGAATTATGATCCAGGGAAAAAATATGCTTTTTGCATGTGCAACGAATTCATAACAAAAGCACTACATACTTGATAATAAAGGCCATTCAGTGCATAGTTCACTCAGTATCATATTCTAGCAAAAAATTTCCAAATCATGCATTTTTTTAATGCTCTACAGTCAATGTATTGTTTCTTGTAGAAATAAGGTTTGTTATATCCTCATATTCATTCTTGAAACATTAATGTCCTTATAACATGCATCTATTTGAAGAAATCCTATAAATTTTCTCAAACAGCTGGTGAGTTAAGCTTTGCATTTTGACTGTACTTAGGAATTTAAAGGAGAAGTATTGTTGGAATCAGAGGGAACACAAATTGTGAGGATGAATAGATTCATAAGGTAGAAGAAACAGATATTATCAATGAGATTATAGAGGATGAAGTGACTAGTTTTTTGGAACAAATGAAATAATGCAGTATATTTAGCACTATTTTTCATGTTATGAATGTTTATTGTATGTGCTTGAATCCTTTAGAAATCTCTGAATGAGATTTTAGCTGAGAACTTGTATGATGAAAAAACATAGAAAAGGAAAGATAAAGAATAAGAGCTGTCTAAAAGACCAGTCAGTCAATACTTATGCCTTAATCTACTGTGATAAATTATCCTTTATCTGCCTTTTTCTTATTAAATTAATATACTTTTCATCCTGGAGAGTGCCAACTTTTTGTCATATGATCAAGAACAGAAAGAAGGGCATTGAAAATAGTAACAACAGAAAGCTTTCAGGCAGAGAAAACTACTTATTCAACAATATCTGGTGCAGCCTGCAAGAACATTCAGTCATGCACACTATACAGGAAGGAGGAAGCAAGAGACTGACCTTTCCCAAACCTCAGTATGGTATGAGTTAAGTATGATTTACTTAACAATTTGAGTGATTTTAATGGAAATACTCTTGATCCATATTTGAATAAAATGAAAGAAGAGTCAGTCCCATGGCTTATCACCTTCTTGCTCTTGTTTCTTCCCATGTGTACATATTTCCGGTAGAATTTTAGGCTCCATCCTGGATTCTATGACAACTCCTTCTGCAAGTATTAGCAGTACAGAGATCTGAAATCCCTCTAGGATAGTAAAAGGAGAGGTAACTGGTAGAGAAGAGCAGGAGTCATGACTCTGGAAGGGAGCCCTCTCTAAATATCCCAGGAGTGGGACTGAGGTAGCCTAATGGGACTTGAGTGTGGAGTGGGCAAAGTAGCATGTGTATGGCTGAAAGAAAGGCTTTGATCCAAGCTGGGGGGCAGTGTGGAGGCTAACAACAGAATACAAGATTGAATGGTCCTTGAACATGAAGCTTTATGATGTGGTTAAATGAAGCAGAGAAAAATCTGGGGTAGAACAATCTTCAACGTGATAAGTAACTGCCACAGAAGAAGCTGTGATTTGGAATGCTTGTGTCTAACATATACCAGCTGGAACAGGTTTCATCCTTCTGACTGATGCACCTTGCATCCCCAGAAAACTGGAGTTTGCTGGTTTCATGGTTTTGTTAAAAGTACTGCCTATTTGTGGCACTTGAAATAAGATAATGTTGTTGTTATACAACACAGGCACTCAGTACTTCTCAAACCTTCCACAGGCTTAGTAAATGGAAGTGGCTACCAGCTGCAGGGAACAGGCAGTATAATGTTTATAACTGCAGACTCCACGAGGAAGTACATACCTACTGCTTTTATAGAGGTGTGTGAAAAATAATGCTATCATGTGCCATAAAGCAAACCAACGAAGAGAATTAGCTTTTCTCAAAGAGTTTGCATCTATACAGTAAGAAGCACTATATGAGAACTCTCGCCATGACCTCAGGAGCTGCATTTGTGTTCACACTCTTTCCATTCATTTGACTGAGCTAAGTTGTCAAAGATTTGTACAAGGCCATCTACTGCCATTTGTGAAACAAGCACACATATTTAATTGTCAACTTTCATGTTTCTGTGGTGAAGATGCTTTGCAAACAGGTACCTACCTCTTGCATTTTTTTCTCTTTTCTTTTTCATTTCAGGCATGTTTTTCCAAAACCTTCATGACAGCATATTTAACAAATAATAACAGAAACCATAGAAAATATAAGTGTGGGAGAGAATTATTTTTAGCTTTCTGTGAGGCTGAGTTATCTTCAGGTTTATAGGTGAGAATAGTATATTGATAATGAGGATGTAAGATTTTATGAAGGACCATATTCTAGCAGAAGTGAGTGCATCTGAACTACTCCCAAAAATTTTGACCTAGTCTGTGTTTATGTTGAGAGTATACTTACTGTGTGTGTGATAAAGAGTTGAGACCCACTGAGAACTTTCGCTCTTAAAATGTGTAGATGCACATGTAGGTGTGCATCAGACTGGAGCACAATGTAGCATTGACTTAGATAGCAGTTATGTGGACTTTAAAAGGCTCATCTGTCCTGTTTATACCTCTGTATTTGGACTTCCCAGAATAATGGACACTAAAGTATTTTATTTTTCTTACAGGGATTTTTTTAGTTGTTTGTTACAATGTGAACACTCTAAAGTGAATACTATAATGTATCCAGCCATATCTATAATGTACTCCACAACATTACTAGTTCTACCTGTGAGCACTAGGCTAAAGCCAGAAAATCAAAGCTAAGGTGGTTACTTTCTCCTATTGTCCTTTTATTTATCCTCCATAATAGTTTGAATTGAGAGACGCCGCTCTAGCCTTTGCTTTGGATGTCTTAGACTTTCACAGTGCAAGCCAGTTCTTGACACTTCACCTTTTTTTTCAATATTGGATTCCCCACCACCACTCTTTGTATTTAAGGCTATTTTTAGCTGAACTGTCTTGTTAACCTTGGTGGACATCAGTGGAGCTGAAAACCATTCAAACAATAATAACTTAACAACTTGCTCCCCTGTGGATAGCGCTTAAGAGTCTGCCTGGAAAGGATCATTTTCAGCTCGGATAGAGTTAATTTTCATGATAGTTGGGACAAGGTTTTGGATTCAGTATGGGAATAATGTTGATATCACACTGATTTTTTAGTTGTTGCTAAGTGGAGCTTACTGTAAATGAAGGACTTTTCGATTTCCCATGCTCTGCCAGCGAGTAGGAGCACAAGCAGCAAAAAAATTCCCATTTCTTTCTCTTTGAGTTCATTTGGACTAGTTTTGGGTTGGTTTGTTTGTTTTTTTGCCAGGGACACTTCTAGCATGGGAAGTTGCAAACAGCTGAAAAACCAGAATCAAAACAGGGTCTACTGCCACACTAATTAAAAAAAACCTCATTGTTAGAAACTGGGTCTTCTTCCGCAAAAAGAAAAGAACTAGCGCAGGGCCTTGTTCCCCACAGCACTCTAGTCTTCCGGGAATTACATTTTAAAATATGATTAAAAATAATGCCACTTTGTTTATTATACTCTGCTTGCCAAACATGAGTCCTGTAGAACCTGCCAAACGTTAACTTTAAGTTATTTAAGTTAATTTTAAAACTTAAAGCTGAGCCTCTTTCCAAATATTATTATACTCTCAGAAGCAAGCATGGGCTATGAGTTGTCCAGCATGGGAAATGTTACCAACCTGCTACTACAGTTTTCTAGAAGAACAATTCTAAGGAATGTATGATGAAGCTGGAGTATGATGTTACTACCTTTCGGGAAGAAAAAATGTTCCAATTTCACTTGTAAATTGTTTTAAATGAACAATAAGATCGCAAAAAATATTTTCTTTTTTCTCTCTCTTCGATTGTTACTCACATGAGAGAAAAAGATATATACCACGGTAATAGTTCAAGAAAGTCTATCAAACAAATCAGAAATATATAAATTTCCCTATGGAACATCTCCTATTTTAACAGAATATTACATTACAAAGTGCAGGTGAGATTATTTAATTTTTCTCTCCCTGTCTTTCTCTGCTGTGATTTACTAGTGTCCACGTTTACATCTAATTAATGAACACTCCTGCTGGTGTTGGTTATTTTAGTAGAGCACATTTTATTATTTTACCTGATTTATTTTTAAAGATTTATTGCTTTAGCACTGCTTCTGGTGACTGATGAGAAGCATAACTCAGCACAAAGAAAATAAAGAGAGCTGGGAGCAAGAATAGTAATGAAGAGAAAACTTAGCACAAGTTGTTTTTTCTTGGCTATGAACAGAAACTCCATTTGCATAATAGTAAAAACATCATGCTCATAAAAAATTCAAGGAAAATATTTTCAAATTAAATGTTCCACACCAAGCCTGGACAAGCAAGAATGTTACATTTGAGGTCTGCATTCAGAAAGAGTCAGCTTTGGGGTCTGGACATCTCCAGATAATGTTTTGAAGATTCTGTTACAGATACAGGGGCTTGTATATTTGAAAAACTGTATATCTTGTCTTATAGCCTGAATAGCCTTATCTAATAGCCTGAATTCAAGCATTCACTTGGTCTCCCTTATTTGGTTTGATCCTCTGGTCAAGCAATGTTTTCACCTCCTGTTTTTAATAAATAGTGCAAATCTGCTTTCCCTGGTCAAGACACAAAGACTTTCTCTCCGAGAACCCAACTTTGAAACACATATTCAGTTCACAGTAGAGAGAACTATACTCCATTCCACAGTGCCTAAGGAAACTGCTATGAACACGGGATCAAATGCTGTAGCTAATAAAATTTTCATGATACAGAAGAACTTATGACTTACACATTTTGGATCCTATGTGCTTTTGCTCAAAGGATTGCAATTGCTATCTAAAAGAGAGTTTACATGTGTATGTATCCCTGTTTATTTTTAATGAAGGCTAGTTGAACATGCACTTTGGGAATTTGAGACAAGTGACAGATTTAACTCCTTAGCTTGTTTTGTTGAATCAAAAGACATTTTCCTGGTGTGGAGGAGACAATGTGTGAAAGAAGTAAACGACTTTTCATGTCTCCTTCTATTAATGGACAAGTTATTACAAGGATTCCAGGATGCAGCAGTTGAAACCAAGGTAAGCTATGGTGCCTAAATTCTGCTGATGTTTTAGAGTGACATTTACATTGCAAAGGAGTTCTGACCAGAGGTATAACTACAGTACCCCTCTCATATTTCTTAACATGCTTCTAGTTACAGAAAGAGTAGATTACTCCTTCCTACTGTTCAAATACAACAGGAACTAGAATCAAAGACCAATCCCTTTTGTCAGACTACTCTGTTGTAGGATATTTGGAATGACAATGAATGTTAGGCCAGCATATGAACCATAAACTTCACGTGGTTAGATGCAGTGAAAAAGAGAGCACACTGCATAACAGTAGGTATGAGGAAGCATATGTCTTTTTTTTCCTGAAAGGCAGAGAAACTCAGTGCTTTGGTGTGACAGGAGTATCCATTAGTACTTTCAAGGAGCAGTCTGGCCACAGGCTTTGTCAACATCTGTGGCCCACATACTGGCCTCATTACTGTACAATAGCATGGGACAGTGAAGCACAGGAGAAGCTTTGAGACATCCTGATTTCATATTTAGTTTGAAATAAAGCTTTCCTTTATCCTAGATCATTCTTTTGTGAAACTCAATCCAAAAGCATAGGCAGGTATATATGTAAGTACACTCAGCGAGAAATTATCACCAGCTCAAAAAATTATAATAAAACCCCCATGGAAATTAAACTTTCTCCAGTCCCCAGTGATACAGAAAGGAAATTCTGCTTCTCAGTACAACATTTCTGTGCCTGCATTGTCTTATATTTTCTGCACAGTGGTGGTAGGAGGAACTGCTTCTTTTTGCAGATATCTCAATAGATAGACAATGTATGACACTAGTCTACAGTAATTGTGAACTACTTAAGTTGGAGCTACTCATTGCTTTTGCAGCCATATCAGCTTCTCTTTTAAATTACTGCATACAATAAAGGGCATTAAGAAGAATGATTTAGCTCTTTCAGGTGTTTTGCTGAAACATCTTTTATTGCTGAAAAGATATACAGAAGATTGATCGGTCAGTGATCCAATAGCACTGGATTGTTTAACTTTGGAAAAACTTATATCTTGTGTATGTCAGCTTTTTTTCAAATAATTGCTACGTGGGATGGTGGGCAGAAATAACTAAAGATAAAAATCTTTAAGGATGTGCCTTGACCCAATGCTTTAGAAGTATAGTTCAATATTTAGCAGTTGTACTCTCATGCCGGAGAAAATGTCTGCGCAGTGCCTTTCCATGACTTCTTTTGGCAAAGAGTTACACTTTGCAAATGACAGATTTAGATTGCCTTAGCAAGTGTTTTTGGTGACAGAAGGATGAATAACAGAGAATAATAATGTCTTTACATTTCATGGGAAAAATGTAATTTTTTTTTTTTTTGTGGAAAAGCTCATATTCTTGACTTATCTTTCTCTTTCAGCCCTAAACACTGTCTAACCTTGGGTCTGTGGCAAAAGATTTCCTTTTGCCTTGATGAAGTAGGTTTTCAGTATCAGCTTTTCTCTGCTCTCTCTTGAGATTGATAATGGGGTTGTTCAGACCTAAATCCAGTTACTACTATGCTCTCTACTTTGCACATTCCTTTAGAGACAGGTCCAAAGTCCAACCTTTCTATTGACTTCGTGGAGTTAGACCTCAGGGCTAGTGCATGGTGCCATTATCTATACAGATATTTCCCCTACACCTATTTTCAGACTGGAGATTGAATGGAATGCTAAATTTGCAGCATCTTGTTAGCATAGTGGTTTTTTTACTACTGTTGATCTGCTGCTGTGGAAAATCCACACTGACTCTCATGGATCAGGTTCAAAAGCAGAACTTCCAAGCTCTGCAATCCATTTCCTCTCCTTTGGAGAGACTGACCAGCAAAAGAAGTGGTAAAATGTGGGGTGACATATTTAATGCAGCTTTCAAGACGAAGTGTAGCTCAATATATACCTGTATTGTCTATTAAAAAATGGAGGGAGCCATTTAGGGATTGCCTACAATGCTTTTTACTGTCTTTCTTGGCGAATGTCAAACAAACTTCACAGATTTGCCAGCCTTTGACTCATGTTGGTCTTTGATATCTCAATGATATGGACAGGGTCAAATGAGCTTAAAACCCGATCTAATAAAGTCAGAGAGATTGTTGTGGTGAGGAGAAGCACTTGTCTCCACAGGCAAGGTAACAGTTCGGTGGTGTACAGCTAAGCAATCACGTAGTCATACTAGTAATAGCAATGCTGCTGCTAACATGAACTACTCTTTTGTCTGGAAGCCCTGATTAAGATCAAGACCCTCTTTTATTACCCATCCAAACAGTAAAATTAACTT
The DNA here is from genome assembly GCA_013397565.1 of Ptilonorhynchus violaceus. Classification (NCBI taxonomy): domain Eukaryota; kingdom Metazoa; phylum Chordata; class Aves; order Passeriformes; family Ptilonorhynchidae; genus Ptilonorhynchus; species Ptilonorhynchus violaceus. The sequence goes on from VZRJ01004082.1 coordinate 191,137, forward strand.
CCTGATGGCTTTATAGTCTAACTAAGAAGGACAAAGTCAGGGTGGGAGATCAAGTCTGTTATCCCCCTTGGTGCAAATAGCAGGTGGGATTCAAAGAGTTTGAGAAAAACATCCAAGACTGCACAGGAATTCTTTGGCATTGGACTAAGAAGTTCATATGAGCCCCCTTAAGTCTGAAACATTCCTTAACTACAAATATGCTCTGTATCCCACAGCAAACAGTGACTGAGAAATGTAATGCAGGTCCATTTTAACAGAGGATTGTTTGGGACAGATGTTAGGGAGCTCTTCTTATTTCTTAGATATTAGCTAAAGAGTTTTGTCTCTGTAATTGCACCAGCCCGTCTCTGTAGACTTAACAGTACAAAATAAAATGAAATAGAAAGCTCAGCATTGAGTTCTTTATTTATTCTATTTATTTGACATGAGAGAAAAATCTCTACTCTTTCCTTAGCAAATTGAATAAGCGTTATTTGTACTTTGCACACTGGAGAAGGATTTTCTTTTGGAAAACTACTTATGTCAGTATTTGGTCATTTACAGTTACTAGTCATTCATTAATATGTATTTTCTATCCTGACTTTTCCCCTTATGTATACAATTTTAGTTTGTTAAGAAATTGCTCGGGAGTTTGCATATATAAAGTAGGAGTGGTTTGAGGGCTTTTTTTGTTTCTCTCTGCTCATATTTTTCATTTTGCCAATCTCTCTAAATGCTTCTCTTCCTGTCTGTACCGATGTTTTTGCTGAATAAGCACTTAAGGGTAGGAATGCACCACTGTCTGTGACTGACAGAAAACAAAGCTTCCAGGCAATGCAGGCATTTCACTGACCTTCAGTGATTGCAGGTGCAGAGTTATAGTTCTCCTTTGAGTACACTGTCAGTGTTTATTTAGGTGCACTGATTTATTTAGGTGCAGAGGCTCAACAACTGGTGGGTTTGGTACACCTACATCTAACGCATATTTCTTCCTAGCATAGTGTATGAAGAGAAGGACCAAAAAAGTTTAATGTATTACTATTTCATTTTTGTCACTTACATTCTGATGACCAGGGATATTGTAAATATTTCTCCAAGTGCTGGGAATTACCTCCAAAGTTCACCATAAAGCAGTTTCCTTCTGGTCTGATTAAGCCCAAGAAAGGTATTATACATGGGCAGGTTTACAGGGTTCAGTTGGGCCTCTGATGTTTTGCTGAACTTGGACTGGAGTGAAGCTTCTCTTGATTAGATCCCATATTTATTTAGGAAATATTACATCCAGATTCTCAACTAAATCTATGGTCTAAACATTAAGAAGAGACAAGAAGTCAAGAGGACCATCTCCCAGCAGAAGAGAGCAATAAACAGGAGAACAACACATTTGTAAAACTGAAGGTCCACTTACGAAGAAATTTTGAAAGGCAGATATGCTTTATGAGAGTTATTGTGGCTATATTCAGTGCCAGTGCACTGTAAGCTTCTTTTCATCCCTTCGATGAATAAACACATCCGTTTGATGTGTTGGTTAGAGATGGTATTCCAGTTAAATAATGATTGTCAAGATGTGTCTTTGAGGGAGAACTTACCGTTCTGTATAATCCTCTATCCTCAGCTCAAGCACACGACCTGCTGCAATTAATCAAGTACTTCTAGGGAAGTCTAATGGTATGTGACTGGAGGTCAGCCTGGACGAACACAATGATCCCTCCTGACCTTACAGCCTATGGACTTTTTGCTTAATGAGGGTATGGCTGTTAAACAGGTTTATTCCCTGGCTCCACAACAATCTATATAGAAGTCCAAGAGAATGTAATTGAAAACAAGTGAATGCTGGATGAAAGAAAAATATAACATTTTCTGCTTTTCTGGATGGAGCATTGTCAGTGTAATAGAAACCATAATTTTCTTTATGGCATAAAAAGAAAGCAGGACTTTGAATCTGTGTTCTTTCATGTCATGAATCATCAAGGAGTACAGAGGTAGAACCAGGTCTCTTCCTTGTGAAAGCTGTGTAAGCCTGCTATATCCAGAAAAACAGATCTATAAATTGATACTTAAACAACAGAGACAGACAATGAATGTATGAGACATGATTTTTTTTTGGATGCAGGGACATCTGCAGTGGTTGGCAAATACGCTGACACTTACACAGTACCTATATTTTAAAAAGAACTTAGGGTTAGGTTTTTTTCCCCAATTTTACCAGAACATTCTCTATCATTAGACAACTGTACTGCTTGTCTGAAGTGGCTGTGCTTGCCACAGAGTAAAAAAACTCTCCTTTGAAGAACATGCAGTTTTGAGCACCTAAGAAGTGTAGCGGCATGCTGGTAACATCCTGTACACAGCTCATTTCCACAGATGAACACACAATTTTCTATTCCTTTGATTATTAAAACATCAGTATTTTTCCTTCTCTTAAACAAACCTCTGATTTACCTCCAGGAAGCTGAATCCCAAAGACAGATGAAATATTGAGTGAAACTAAAACAGACAAAAGAAAGCAAGTTCAAGAAGTTTAAGAAAAAGCTTACTTAGGCAATAATTCTAAAAAATTTACTATGGATTTGTTTCAGATTTTTGGAGTTCTGCTTTTGCAGTAACTTAATTCATACTTTTACTCCAATTTTCCAAATTCCTGGAAACCACACAAGTTGTTATGATTTTAACTGTACCATATGGAAGAAAGCTGTCTTCCTCCACATACTGTATTTTTAATTACAGGACAGTACCTATTTTCTGCTGCACAGATTTCCTAATTTTAAATTTTGAAATAGCTGTCCTACATAAATATCCCATAGGAAATTAGAATTCCAATGTGTAATGCATTGTTGCAGACACTAAAGCACAAATCATTGCCCTGAAATTTAAACAAAAAAAGGACTAAATTTATGATTAAAAAAATAAAGAAAGAATAAATAATGTCTGACAAAGAATTGTTCCTACTTTGCAAATGGGAAATGGAGTTAATGCAAGATTAAGCAATTTGATGTGGCCAGGGTCATGCACGCAACCTATGGCAGCCACTGGCTTTGAATTGCTGCCTCCTGACTGCCAACCTTAACAGCAGGAACTTCTTTCTTTATATCATACTTTCTCTTTTCTTAACTCCTTCGTGTTTTGCTCTGGTAAGCGGATGTCACAGGGTGGCAGAATGCCTGGTTTATCAAGCATTTTTCATTAAGAACGTATGTCAGAGCTAGCGTACTTCCAGTACTTTCCCCTTCAATGAAACCTCATCTACATATGTCCCACACAGCTTTCTAGAAGACACAGCTGAGCACCAAGCGCACCCTCATTTCTTCTCCCGATCGTTTTGCTAGACACATACGTTCTCCTTTCTGTGGTAACAGCACTAATGCTCAGACTTTGCCCATTTCTAGGCAGATGTTAGGACTGTAAGGAAGGGTCCCTCTGTGCAACAGTGGGTCTTTTGGTTTGTCTTTATAAAACATAGAGAACAGGTCACTTGCATGCCAGTTTTTAAATAGTACATAAAGTAATCTTAGTTATTTTTGCTCAGAAGAAGGAAGTAGTAAACCCTTCTGGAGAGCAAAAAAGCTAGGCTGTTTGATGCATTTCATGTAGTTACTTTCTGATGAAATGAAATAAACTCCTTGTCTTACAATAATGCCTGGCTGACAGAGTCTTACATCCTAGACTACTGAACTCTGGACTGGTCAATACATTGTCAGAGAATCATGCCTGCAAGTTAATAGAAATACTCTTTATTGTAAGCACAATTTCTCTACATTGTCCCCCCTGAGCTGCAATGTGGAAAGATTTTACAGGGAGCAGTGTCAAAGGGTTAGAGAGCAGAGCCCTGTCACTGATGGAAGTATCATACTTCAGATCTGTAAGGAAGTTACAGTGATCAGAAAGAGGAATGCAATGCTAAACAATGTTATCATCAGCACACTGAAGGAATGCTTTTACTTCCTATAATGTTTCAGAGGGGACTGACCTCAGCCTGTATGCAGTAGAGCACAGCACGGATTTGCATTAGCTAAACATTTTTGACCTTTCGTCTGCAGTAAAATGGTGTCCCTCACTGCAGCTGAGAAAGATGAAAATTCTCTTACAGTCTCCCCAGTTCTGGCAGAGTTGATGCTATTATGCTCTGCAGACTGTTTATAATGTTATACTATTTAGTTTACTAGAAGTGTCCAAATAAATCCAACAAGCAAGAGGGAAGAAGATAACTTCTTATCTTTATGTACACCCCTTTCTAGCACTGTACACCTAGCTGTCCTGTACACTACATTATCAAATCCAGCTCAAATGAATGCATAGAGGATGAAATAGACACCCCCACTGTACTTGCTAGATTTCAGGTTCCCAGGGAGCACTGGTATCAGTCTGGACAGTTTGATGTAATCCTACTAATGTAGCTGAAGCTATCTGGGCTCAAGTATTTATTAGTTGTGAACGTTCATTTTTGTTTTTACTGGGTTAGTGCCAGTAAATAAGTCACCAAAACCACTAGCTGAGTGTCATATGATAGGAAAAGGCTGGGATCACAAGTAAGCCTTCTGTCTTTTAACAAAAAAAAGTGCTGAGGTAAGCAGCGTCAAACCCAGCTGCATCAACATGATGGTGGGAAGACAAATGACAGCTTTCACTGCTGGATACAGGGGATAGAGAACCCACAGTCTGAAAAACCTCTTCATATCCCAGAAACAGCTGTCATAACTGAAACTGTGAGGGACTGCTTTTTAAACCATGAGCTTTGATAAGGAGTATTCTCTCACCAATCCTTTCTCTAGACAATAAACACACTTCTGGCAGCACTGCCCATCTGAAAGGTGACTAGAGATTTAAATACCTTCAAAGGTTTCCAACCCCCTCTTTTTATAACCTCTCCCAAACGCTTATGTTGAGTTCCCAGCTGGCATTTCTGAAGTATCTATCACTATAGTATCTGGCTGCTGAGCCATATGAGCTCAACAATACTGTGTAATGTAAAACTTCTTAGATTTTTTCCTATGGAAGGCTGAACTTTACAAAGTTAGATCTAACATTTACCTTGTTATTGGTAACAGTGAATCATTAAAAGAGACACAATAGAAGGGACATGGGGTCATTTTAGAATAAATATTCAGGCAATGACAGCTTTGAAATATTCTGTTGGCCTCTCCCTGTGTGTATTCTGGGAACAGGAGGTCACGTGAAGTCAAGGGTGATGAAATGCATGTGCTCCTGATCTGACCTGCTACAAAGGGAGAAAGGTACGAGCGACACGCAAGGGTGTAAGCTCTGCATGTGCAAGTGTGTGTGTGCATGCACGTGCATGCAACATTTGCGTAGGGGAAAGAACAGAGAATCGTGAGGAGGGGGAGGAGGTGCTTGGTGCTGATGGTGGAATGAATTCCAGACAGGGACTGCTTTCTCTCCACAGGGCCTGCCAGCTTCTTGTGGCTGTTGCCTGGGCAATGGCTGGGGAATTATGAGGAATGCTTGGAAACGATATCCTTCTGTTGGGCTCATGGATGGAGTAAAAGGGGGTGGATGGCTTTTCTCTGTCTACTTCTTTTTTATATTCATCAGATTAGACAGGCAGGTTGCTGTGGCGACAACATGGAGGAGGTCTCCTGCACACCTGCATCACAAACAAGGGATCCTGCCAACACAGACTTAAGGAATCCCAAAGGCATCTTTTCCTTTTTTTTCTCTTGGCTTTTTTTTCCCGTTGGTTTTTTTCCTCTCTTTTTTTTTTCTTTCTTTCCTACGTCAAGTGCACAAGAGAAGGAAAAAGGGGAAAAAAGAGGAGGTGGTGACAAAAGGAGGAGGCGAGAGAGATGAAGAGAATGAAGAAAAAAGCCAATCAGTATTCAATCAGCTTAGCTGAGCAGCAGTGCTTGCTTATTCTGAAATACGGTGTGCATAAACAAGATGCACAATCTGAACAAGGTGCCCTTAGGAGAGAAAAGAACCCGAGTTGTATTTTGGTTTTTCATGCTGAGTGTCCTGCTTTTCATGACGTCTCTGGTGGAAACCTAAATAAAGTTACGGCGGTAATGGCAGAACTCAGGCACAAGATACAGAGATGTGGCTGGGGTGCGAAGTGCTAGAAACTGAAATTACTCCTTTCTATCTGGAAAGGGTAGACATATTTGTGTTTGTGCCTGCACATGAGATTCCATTTCTTAGAGGATTCCTGCCTTTAGAAAAAGCTGAAAGTGGTGTGAAAATTGACATTATATGCCTGTTTCTTTGCTAAAAGAAAGCATCCAAAGGAGGTAGATGTGGAAGCAGGGAGTAAGGAAAAAATAAAAGAAAACCTTTATAACCAAGAGGTCCTCAAGACAAATGTGTTGCTCTGGGATGCCATGGCATTTCTCCAGCTTCTCCTAATGAAGTAGTCAGCTCAGTGCAGAGATACTGTCCTTGCCTCACCTCTCCTGGACATTTCCCCATGTCCTTCAAGGCTGTCTGTCTTCTCTTCCCATTGTCCTTTTTCTCCCAGCTATCCCTTTACAATCCCTTTTGGTAATTTTTCATCTCATCTTTTCTCTACATCTAAAATTACTGCTTGCATGCATACAGCACTATCCAATGTACATACAAACAGATAAAATAAAATTAAAAATGTATGTGTATAAACAGGTACAGAATGCATGTGTGAGTCTTTGTTTCTGCATATGCCAAAGTGTGTTTGTGATTTCTCTGCCAGCCTGCCAGGAAAAAGAGCATTTTGCCGTGGCCCTTAGTGCCCCCCATCCAGTTGTTTTCTTATCATTTATAGAGTGTCATGTAACTAGAGAAGGATGTAAGAGATCGTTCTGCAGGTAACAGTGATAATGAGCTTACACTTAGAGTGTGAATTACCCAAATATAATAAAATTCCATTGTCCTCACGAGCAGTTACATCTTTGTAAATAGTTGCTCTATCTATTTGTGAGATGAGGCTAAAAAAGCCAAGTTTCTGCTGCTCAGATATCAATAATTTTCATGGAAGGTCATCCACACTTATAGAAGTTAATGGCTTATTCAGGTCCCATTTATTAGGTTTCCCTTTCCTTTCCTTAATTTCATTTTAAGGTTAACTCCAGCTTTTCTTCTGGATAAACTGCATTACTGTGTCTAAGGCAATATTTATAGAAAAAGCACTTTATGGATAATCTAAAACCACCATAGATGTAAAATACAGCTATTGCTCATCAGGCTATTCAGATTCTGAGCTTAGAGTTCATGTCAGTAACATTTGGAAGGAAAACTCTGAAAGAGATTGCACGTGCTCTGTTCCAGCTAAACTCAGTGTGTAATGCCTCACTTCTTCTGTCAGAAACTTGGGGGGCCTCATACAGGGACATTTTTTTACTAGATGACAACTGTGGGTACTTTAATGCCCTCTATTGTGCTCTGTTGCAGTGACATCCTATGCTGAACTCTATTCTACACAGACAATGCCAACAAAGCCATAAGGGAGTGAATATATGATCCTGGGTATATGAACTGACTGTTCAAAAGATTGTACTTTGGCCTTTCCAGAGCTGGCTGAAGGCAGTGGGAATTCTTCTCTTGGTGTCAGTGGATTTCTAATCAGTCTTTATACATTCAGGAAATAAAGTCAGGTGTTTTATTCTTTTCTCTCTAAAACCAAAACTTCACCAGTAAGCAGTGCATGCAAGAGAAAAACCAATATGCAAACCATGATTACATGCAATGAAGGAAAAAAAATCCAATTGACATAACAAAGCAAGAGAAATGAAGGCGAATTCATGGAGGAATTACTCTTCTTGCTTCCTATGGCTGACTTCCAACTACTGTGTTTACTTTTCCCATTTACAGGTTTCTGAGACCCTCCTTGACCTGCGAAATCTACCCCAAGCAAAACATTCAGAGAACAGTGGCACTCCTCTTGCTGAGGGACAGTTGGGACTATCTCTAGCTGGCAGGTCTCCTGAGTATGCAGAATTCTGTTGCATGATCCAGCCAGTGCTGGGCACATGAACTGACAGATATTAGGGTTTTATGAGGCAAGTCATTGATCAGGTAAAAGAAAGGAAAGGAAAACTGTAGAACTGGAAGCATTCTCTGGAGTAAACAAAGAAGATATTATTTCTAGGATCTGGTATTTTCAAAGAGAGCTGAAAATACCAGATTCTAAGCCACATTCCAGTCTGATGATTTGTAAACCTCTACTCATGGTAAGGCAGTAACTCCAAACTTACAGGAGTTTTATAGGTGGAAATTAGTCTGTACTTATCTACCAGCAACACCTCTTGTTTGTTTTCCTTTCAAAATATTGTATTTATCATTGTAGTACAGCACTATTTTAACTGTTAAGCAAAAGTAAAGATTGGGACAAGTCATTTTAATGGGGGTAGTATAAGCCTTTGCGTGTATTTTTACCTCCTGGTGAACTTATGTTTTCCCACATGTCAGAGAAGTCAAGCTTTCCTGTATGTCAGTTTATGACTGTGCATATGTTTATTTTATTTACATTTATATATATATTTTTTTAAGAGAACAAGGATGTCCCTCCTTCAGTGGAGAGTACCACATCAGAAAATGTTAATTACAAACAAGATACCATGATGAAAAAGAATTTAGAATAAAGAGGGTCTTCTAACTGCTTGTAATAAACACAGAAAAGACAACCCACTTTCAGAGAGAAAAAGAGATTTTGATTAAAGAAGCATTTGATCAGTGAGCATTCATTTGTTTTTGTTACATGAAAAAATGGATTGCTTTCTTATAATTTAACTGAACCGATTTTTTCCAACTGTCCTTAAAAGTTAAATTCAAAACATAAGATTTGGAGTGGTCCATGCCTGACGCAGAAATGCAGCATTCCAGAAATCTGCATGAAACACCTAACAAAGAGAGATTATCCTGGGACCCCAGCAAAAAAAAGGTGATATATTTTTCTTTTAAAATACTGCAAGAACATATATGATGACATCATTTTGCATCCTCTGGTGCTTCCCAGAATAATAATAAACAAAGGGAATACAAAATGCCTTGAGAATCCAGCCATGTGCAAAGTGAGGTTTAACAGAGGCCATAGGACTCTACTACATGCTGTTTTGTCTGAAAGCTTTTAAAATGCCAGATATTTTTTTAAGGGTTACTCCATATTTTTTTAAGGGTTACTGTCATTGATCTGGAAAACTAAAAACATCTAGCATGAACGGGTATGTAAGCAGGACATCTAGAAAGGAGCTACTGAAAGCTGTTTGCCCTGCTTCTCATATCTCTACGTTTCCTCCCAAGAAGAATGAGAGGCTGGAAATGCCCTGGCCTCTTCTTCGGTGGCCCCACCTCTCTGACTGGAGAGGAGTGCAGTTGATGGATGTGCTGCACCACACTAGTGGCAGTTTGAAGAAGACCCAGTGGTCTGGTCTGCCCTTCTAATTGGCAGCACAAGTGTAAAAGTGGGTCTAAATGGAACGGTAAAAGGGATATACAGTAAAAGTCAGGGCAGGGCAGCATCTGGGGCCTTAGTCAGCCTGAACTGCTGTGAATTCCCTGCTGATATTGCAGAAAAGGAATGTGGGTTCTCATTGTGCTCTCTGTATGCATGGCCATCACATCTAGCACACAGGGTTCTTCAGAGTCTCAGGGATGAAAACCAAAGCTCTACAGCTGGCTGACACCCTTCCCCTCCTCGACTGCATGCGGAAAAGGGGAGATCTGTTTGTGAGGCTCGCCTTAGACCAACTTGTCCTGGAGCTGTAAATTGCTTCAAGGCTCTTCAAGATGAAGTACTATGTAAATGTGGGAGAGTTATCAATGTAGATGGAATGCACATGCAAATTAAATACTATAAATGTGTTTGGAATTAAATCAATATGCTTTTGCTTGAAAATTTGGCATGTGATTAATCAACATGCTCTGAATGAGTTCAAATACTGGTGGTGTATATTGCCAAACTATCTGAGCAATTTAGTACCCATGTAAGGTACCCTCCCAGGTCCCTGGAAAGGAAACCCACTATTATATGAGTATTCTCATGAGCCTTCTTAAAAACACTATTTTAAAAATAAACATTACAAAAACCATCATGTTCTACTTTTAGGCTTGTTCTGAAGTGTAACCACCTCTAGATTGAAATGTGCCTGCTGTTTAGCAGTGCCCAGTTACCCCTGCCTTCCATTTTAGGAGAAGTGAATAACACAAAATATACATTCAAACCATAGTGGTTTTTAGATGAAATATTGCAATTTATGCTGGAATTTGATTTTAAAAAATTAGAAAAAACCCTGATTAATTTGATTTTCATTCAAATGTACATAATATTTCAGGGTTAAATAACTTCACTGAGCATCTGTAAACTCAAACATTCTATCTTGTTTAAAACTTTCCTTCCTTGTTTGAAAAATTTTGTTTTCCAAACAGTGTTTAACTTTACAAAATATGGTGGTGTTACATACCTGTTTTTAAGTTTTATTAATGTCTAAACTTGATACTGCTTTTCTAAGAGACCATTTGAGCCTTCATTGCCGTTCCAAATATTTTTAGTTTTCACCTGCGTGAAGGCATGCGGTTTTGCACAGTGAAAAACTAAGATTAATTCTATATGTGATGATTCTTTTAAATACCACTCTTCCTGCATGTTGCCTTTCAGCTATAAAGTGTTATCATCTAGTAATGTTAACTGTTATTACAGATTCTCTCTCTTCCAAAGTATTTTAACTCAGTGTTATTCTAGAAGGTGCTCTTTCACAGGCTGCTCTTTTTCTTCCTCCAAATGTAACATTGAGGATTAAAGACTCAAGATGTCTTCCAAAGTTTCCATTACTTCCACACCCATGCCAATAAATTTGATTTATAATTTTTGTGTGTTAACTGAAATGAATAAATGGGAAGCCTTGGATAACTGTCTCACTCAATGCATTAATATCTTCAGTAACAAAAGAGAGAAGATTGGTTTTTTTGAAAGTCTTTTAAAAGTCTTTCAAAACTTTTGCCAGTAATTTGTAGTTAAACATACTTATACATATACATACAATTGCATGATTTTTGTTTTCCTGTTAAATAATTCTACGTGTCCCACACATACAGTATGAGACGCAAATCAGAAGAATAGATAATATCATTTCATTGCCATGGCATTTTTCTGTCAATTGTTCCTATGTAGGCTCTAAAATTTATAAATAAATTGGTATTTCTCTGGGTTTTTTTCCCCATTCTCTAGCCTACCATAGGCACTGGAGCCTTAACTGTCTGCTTCCTCCTTTTTGACTTTTCAAGTCTAAGGAATTTTTCCAGGAAAATTGTGCTTAGTTTCATTAAGGTTACCCAACATTAACCAGAGTTATGTATTTTATCTACCAAAGATGATTTTACCTTCACCTGTATTCTGCTTTGCTACTGTAAAAGCATTTAGATCACTTATGAGATAGAAAATGTCATCTTTTCTGACATATAGACTACTACAGCTATTCTAGACTGAGATTTAGATATGATTGATTGTGCAGGCAGAGGAAAATTAAGGGGGAGATTTCAGTATGTCTTGCTTTATTTTTAATTAAAAAAGAAAAAAAGAACAGGCATAGCCAAACTGCTGTATTCGTTATCGTGACTGTGTAGAAGGTTAAGGCCTGCAAGCATGTCCTGTACTGCTATTGAAAGGTATATTACTATTAAAATTGTTATTGAAGAGTTTTATTTCTTGACCTTACCAGAGGTATTTCAGATAGGTGTGAATTCTGCTGTGGGCTTTATGGGCCAATGGACATTCTTGCACTGTGAGATCAGAAGTAGCCAGGAGTGTAAACCATGCTATAGATACAGGCAGAAGAGTTCAAAGTCATGTGAATTTGCGGAATGTGGTCCACATGGGGTTTGCAGAAGTTCTTTTCTGGTCATATGTTCATGGAGGTTCAGAGGCTTGTCATTTTCATTCAATATTTGAAGCTGTTCTGAGATAGAATAAAGACAACATTTTGTAATAAAATCAGTCAACTTTTTAGGTTTTCTTTCATGTCTCTGAGTTTCCAAAGGTTTTCATGGTTCAGGAAACTCTATTTATCTAGGACACCAAACATGTGACCAAGCTCTTCTGGTACAAAGACAAACTTGAGCCAAGCCCATATTTTATTATGAAATCTACTCCTGTTTTTCAGAGTCAGCAAACAACTATCTGCTTCATCTACCTTACAAAATAAACTCTCCAAAATCAGGAGTATGTCACTACTGCACTCTTCCGGAGCAGCTACATCTCTGAAACACATGTAAGTGAAAACAGTGCTGGAGCCCTTCTTCTCCATCTTCTTTAGCTAAAGAATCATTCGACATTTGCCCATATTTGCACTTTGGCATGTTTTCTGCATCCCTTGTCTCAGTCATCTTATAATCTTAGGGTTAATGGACCATGTATTTGGGTTCAAATTCAAAGCTGCAAGCAGAAATGTGCTTACTGATCTCATTCTACATCTCTGCTCTTGTGGCCCAAGCACTTGGCCAAAATTCAGGTTATTGGAGGTTGTTCAGTGGCATGGAGCCAGATATCTTTATTGTTTATAAAAAAGATAGATTTTTTTTTCCTGTTGAATATGGAGAAATCAAGCAGAAAGTAGCTGTCTGCTCACAACTTCAAACCTTTCTCACCTCATAATAAAAGCTGTTTAAACTTACTCTTTTTTCTATTCTCTTTTGGTCAGGCTTCATACAAATGCCTTTTTTTTCAAGCTTTTCTATTTTCTTTTCTTCTTCTACTCTGAGGCAACTGATCCTTTAGAGAATAAATCACATCAAATCACTCTGTACGACTGCTTAGGGCAGCAGAGAGTACTTACATTGATTCAAGGACCATGTTTGTTTCCGCCGTGAATATACTTAACAAAGCTCACTGGCTTATTTGCCAGCAAACTGGCTGTTGTGCTCATGAACCTTCATCCTGACAGTATAATACAAACCCTATCATTACCTTCAAACTGAATGACTGATTTGTACATAAAATAGGGAGAAAATCTTAAACTCTTGCAGTAGGCACATTAATATCAGCAACCAGAGTTAAAACATAAAAACATGCTTGTCAAGTTTTTCCAGTACAACTGGTTTCTTGGCTGCTAGGTTTCTCAACCTTAGACTCACAGTTTCTCAAACACAAATGTGGATAAATAGGTGTTAGGATGCAGTTGCTTTATTTTTTCTTTGACTAGTAATGCGTCTTTTCTTCACCTACATTGTATTTTCTAAAGGTTTTTCATAGCTTAATAACGAAATGTTGATCTGGCAGAGCGAAACAGCTGTAGCTCATATTGGTGCTAACTACCTGAGCTGTCTATTTCCCCCCCAACCTCCATCCCAACACTGCTTTTATTCCTGGCTTTTTTGTAGCTCTTCTGCAACACACCTTTTATTTACTCAAAAAGTTAGGGTCCACTGCTCTTGCTAACTCCTTTGCAGAATGACTTGGTTCAGTCTTAGTGAAAGTCAACATAAATCTCTTGACAAACAGGAATATGTTCAGGTCTTATTGAAAGAGAATATGAGGTTAAAAGGTGCCAAGGCTTCTGGTTCCTGTCCCATGCCAAAATGTTGCTGCAGTGAAATGTTATTTTTTAGCTTATTCATGCTAAGAGCACTGAAGCAACACTTTCCCACCCAGAACTATCTGTAGAAAGAGCTTGGAAGACAGGGAAAAGCTTCAGTAGTTCAGACTATGAAAATCACATATCTTATCTCCCCAGATGGCCAAGAAAGAACCTTCAGACAACACACATTACAGATAAGCTTAAAATTTCCAAAGAAAATATACTATGGAATTTTTGCACATCTGTGGCACTTTCTCACTCTCTGCTGAAGCGATGCAGTGAATTGAAAAATGTCCTGTTGGGGACAATTTTTGATCTTACCACACAATAGAATTCTGGAGTCACTCGAATGAATATCATGTTGTTAATAGCTCTGAATTTACACTGCGGCACTGGAGATCAGACTGAACTGTGATCTCTAAAGCAGCATGGAAACAGTCTGCTTGTGGTGAATACTTAAGCTGCTTGCCACTTTCTTTGTCTTCATTTTTTTTCTGTATTTCTTTTTTCAGTGCAGCATTACAGACTTGGAAAAGCAGAAGACGAAAGATACAAAGTCAACAAAATAATTCCAGGGTCTAGCAGCTTAGCTATCCCTCCATCTGTTTAAAAGGACAAAACATTAAAATAAGAAAAAAACTTGTGGTCCAACAGCTACATCTGCAAAGAAGAAACAGTGCTATACTTTAAATTCTGGGCAACACCATTTGGATCAAAATATTACGACAACAGATAGCAGTGTCCACATTTAATTGATACTCTAACAGCTAGGCCATGACTCAAACTCCTTACTGTTGTTTGGAACTGAAACCTGAAAGCAGAGAAGTGAGAGGAAAAGAAACCTTGTGTTAAGCTGGCACGCACCAGTGAATAAATGGCTGGCATTTGCAAAGCTGCATTGCAGGGGAGCTTTTAAGAGTTTGGCACTGCCAGCTGATGTCTCTTTAAGCATCACTGCCAAGAAGCCAAAACTGGAAGCAGGTGCAGGACCAGAGGAACTGAATGTGGAAAGGGAGAGAAAAAGAGAAAGAACAGTACTGCTGTTGTTAAAATTCTCTTGTTTTCATTAAAACCTAAACAAAGCTTTACTTTAAACTTGAATAATAAATTTTAGTGTGATAGACTCCTGCCTATCCAGTTTGACAATCCTCTTACTTTCATACACTGAGGTAAAAGAATTTTGTTGAGCTTTTTTTCTCCCCTGTAAAGCCTTGGATTGACTGAGAGAATGCTGTATACTGATTATAGCAGCTTTCTTTTGGAGATTGAGAGCATCTGCTTCTTAATGCCTCTTGTTCCTTCCCCCAAGCAAAGTGCTTTTTACAAACTCCCACCCCCATTAGTCCAGGGCCTGGGAACAGAGCAGTTTCCCCAGATCAAGTCTCTGTCTTTGCTGTGCCATGTCACTGGTTCAGGACCTTAGTAGACTGCTGTCTGATAAGATGCATAGCAGGAAACCTTAGGTGCTAAGAATTTGCATTTGTAAATACACTGATGCTATGGGCTACTAATGATTTTGTGAAATCTCTTCTCTTCTTTTTCTTAAGATCAGTTATAAAAAGTATTGAGACAGGTACAGACCGCACAGTAGGGTGTTAGTAAGCTCTGCAAGAAACTTTGTAAGAAGTCTTGGCTGCCTTTGGGATACCTCAAAGAGGAAATAAATTTCCTAATCGTAAGGAATGCAAGGCCAAAAGAAAAAAGAGAGAACATCTTTTTACCATGGCAAAACCCCAAAACCTTGAAATGCACATGGCTGAAGGTGGGAAACTTATCTAAAATTCTTTTCTAAAAACCTTGATATTTAAACATTTGGTAGTTACTGTTCCCACAGATTAGAGATCATGTGTGTCACTTGTAGTCAGAGCTCTGAATTTGGGCGTCCTTGTTGTTTTCTACCCTTTAAGGAATTCCTACTATTGCCAGGTAAAATATTTTCCTTTCTGGTTTGCTTTTCCTGTAGAGTAAAGGCAATAGCTAAAACCATACTGGGCAGAGTTAAACAAACAAACAAACAAATCAATATACATGAATGCTTCTGTGTGCCTTGTGTTTCAAAATCATTAATTCTCAGGTTCTAAATACTATGATTTTGAATCAAAAGCTGTGATTTAAAGTAGATTGTATTTTATATTTGGGGTTTTTTTTCTGCATCAGGAGAGGATGTTGAAACTAATTTCATGACTGTCTATTTAGAAGCAGCACAGTCTTGAAAATGACTTGCTTTTCCAATTATATGGACTGGGTATTCTGGAGGAAAATAATTCTACTTTTTCAGTTTATATTGCACATTAAAACACTTTTGTATTTTTACTGACAGTGAATTTTCTCCTCTTAAACTTTTACTTGATATCCAACTGCTTCTTACTCTCCTTTTTCAAAGTGTCCAGGAAATTAAAAGCTGAGATACAGACAGGTCTATATTTCCATCTGTCACTCATCTTTATAATAGCATCTCATTTGGAGGGTGCTAAGGGACTGCTTTAAAGTGATAATATTCCTCTGTCTCAACAGGGAACATACAGTCTGCCTCAGGATAAAACGTATACAGAACACAGTGTGGTGCAAAAGAGAATTTACAAATCAACAATAAACTCAGGCTGAGCGTTCATTGCTTAGTAAGATTGAGAAGTCCTTCAATTAATGAAATTGATGTAGACATTGTGGGATTTTCAAAATACCTACCATAAGCTTTCAAGCTGGTTCCTCCAACTCTTACAACCTGGGGAGAAACAGTCTCATTCCAGCAAAAGCTGAGATTCTCAAAAGAATGATTCCAATAGTTAGAGCTTTTTAGAAAGGTACCAAAATATTTGGAAAAGAATAGAAGTGAATTTGTGATCTTTTCAAAAGAGAGAGTAAACATTAATAAATCTGTTGTGTTTTCTGTGAAACACTATTGCATATGACAGTGGCCACATATGATAAAACATTGAGGCTTTCTTAACACACAGGACTGGTGTGGATGAGTAGGGAACTGCTCATCAAAGTAAAGGGAAAGAAGCAAATGCATAGGCAGTGGAAACCAGGACCTGGGAAGAGTATAGAGACGAAGTCTGGTTGTTTAGGGATGGGGTGAGGAAGGCCAAGGTGAAGCTGGTACTGAACCTGGCAAGTGATGCAAAGAATAACAGGAAAGGTTTCTACAGGTATGCTAACTAAAAAAAGGAAGGTCAAAGAAAGTGAACTCCCCTGATAAACAGTGCTAGAAAACTGGAAACCACTGATGAGGAGAAGACTGAGGTACTCATCAACATTTCTGCCTCAGTCTTCGGTGACAACCTCCCAATGGATGGACAGCAGCATAGAGACTCAGGAAGCAAAACCTTCAGTGTATTTTTTGGAATGATTCTGAGCACTGAAAGGACATCAGTCTGGTGAAGTGAGACCAGAGGAACGCCCTCAGGTAGATTAGAGGGATGGACCACCTCTCTTGTGAGGAAAGGCTGAGAGAATTGGGATTGTTCAGCCTGGAAAAGAGAAGATGCCCCAGCTGTGGCATTCCAGTACTTGAAAGGAGCCTACAAGAAAGATGGAGGTTGACTTTTTACAAGATCATGGAGTGACAGGATGAGCAGGAATGGCTTTAAACTGAAAGAGAGTAAGTTTAGATTAGATAATAGGAAAAAAAATTTACTGTGAGTGGTGAGGCACTGAAACAGGCTGCCCAGGGCTGTACCATCCCTGAAGGTGTTCAAGGCCGGGCTGGATGGAGCTCTGAACAACCTGGTCTAGTGGAAGGTGTCCCTGCCCATGGCAGGGGGGTTGGAACTAGAGGATCTTTAAGGTGCTTTTCAACCCAAACCATTCTATAATTTTATGAGTTTATCAAGCCCTGTAGATCTAGTTTTAGATCTGCATGAGTAGTTTTGACAAGTCAACAATTCTCATTAGAAACCAAACTGAAGTCAGTTCCAACTGCAAATCCCAAATCTTTTCATGCGGAACATAAGCCAGGCTGTAACGTGAGAAGAGAATTCTTTGAGCAAGCTTTCTGGAAGTGCCCTGGATGAAGTTGTCCAGACTTGTGAGATTTGGAGGGAGCACCAAAACCAATGATATGCATTCAAGATTTGTCCAAAATGTGGTGGGAAGTAAATGCTACAAAGGGCTAGTCTCTGTGTATATGATGGATATGAGGCCCAGAGGCATCAGACAGTCATCTCTTTCTGTTCTTCATTTTAATCTTTAAACTAATATCCTCCTAATTGTCTTTCTTTTTAGGAGCATTTAAATTGATTTGAAGATAAGACATATTTCAAAGGATTGTCACAGGAAAATGGGAACACTGTACCTTTAAGCACTTGATCGCTGCTAAACATTGCTATAACTTCTCTGGTTTTATTTCTGCAGCACTCAGGAGAACATTTGAAACTCTAAGCACTTTGCAGTTATTGTCAATGATTAAAGTTTAAAACAATGAGTGTTCTAAGATAAATATATATATATTTGTGTATAGATAGATAGGTACACACAAAAAGACATGCTCACACTCTAACAAAAGTACAATAGCTCATTTATAAAGTCAAGAAACTGCAAATGGGGCACATTTGCTATTAACTGAACTAGCTTATAGTTATATATTAAAAAAATATACAGCCAGGGCCTATTAAATGAAACCATAGATGAAGTGAACTTATGTCATCAGTCTTTGAATTTGGTACATTTTGAACACTATCCAAAAATTATAATCCACTGTTTGAAATACTATATCAGTGGAGAAGGAGAAATGATCTCCCCATTACAAACTTATAGCCTCAAACATTCACATCCTGCTGTAAATATATCACATACTGTATCATGTTGCTTATGGAAAAATTACATTTTTTCCCTTTAATTTGCTGACCCTTCTGCTGAAGATTAGTATTTGGCAAAGTAAGGGCTCTAATTGTTCCTTTCCATTTTACTCTACAGGAAAATGCTCTCTCTATTCTACATTTCCATATTCATGATGATCTGTACTGCTCAAATAATGAAATTCGATGCATCCTGTGACCGTATATAGGCTTGTGCTTGCTTAGTCTTTGAACGACAGTATTTTTGTTTAGTGTGCTGTTGTAGTTCATGATCTTTACATGTCGAATGGCCTTCGTGTATTGGTCCTAAGTATTATATGTCTAAAAGTATAATAATAACAGAACATATACTGGAAGGTCAAGCTATCTTAAATATGACAATAACAAGACTAAGTAACTCATCATAAGAAAAAAATCTTTCACACTAGAAATAAGCATGTTTGTTTCTGGATATACTGTGTTGGTAGAGTGTGGCAAAGAAACACTAAGCACCTTCATGGTGGGATCCTCAAACATCTAGGAATTTCAAAATTTCTAAAGCAAAACACAATATTAGGTCATTATTAGACTGGCACAGTTTTTCTATGTGAAATCAAAGCCTTACTTTAAGCTTTTCTTGCTTTATATTCTGGTAAATTGCAACAGGACTGTTTCTCCTGTAGCATAAAAATTACTCCACTTCCATTAACAAAGCACTTGTTTCATTTCCCATTTTAGCACTTTTTTCAGCAAGTATTTTTTTTAATTGGGATTTTTTCAATGAGGAAACAAAGCGGCTTACACACTATTTACTCACTGTTGAGCATGGCATGAGATAAAAGGTTCATAATGAACTGTGCTCATTTGTAGATTTCTACGTTATAGAAGAATATACACTTGTGAATGATCAGAAATGTAATTCTGATTCTGTACATTTTGGGCAGCATCATCTCTCTGATTTATTAGTTGTGTATTCTCTTACTGTTATTTGTATTGCTTGTACAATATTAAAATTTAGTATTTTTTTGTCAGTACTTGCAACATTACATCAGCACCAGTAATTGTCACATATCATATCACTACAAGAAGTGGAATGGAGGACGGTGTTCCATTTAAGCAAATAGGTAGTCTGGCAGCAAAACAAAAGAACACAAACAGGATTTAAAAGTTACCAAGCCAGAATCTCTTCAAGCCAAGATAGTAGTTGTGGTTTCAACTGGGTTGAAGCCAAAATGAAGAAAATAGTGCTACTCCAGATTTTTAAATTAATTGAAGTGAAAATTGAAATTAAAAAGGTTTTTATAACTGTTCACTGTACATAAATAAAAACCTGAAAGGTAATGTGCATTAATACCACATACATTTACTTGCCTTGGTATTTGGAGCTGACTCTGTTCTCAGATATGTATGGGGTTTTGGTATTTTTTTTCCTACAGATATTGCAGTCAAGACGAATGAAAAGTAGATGTCTGAAAAATTTGTCCACATTCAAACACACACTTTCTCTGCTCTAAACTCTTGCAGAAATTCTCAAGCAGGCCACAATTCTATCAAGTCGGCTACTGGACCTTTATCCCAAAGTAAATGCTATCATTTGGAGAACACTTTTTCTGGCCCCAAATACTGTACTCTCTTCGTGTTCTGTTTCGCTTCACATCTACCTTCTTTCTTCACTAGCTGCATGTACCCAAATTTGCTCACTTTTTGGCAACAAAACAGCGTGTTTGAGCTTATTGTACAGCTTCTTTTTACAAAACTGGACTGGACTGGATATAAATGAAGCATGTGAGAAACAATAAATAACAATTTTCATCTATGATATGAAAACATTTTTTCTATCTGCTCTCTGAATAGAGAAAAAAAGCAAAACTTTCTACATACAGAAGACAGAATATCAGGAGCAATTGTAAAAATAACTGTACAGTTATTGGTAGGTAATACACTATAGTAGAGGACAGTCTACTGGCCTCTGCAGAGAGCTCTTAAAAATGAAGGTACAGCTTAACTCCTGATTGCTGCTAAAAGAGACTTAAAACTACTGGTAGGTTTTGTGTGCAACCATTTTACAGATGGAAATCCTTTTTTCCTGGCTGTACTGGGAAAAAAAATAATAGCTGAAATATTTTATGGCCTTACATATTAATGCTGAAGTTATAGATTAATTATTTTCATGGATTTTCATAGTAAAAAGAGGCCTAAGTCCTAATTCTAGCACACTTCTATTTTTTTCCCCATAATAATCAGTCAGTTGACTGCCTAGATCTTTTTTGTTCACTAGAGAGATCCTGCTTAATTTTCCTGCTCACTAGTTGTATTTTGAACAGTTGTTTCTCAGGGTTTTCAAATTATTTTGAAATTTCAGAGGAGCATTGGCCCCAAAAGAGAACAGACGTGAGTGCTAACTCTGTTAGCTCAACCGTTCAATGTCTTTTTGTTTATCTAAGCAGGAAAAAAGCTATCTAAACCCACTCTTTTTTTTTTTTCCTATTTTTGAGGAAGAATTGTCTACCTCAAAGGGAAGAAATACATTTATTCTTTGAATTTGGATGGAAAGTGGAATGTATCACTGTACTGTGTACATTTTTTGCTCACTGTTGGTTATAATTATAATTTATAAGTTACAGCACCATTTCAGGTAAGGTTCCAGTCTTCCCCCAATATCTGGGAGGTGCTCAATTTTTGTTCTTTTAATGGATAGTGAGAACATTCTCAAAAGGACATTTGATCAATAAGCAGATGAAGGAGTAATGATATGAATTTTATGGATAAGAAAATAAGAAACAGTGTCACTCAGTGTCAGTACTCTGATCACTTAGATATCGGAAGAAATGGCCTATCATTACTGAGAAGTGAAACTCCACCAGTTTAGCTGTTTGGTTTGGATAGAACCCTCAAACTCTGAACAGCAATCTGAACAAACCTAGTCTATAACACTAGAAAAATTGCTTGTCATCTGAGGGAAAGTGGAACAGCGAGTTGTGAGAAAAGCAGATGCATTGTAAAATTTATGAATTCAATCAGGTTTTGATGGATGTATATTCTGCATATTGAAATTTTGTCTAAAATAAAAACATTCCCAAGGCAAGTATTTTCTTCAGTTCTACTAGCACGTTTCTAAACAGAATACTTTTAATTTTTCTCCAGCAGTTCTCCAATTTTTCCTGACCATTCTAACTTCACCATTGCAATAAAGGCAATGTCTTGCATTCTTGCATTACAATGAATGTATTTCTTTCCTTTAGAAGACACAGGCATACAATGTTATTCTATATATTGCCCAGTTTTCTACGAAATGCTGTCTTGTAAATGAGCTTGCACAGCATTTCAACCACCTTTGGGCTCTAAGGTGTATAGTAATTCAAAATGTAATGGTTTCAAATCAACAACCAGGTTAAACATTTTGAAGTTAGCAATGACATTCTCTTTAACTAAAGAGGAGTTATTTTTCTGTGGATTCAGTAATTTCTAAATAAAACCAGGAACAGACAGATAATTTTCTGTACATGGAATACCTGCAGGACCACAAACTTGTGTTAGTAGCAAGTAGATAGGACAAGGGCATTTAATCTTTATTCAATGACTCCATGCCAAACAGGCGTTTTTCATTCCAGTGTATCTAAAATGGCTGTTCAGATAGGAGTCTTGATGGGTGATGAAAATGAGAGACAGGCCTCTACTAAGGATTCTTATATGAGCTACAAACAATGATTACAAAAATTCCCCCAAACCCCAAAAACCCAAAGCCAACCAACCAACCAACCAACCAACCAACCAAAAAAGGACCCAACAACCTTTTTCTTAGAAGCAATGTGTACAGCACTCATCTTCTTAATACGTTCAGTATCATACATTGCTGGAACTCCTTTATTTTCAGAAATATAAACCTTATGCATGGGTGAAATGACAGCCATGAAGAGCTTTTTTAGCAGGTCCTACAGGTTCATTTTAGATGAAAACTGATGGTCATTTGCAAATATTTAAAGACAGAATGGTAACAAAAACAGGCTGAAAAATACTCCTACTCACTCCACATGCTTATTTTCTGTGTCAAAGATTTGTGTTTGTTGGCAAAAGTAAGGATTTTCAAAACTGTGACAGCCAGACTCAGTTTGTCTTGTAAATACTTACTTATGTCTGTTTTTTTCAATGATTTCATACTTTCAGCAGAAAGTATCAAATTCAAACTGCTAAAGGAATGTGAAATTTCACAGGGGTTTTACCTCCTTATATACCTTGTCTAGAGTATAAAATTTTAAGCCATCCATGCACTAAATATTTTGTGGTAATAAAGATAGATATTTGTGCAAGTAAAGATAGATCAAGTGTATCTTCTTCATATTGGTATGATTAATGCAAACTCAGAGCAATTAGGAAGTGATTCTATTCAGAGCAATTAGGAAGTGATTCTACTCAGAAAACTGGCAAGGTGGGGACTTATATCTTAAATGTGGACTGAGTCTTCCAGAAAAAAAAAAAAAAAATTAAACAGCAATAGCAATTGTTTTCCTAAATTTAACCAGTGATCTTAGAAATAGTAGTATAAACAATAAAATAAAATTTGAATGAAACATTCGCCAATGTCAAAACATATCAATACGCTTTCTAAAATAAGTTGCCAATTAAAATAGTGCAGTATTTTCTTTGGCATAATAATGGCTCCTTATATGTCATTATTAGCCTAATTTTCTTTGTTAAAATTTTGCATAATAAAAATACAGGCTGCAGTCTAGGATGAAACCAAGATATTACTTTGCAGTTTAACTGCAGATGGATTTGAGTTAAAAATTTGGAAAAAGTTCCAAACTTTTTCAAAGCTTGGGAATGTTTGAATCTGGTTTTGTGGTACTTTTGTACACCAGTGGAGGCATTCTTGTAGGGTTACACAGGAGTTGGATCAGGCACTCAGAATATAATGTAAATGGACAGCACCATAAATTTCTGTATTACTAGAGCATGAACTTTAGGATTTTGTGAGGAAAAAAAAAAATAGCATTGATACTTTTCTTAAAGTGTAATCAGATTTCCAGCTTAAGAGTTCTGTTTATAGCTGTTACTATTAAGGCAACTAGAAAATTGCAATCATTAAAAAAAGAAGGGTTTAGGCTTGCTCTGCTTGATACACCAGCTGAGTATAAAATAAAAATGTGAAAAAAACCCTTAATTTGCATGGTCATTAGATGAATTTATTCTTTGTAACAAATACATCAATCACAGAAACTTCAGCTTTCTTAAGATCCTGTAACAATTCTCACCTCTTAATGAGGCTTTTTTTGTAGCCAGAGGGGAAAAAATAATAGTACCATATCCAAAATCTGTCCAGACTAAAATGGTTTTGGTTTTTCTGTAGCTCAGAGAACTGTTCAAATCAATTTCAATCAATTTTTATTCAACAGAAACTAGACAGCACACCAGTTTCTGAAGATAAATTCTATTTGACCACAATTTAAATACCAGTGAGACTAGAGCCCAATTAATAAACTTGCTCACACAGAATTTTATAGTAGAAAAAGTGGAATCATTAATGTGTATGTGTATAGTGTAGGAATATTAACCAGCTGCACATAACTAGATACCTAGTAATTACAAAATCTGTCAGATTTTCATCTTGAGTTTCCACAGACATAAATGTCAGCTGCAGATCTGTGATGTTATTTTCCTGTCTATTCAATGTGTCACAGACCGTGGACCATCTTTTTTTTGTCTGCAGTCTAGTATTTGTGCAGCAAACAATGCCAGCTATATCACAAGTTTACTTCTGGGTAGTACAACATTTGCAGTTCTAGGCATGCCAATAAAGAACCATCATATTGAATTGGCTCTAGTAGTTTTGAAAAGAAAATTACTTCCAGAGAGGAAAGGTTAATAAAAGAAATGGAGGATATGTTGGAGAAAACATGTAACTTCATGGAAAGGGGTGAAAAATCCCTCTCATACCATTTAGAGACTTACTTCATGGAAATGGTGAGATTCAAGGAGACCAACCATTAAGTTCTCATTTGATTGAATATTGATACTACCTGAATAAAAGACTGAAACGTGCTGAGACACAACTGCTGGGTTATAAATACATGCAGGTTCGTATTAATATTCAACTCAAATATTCTCTATTTTTATTCTTTTGCAAACTATCTACAAATTTTCCATTTCTTCCTTTTGAATTTTGAAAACTTCAGAGAGAACTTTTCTGTAAATTCCTCTGTCTAGGGTTCATAAAGCTGTCTGTAGATGTGTCAAGGCAGCAAAGTGCTAAATTTAGGGAATACATACATGCTTGTCAAAGGCTAGGCTGTGCTGTGGTCACCATGCAACACTAAAATCAGACAAAACCTGTCCATTAACCTCTGCATAGAGGGGTAGAAAAGGTATATAAGCTCTTTGACCTCAATAATTGCCCACAATTTACTGGGCAGAGAGAAATAGATGTAAATTTGTACCACTGCAAGTTTAAAAATATCTCTCATTCTTTAAAGAAGTTAGAAACTTCAGCATTCAGAGACTGCCAGTCTGCCATATCTCCACAGACTGAGTGTAACCTAGGTAGGACAATGTCAGAACACTATCATATCTTTTGTGGAGCTTTTACAGTGAAATGGCACTTCACTCTCCAAGGTCTTTCAGCTCCGTCTTTCTCAATCAGAAGACCGATACCTGAAGGTGTGATTTTGTGACAAGATAATTATCCTTTGGGAAGAGGACAAACTCCAAGAGCTTATTTAATGAATGATAGTGAGGGGATGATCATCTAATTTTGATTGGTATTTTCTAAAGGGGTTTTAAATCCAAAGCTCAGAAGGCAAAGAAACTCTTCTGAGTCCGAAAGCAGAAAGACTGGTACGGCGCCATATGGGAAGATAAACGGGGAGATGGGGCTAATGACACATGAGCACAAGGATCGCAACCAGCAGTCAGTCACAGCATTATGTTCCTCCAGCCAAGGTAGCCTGAGGATGACAGTGTAGAGGGGGATACACAGGAGTCTCTGCCTGTGCAGGTCCCAAGTTTACCCTAAGGTGAACATCTCCACAGCTCCAACTCATAACAATTAACTTGGCTGAGGTGGGTTTCACCAAAGAAAGCATCTGGACATTTATACAAACTTGAGGCCCAAAACTATGGGCACAGTGGATTGGACAGTGCTTCTGCCCCAAAAAGATAATGACAAAGAATATTGTGTGGCAGGGTGCTGGTGCAGATACCTCCTGACAGCACTGCCTTTGCAGTGGTCTGGGCATGGACATTGTTCACGTTAGGGGCACTTCTGAACACAGCAGAAGCATGATCCTCCCCTCCACCCACATCCCCACTCTTGGGGTGTGGAATGAGGTTGGGTGGTGCCCACCTCCATGGGCTTTTCCTCTGGGGGGTGAGTAGAGGAAACTGTGATTGGGCTTCCCCACGGGCTTCAATGCTCTCTCTTGCATGCCATCGGGTACCTCTCCAAAGTGACAGCCAGATTCAGGAGCTCTCCCAAGCTCCACGTGGCTCAACCCCGGCCATCTGGAAATTGAGACCCTCAATGCTAACATGTAGTGAGCTACAAGGATTTACTCTCTTCTAGCCAGTTCCCATAGCCAGCTCCATGAACCAGACTGTGTCATTGGTGACTAACTGGCCACTCTGCTGGAGCTCCAGCAAGGGAGTCTCAGCAATGGCTGGGAGATTGCTGTTTCCAAAATGCTGTTCCAGAGCAGTGAACAGTGAGCCCTGGGCCTAGGGCAGGGGGCTTTGTCCTCTGCCTGAGGAAACACACATCTGGCCATACTGGAGGGACAGGAAATAACTGCTGAGGATGGGCTAGTGTCTGTCATGCAGGTAAGGCATCGCATTATAAACCCTTGTTCCCTTTCACTGGATCCTCATTAAAGCATTTGTGGAACTGAGGGGCAGGGGTTGCCCTGGGTGCAGTGGGTTAAGGTCAGCCCATGGAGCTGTGATCTGCTGCTGTGTCCTGGACCCTTTTTGGACAAAGTCCCTGACAAAGGAGCTCCATGGGACACAACTGTGGATGCAGCCATACTGGCTGTACGGTCAGGAGCCATGGTCCTCTGGGGGAAGCCTTTGGCAAAGCCATGAGGCCCATCCCCCAGCTACAGCTAAGGTCCCATAAGGGTTTGTCCCAGGACCATCAGCAGGAGGTGGGAATGGCCCTGAGCAAACCCCATAACTCTGGGCCCAGGGTGGCAGTTGTATGTCGCTGGAGAAAGGACACACAGAGATAAATTTCCGTTTATTTGTGTGAGTGGATTATCCCAACAATGTTTCCATGTTTCTACACAGTCCTCAGGCAATGAGAATTTTTTTGGATAGGATTTTACTACAGGATGTGTAGTGGTTGTGAAATGACTTTTTTCTTACATTAAAAAATCAAAATTTCCCAGAAGTCATTGAAATGTTGGGAGATTGTTCCAGGATTATGATGCCAGATTTCAGTCAATTAAAAAGAAGTGAAATGCAGAGAACAGAGCCACCATTCATATTTAAGTAATGAAACTGTTAATAGATAGTAAGAAATTCAGGTGCAATGAAAACTTAGATATCAGCAATAAAATGTTTGCTGCCTGTGAGGACTCACATACCCAGCAAACTCCTCCATCGCTTTTGGAAACAAACTCTTGTTTATTTGCTTGGGTGGATTATCCTAGCCATCACTCTCTTTAATGTCTTTAATCACACTAATATTTTAGGGACACGGTATCCCTGAGAGGACATATGATGTTCTTCCAGTGCACTGAGTTCTCATTTGGGAAAGTGTTTTCAATGGGGACACAACTCACTGAAAGCCCATGTTGACCCCTAATCATTTGTTAGCACGATTTTGAGGCCTCAAATACAGAGCAGTTTCTGGCCTCTGCAATAGGAAAATTGTGCAGTTTCTTTAATAAATCTGCATCAGAGCACTGATGGTCCACTTGAAATCCATGCACAAATATTATGTATGTCTGAATTATTTCGCATCTTTCAATTAGGTATTTAAAGGTGTTTTTATCACACTAGTTGTATATGTCTCTGTATTATTCTGTTGGGCAGGCTGAAGAAGCTGAAGGAAAAATGGCAATAATTTTTACTATAGCTCTGTTACCTTCACCCTCAGCCTTGACACTTCAGTATCCTGTCTGCATTATGTTAAAAGCAAGTCATTGACTTGAATATAAAAACCTTAAATTTATGTGTCCTGCAATTTCTTAAATTTCATACACTGGACCACTTAAAAACTTGCAAGAAACAGATTTTTTTGTAGCAACTGTCAACATAAGGGGATGGTTCTCTAATTTATAACTAGAAATAAAGGCTAAAGTTTCAAGGTTGCCAAACTGCTCTCTAGAAAAAAACAGTAACTACAGCAGGGAAAGAAATGGAAGAAGTTCTTAGTGTTCACGATCATTCCCCAATGGAACAATTATTTCCTGATTACTGTTAACCCCTTCCATAGGCTACTCTGCTCACAGAAAAGG
This sequence comes from Ptilonorhynchus violaceus, assembly GCA_013397565.1. Taxonomy (NCBI): domain Eukaryota; kingdom Metazoa; phylum Chordata; class Aves; order Passeriformes; family Ptilonorhynchidae; genus Ptilonorhynchus; species Ptilonorhynchus violaceus. Next base: position 218,833 of record VZRJ01004082.1, read on the forward strand.
AGGAACTATTTATTCCTAAGGACATATTGACTGTGAATTACTCAGTGTCAAGATCTATCCTCACTGAAGAAAAATGATGTATACAAAAATACCTTAGGATATGTCAGTTGTTGAATACTTTGTGTCCTCTGTGTTAGCTTCTGTAATTGTGTAGCAGTCCTTATGTCTTGAGGGGACTGTGAAGTTATTGCTTTTGAAATCAGCTAATAATTCATGAAAAATATGAACTTCATCCAAATTGAAATTATTGCTAAAAGGTAAATTATATAGTGACGTTATATAGCCTGCAGCCAGCTCCATCTGAGAGGGCTGGGATGGGTGAAGACATACTTTCTACTCACCTTCCCACTACAGGCAAGATAGACACTCAGAGTGTTTGAAAAGAAGCTCCTCTTGATACAGAAAATCTAGTCCACTAGGGAAACCTAGTGACCTAGGTGTCTGGATGAGAGATAGTCAACAGATGAGTCCAGGGAAAAGCTTTGATTGAAAAAAAAGATCTTCAAAATAAATTGGAAGCAAAGGTATAGAGCTGTATAATAGCAATAAATACAGTGTAGCTGGCAAAAGACTAGTAATTTCCAGCCAAACCTCAAAGGAATAATTGTTCCAAAACCACAACTGGAATAGAAAAAAATCATAGATGCTAGACTGGAACAGGAATTTTTCATTACACCAGAGTGAAATTTGGGCTTGTGGAAAAGAATAAAGACAACTCTCTTAACTTCAGGATGGCCTAAGATTTTTCATTTAGTGAGTCTGTGGTCTTCATGAAGCTACGCCACAGGTCTTTTTACCCAAATTACAACTACTTCAGAAGTAAAAATACCTGTCTTTTTGAGTTGGCATCACCTTAACTCGATTTCATTAATACATCATCCCTCTCCCATCCATCCTGTGTAGCTGCAGGTCTGTAGAGGGAAAAGAGCTGAATGCTCCTCAGTGGGATCTGTTCTGTCACTTTCTGCCTGCTTTGTGTTTCCTGTGTTTCACTGACATTTTCTGATTGCATATCTGTAAGGACATTCTCTGTCTCTAGTCGGTCTATAATTCTTTTTCATGTTGTTGGATTCCATAAGATGAGGTTAAGGCTGCAAATCTCCCAGTCTTTAATGACAAACACAGTGTTCTTCTTTTGAAACAAATTCTGCTTAGAATCATATACCAGTTTCCCAAATGTTTGTTCAACACATAAAAACATCTTGTGTCTATTTTTCCTCTGGCCTCACCTTGGCTTTCCATGTCCTCAACAAAATGGTGCCCTAAATAAAAGTGTAGGTTTATTTACCCATGAAAACTGAGTTCTAGTTTGAGGAAATGGAAATTGGATGTAGCTGAACTTCATAGCACATTACAAATATTTTGGTTTTTTTCAAAATAATAAAACTCAGGGCAGGAGAGGGAGGAAAAAATGAAGGTATGCAAAGATGTGTCCTCCAGGTGACACAGAGATGGCAAGTTTTCTGAGGTATATCGTAGATGGTAAAGGATGAGATACAGAACTACCAGAAACTCATGGAGAAAGACTCAAATGACCCGCTGCTTCTGTGTTTCTTTTTATTTTTGTGGTGTTCATAGGCAATACCTAGATGGCTGTCCCCCAAGACACAAACTCTATCTCTACTCTTGGGCAAGCAGGATAGCTAATGCACAGATAGACAAGGACAAAAACCAATAATAAAATCAGTGGTTGGGAATTTTGCTAATTTGACTGTTCAGTTGCAAGGCCAAATATATCTAATTTTTCATGTCAATTTCCTTCCGTTATAAAAAAAAAAAAGTTCAAAATTGTAATCAATCTTTAAAGGGTGAAAGTAAGTATGGCCTATGTGTCATTTTAAGACCGGTGAGCAAAGTCCTTAGATGCACAGAGACTGATCTGCAAGCTGTTTCACATTTTCTGCATGCGTACTCCACAGTCAAAAAAAAAACAAACCCTGACCACTGAAGGTATAGAAATACACCTTTGTGGTGGTGGCTAGGCTGGCAGCGGGAGAGGCTGCAGGGGATGAGCCAGCCACACAAGGGACTGAGGAGCCAGACCCTAGCCTTGTATTGAGTAAAGGCTCCGATGTCCAAAATAAGATTCCCCCCCCAAGATGATTAGGAAGGTCTCTCCCATCCAGGC
>VZRJ01004082.1:220997-252820 GCA_013397565.1 Ptilonorhynchus violaceus
GGTGTTCTCTCCGCCCCTGTTTGGTTTAGTATATAACCTTGTGCTCCCCTGTGCTCTGTGCTCTTCTTCCCTGGATTGCTGGAGCTGTGCAATAAACCTGTTGCTACCTCAGAAGAGCCCCTCCCGACTCTTTACTCCCGGCTTAAGGCGTGGGGTGTGCGAGTGTAATGCCTGCGTGTCCATCTGTGCTGGTAGGATCGGCTCACCATGCACCACGCCGAGGTACCACCAGACAGGACCGCTCTCGGGAAGGCTGCGGCATTTACCATCTAGCCGAGCGCGCCGCAACACACTTTTTAATAAAGGCTGTGAAATCCAGCCATGGACATTCTCCAGGTACCACAGTAATCCTAATGTAGCTCCAGACAAATCAGTAAATGAGGTGGGCCATAGCAGTTTGAATTCCTATCCCTGCACTAATACAGCAAGTGAAGTTCAGAAGCTAATTCCTTCACAATAAAGCAAATCTAATATTATGTCTTAGCTTGCCATCTAAAATCCTTTTTATTTGTCCATTTGGTCTCAAACTTAATGATGAATCTATATCTTACAAACTTACATGTGAATCGTGCCTGTTTCTTGACACCTCTCTCTCAACTGTAGCCTGGCATCCTCTGTCTGATCCAGTTCCTGCTGTGGCTTACCAGCCTACTCTGAACTTGGTGCTCCAACCTGGTTCCAGTTCTTGTTCCAGATCACTAGCTGAAACTTTATGCTCAGCTGAAACTGCCTGGGCCCAAATCATCATATTTGCCTGAAGACCTTTTCTGATATCAGTCCTTGAAATGTAAGTTGTAAACTAAGGCTTTCATATCTTTTTTTTTTTTTAAAAACTGCAGACCCGCTCCCATCTGATTTTATACCTCTTTTGGAACACAATTTAAAGAAGACCTAGTGTGTAGTGCTTAGAAAAGTCTGGAAGATATATTCTTCTCTTAGAGATTTAATTTTAAAATGCTCTCACCTAAGGAAGTACTCTGTAGGAAACCAGTTCAGGAATATGGAGCAGATTGGAATATCTACTTTTTCTTCCACCAGTTTATGACTGACTTTATGTAGGCAGTTATATTAGACTAACTATTTTACTGTTAAAGAAGGACATGACATGCTTATTTTGAAATGATAGGTTTTTATGCTTTGTGTTTGGTCTCATTTAGTATATCAGACCAACACTTGTAAGTATAAAGATTCATCTTATAACTCCATGTAGTGTGGCTGAGATGCTGTCCGTGCTTTTGTTTAGATCTTAATCTGACTTCCTCATAAAAGTGCATTGAATGCACTTCATAGGTATTCAGGATTCCTGTTTGTGCCTTTTTGTTGTTGCAGTGATTAAGTTGGTGTTGGAATAGATGAGTGCAAATCAAATCACCTTGCACTAGCAGGGGTTTAAAGTAATGCATAGTATTTCTTGAAACAGGAATTTCAGGAGAACTTGTCTGAACACTTATTTGCCACATACTCTTGCACTGATAGATTTTTGTTCTTATCTAACTATTCAATAACATTGGTAAAATTAGTTTCATATTTTGCTTTTTAAAACCTTACCAGTTACTAGCAAGCCACCACTCGGCAATAATTTCAGCAATTACATCTACCAGTGCTAATTATTGTTTTATTAGGGTCCTAAGTTTTCTACTCCTTATTTGGCCAACAATTGTGAAGCTCAAAGATTTTTGCAGTTTTGTATGAGAAATAGCATATAAATAATGAGGTAAAATACAGCTTTTCACTGTAAACCCTTATAAAGTGGAGAAAGGGTGATCAGAGATGATTTCACAACTGTTTACAGGGGAATTCTTACAAGAATGACTTAACAGTGTGGCTCTTACCTGCAGTAGACTGTAACCTGTTGCTCTTTGCAATTCCAGGAGTGGCTACTGATATGGAATCGTAGGCAAAGACCAAAAGCCACAGGATATTTTCCAAAGTACAAGCTGTACTCCTCACTCTATGTGCATGTTGTGTGTGTGCGCGCGCACATATACATGTGTCTGGATACATAGATATAGATATGTAACTTCTATGTGTAGCTTCAAAAGTATGCTTGCTTCTTTCTTGGCAGCTCATTTTCAGGTTGTCTTGGATGGGAATCATGACGTCCTGGGAGAAGAGAAGCCATGGACAAATGCAATAGGCCTATGACTCTGGAGACAGAGGACTTGTAGGATTATATTTTGTAGGAAGGTCTGTCCTTCTCCTCAGCTGAAGCATCTACAAATATTTTACTCTACTGTAAACCCTTAGAAGAATCGTGCTGACTGTTGTAATGCAAAGAGTGATTTAGCCAGAGTTTGGAATAATTGTTTGCAAAGTTTTTCAAAATGATTACTGAGCTTATAAGCTTGGATGATGTCTAAAATACTAATGAAATATCCCATCTAGATAAAGCTGTTAAAACATGGCCTTAAGAAAGTATCAGCACTTCCAATTTGTGGTTATAGCTTATATCAATGCAACAGAATGTGATTTTCATATTAATTTTTATACAAAATTGCTTGGCAAAATGCTAGGATAAAGTTCATGCATATAGGAAGTCTGTCAGCTATTTCAAAATGAACAAAGATTAGAGTATTGGTAGTTGTCAATTTTTCCATATTAATTTATGTATATTTTTAGACTTTTCAAATTACACATGATTTTAATAACTCAGTCAGCAGTATCTTTGAGATATTATCACAGAAAAGAATAAGCCAACTCCCTTGCCTATTTCCCAGCAACAAAATTTATCTGCTGATTCCCTCAACATTTTCCAGATTTACATCCCAGCAGAACTGGTTTGGAAATTGTCCACTACTTGTGATTCAGACATGCAGCTGAGCTGTTTATGAGGTGGACAGGATTTGAATTCCCACATCTCCCTTTATCAGGTAAATGTCTCCTTTTATCAGGCAAACGACCAGCCCATCTAACCCTTGTTTTTCACTGGGGCTATTTGAGTTACCCTTTCTTTTTATTTCAAGAACGAACACCATCCTGTATTTGCAATTTCACTGAGACAGGCACATTTTTGTGGAAAAGTTCTTTTTGTTTTGTTTTGTTGAATTGTGTCTTCCTGTAACAAATAGTTTTGTCAAAAATTAGAAAACTTATTCCTGCATCAGCAACATCTGCATTTGAAGAAGTGGAAATTTCTATTTTCAAATTATAATGTAAGAAGACTCAAGTGTTTGTGCTAGTAGTTCTTAATTATAGACAGAATATCTCTGCCTAAATTCTACCTACTGTAGCACTTGTGGTTTTGATTTACTGTGCCCTAAACCATGTTACAAGGAGCTTTACATTAGAAATCTGCATAAGGAATGACCAAGATATAATTTCGATCTCCACATATAGCAAATAATTTCTAGTTTTAAAAGAAGCAATAACTGATTATTCAACAGAAAATGCCCCAATCACTGTGAGATAAAGCAGTGAAGGGGCCAAGGGAGAAAGGAGAATCAAGAAAAGCCGGTATAGGTGCATTTTAAGTTCAAATTGCCAGTAAAACTTCTGCAACCTCTGAGGGTAGAAAATGCTTGGAAAAATGCTCATCATAAGAAATAATTTTTAGATAAAAAAAAAAAAAGTTGGTCATATGCTAAATGGAACAAGACCTATTCCTGGAGCGAAATTACATGAAGGAATGGTGTCTGGATGTCCTGGAGCACTGAATCAGGTTCAAAGTAGACCGCAGACAGGCCATGGTGTTGTCCTCACAGATCTTTGGTGAGGTGTTGCTTAATTTTGATCAAGATTTCTTTGCTGTCACATCAGATAGTACATGTGACAAAGAACTCAAATTCTGTTTTGTCGGGTCATATTAATTTCCAAAATAGTCTTGTTGATTAAGCAAAATTGCTTACTCTACAAAACTATTGAATTATTTATTTACCTGATATACACATGCCAGAGTCATCTGTTATTGCTGCTTATCAGCAAATTAAAACCTTGTTATATGTTTGGGATGTCTCTTCATCCCAGGAATGTCAGAGAATATATGTTTACACAATGTATTTTATAACTTCAAAGGAATTTACCTCCAGCTGTGTTATGTACATTTTATGAACAGATCTTTCTACTTCATTTTGGATTTAGAAAGTCCTAAAAACAATGATAAAATATTTCCTTTTCCTTCTCAATCTGAATAATTTTACTAAAATGATAATGTAATTTAATTTCTAAACCCAGTCTCTGCTTAATCTCTACCGTCACTTCCTGCTTCATTCCCTGCTGCTTTTTAGACACTAACACACAATTCCTCGCATTTTTCCTTCTTCATCTCTTTTTGTGTCTCACAGTGATATTTCAAGCCGCATTTGTCATTTAAAACACCCATTGTCATGTGCTAAAACTATACAATCATGTTTAAAATATCAGTAACTTCCTTAAAAGGATTAATTTCCATCACAAAGACATTGGGGTGAGTAGTATTGCTAAGAGAATCACGTAGAAATAGTATTTTCTCCCATTTCTGGGTGGGGCACCATGTATTAACTTCACCTGCAAGAAAAAGAGAGGAAAAACAGAGACAGTTTGTGCCTTCTAGCATTACCTAGCAGCCTAAGTGTTGGTATTTTATGGTGGAACAACGTGAAACCACTTTATGTTGTCTAATGGGACACAATACAGGAATCAAATGTGTTAGGAATGCTTGTTCACAAGCACAGCAGTTGCCAGCTAGCTAAATTGTATTTTGGGAAAAGAACAGAAACTGCTTACTTGCTGTGGAAAAAGATAATACCACTCCATCTGTTCCCACTTTCCAACACCTTCTCCACTTAGTAGGGAGAGACCTGTGACAGTTGTTCTGCCTTGTGGAAAGAAAACTGTGATGCAGTCTCTCGTGTTGGTGGAGCAGTGAACCCAACGTTATATGTAAGAAATTCTTCCCTCTCTGCTGCACTAGGAGGCAACAAATATGTCCTTCAGAAGAAAAGCATATTCCTTTGGCTAGGTTTGATCCAAACACAAGGTAGAGGTGGTTCAGCTTTGGAGCAGAGGTTGGAAGAAAAGTGATAGTTCCTGAAACTTAGGTGAAAGGACGTCCCAAATTCTACTTTCTTCAGGTCCTACCTAGCCTCCTTACCTAACTGGAAGAATGACAAGATTCAGTCTTCTGGGATGTCCTCCTTACAGGATCATAAGAGGTTCCTTGCAAGTTTGCTGATTTTAGGATTTTCCTTTTTCTGGGAGTCAAGGGACTGCCATCTATTATTGGACACATTTTTGTGGTTCCACTAAGAAACTTTTTCTGTGATGGTTATTGGCTCAATAGCTATAGAGAAGATAGAGCTAGAAATTCAAGCACTGGAATAAAAGAGAAATATCCTTCTGCTAGCTGGAGGAGGAGAGGGGGGGACAGGCCATCAAGAAGGACTGGTTTATCAAAGCAAATTCAGGGTTCAGTTAAAAGGGAGGGGAGAGAGAGGTAAAGGGACTGGGAATTGTGGTTGTCTGGTTAGAAAGAGATACAGTAGAATGAACAGGAAAGCAGGAAGAGAGGAGAGATTGTGAAAAAAACAACTGAAGGCAGCAGAAAAAGTGAGAGGAGAGATGTATTGTGTGCGAGGGATTGGCCAAGATTAGAAAAAGCCAATATTCAAGGGAACAACAAAGATGATGTCAGATTTTTAAGAAGGAAGGAGAGGAAGAGCATTAAAATAGGGGAATTTGAAAAGGGGGAATTTGTGATGGTGGTAGAAAGTGGGAGTTGGGAGAAATGTTAGAAAAAAACATGAAAAGAGAAAGGAAGAAAACCCATATTTTACTCTGGCTTTAATATCTCAGTGATTACTGTTGGGTGGTACTAATTTGGAGCCCTTTTCATTTAGAATGGAGTATGTCAATGAAGGACAAATTAAACATCTGATATCTGGAAATCTTGCAAGTGGTGAATTAGAAAGTTAAATACATCTTGTGCAACCTCCCCGGGTTTTCACTTGTAATACCACACCAATTACACAGATCTTTCTATTCATAAAACACACTTGTGTAAGCATTACCATCATAAATGACCCATTCTTGGAAGATGACAAAGAATACATTGTAAGGGCTTTATAAAACAATTATAACAGGTGAAAAACTTCTGCATTCCTTTTTCATTATGTCTTAAGCACTTCTGGGAACAAGAAAGGTACTGAGTTGCTTATATACTTAACCAGTGCCATGCAATTTTGAGCCTGACAAGCTAGTTAGACCTCAGCTAAGCTGAGGGAAAATAAAGTCCTCATTGTTAAGCCAGAAGAAAAAAAGTTGCAGCTGCTGTATGTGTAGGTATACACATGGAAAATGGAGATGATTATATGCACCATGAAAACCACTAGTTTATGCATTCTACCATTTCTAGGTCACATCAAACTACACATAGTGTGAAGAAGTGCAGATTTCAATTTAGGTAATGTATATGCAATTGGAGTAGAGCAGGGGACCATGACCATGACAATCTATCTCCTGCAGATTAATGTCTGGTGCAGGCAGGTATGTCATAAACTATGGCTTAATATGGAGAACCTCTCAGTTTTTCCCTCATTTTCACTAATGCATTTTGTGTGCTTGTAAGAGATTCACAGTAGATGTAGGGCTATTGCTTTTAAATGTTGCCTCTGACCCAGATAATGTCAAAATGTCTGAATGTACTATGCTCTTTTTAGAAAGAGCATCTCTAATGTAATGCAAATGCACATTGTGGGGAAATTCCAGCTGAGAAAATGAGGCCTTATATTTCTAAAACTATATACATGTCAATAGCCCATTATTCTCAAGTTTTAAATGTAATTGCAGCCCAGCTTGGAACGAATTCCCGAAATAATAAAATACACTGAGTAGCAGTTACTGAGTCTTCCAGTTATTTTATGCTCCCCCCCTGCCCTGCAAAATGAAAAAAAAAAAAAGAAAAGTGAAGTGAAGTGAAAAAAGTGGAGGAGAATGGAGTGAGGAAGGGAGGCAGAAGATAAAAGTGAAAGTCATATCCTTTTCTGTAATGTGTTATTGGAACACTCTGTGTAAAAATATGCTGGGCTCCTAAAAGGCATTACAACATCAACGCATCTGAAGCTTTTGTATAAGTGTATCTCAGTCCAATTTCGTATGACAAATTATTTCCAGGCAATTAAGAATATTTATAATTGTTTTCTTTGGTTGGAACTTTCTTCTATTTCCAATTTTCTTTTAAGATAATGTTTCCTATAAAGCCTGAACAGCCGTCATTTTGAAAGAATTCTCCCTTAGTCATGTGAACTGCTCCTTGCAACCATCTTTTTCTGATAAATTTAACATGTGCATAGTACAGCCTTTATCTTCAGTATTGGTAGATTTTAAGGTATCATTATTTCATTGTGCAGTTCCCCCCCGCTCCCGTTTCTTGGAAGTACTCCAAGAAACAGTTTCTATGATTAAAAACAATATAGATTAATATTAAGGTGGTGCTGAGCTGCAGTATTTCTTTCCCTTTCTTGCACCCTTTACTTCCCTCACAGATTTCTCCTCTTAGCATGAAACCCTATACATCTCAGTAAATGAAACATAAATGGTTCAATTGCCTAGTCACATTTCTAGGGTGGAGAACATACGCATATATTTCCTGAAAAAAAAAAGGTATTTTAGTAGCTGCTTAAGAAGCTAAAGGATTATTATGCAATGAATCCATGACAAATAGTTCTTTGGAATACTAAATTTCAGATACAAATGTGTGTTTACTGTAAATGCCTTCTGAAGACTCAAAAATGTGAATTTAGCTTGTCAGAGAAGCTGGTTTTGTGGAAATGAACAATTGCACTAAGAACCAACTTTCCTTCTCAGTTTCACACAAAGCAAGAGGTAGCTGCTGATAGCATTCAGCACTCCTTATTGGCCTTTCAGTCCTTTTTTTCCCCTTCACTTAAGGGAATCTGGGGTCTTTCTATCTGACTTATAGAGGTGCTGTTAATTATTTAAAGCTTTCATCTTTCTTTAATTTATGTCATAGTGTAAGCATAAATTCTACTTTTTATCTGTTTCTCATCAAGCTGAGTTTCTGTCATTGTTTGTAAGCCTGAGGATAGACAAAACTGTAAAATTAACTGTGTTTCGGTCTTTGAAAGAAAAAAAAACAGATAAAAACAGTCTCCTCAGGACTTCATGCCTCTGGTAGTTGATTAGTCCCTGAAGTAGGGAAAATTAAATTTTGTGGTTGAGACCCAGCATGCTTGGATGGTTTAATAATGCTGTGGCCATCATCCAATGGCTGACAACCAAGAACTGAGGTACTTTCTGTTCTTTACTCCCTCATGCAACACCTGAAAATCCCGGGGCAAATCAAACAGCAAATTAAAGCTCAAAAAAACCCCTCACCTGCAAAGCATGTATAAGGAACTCATTTTAATGCTTTCAAGCTGAAGTCATTGGGACAGGAGCCCGAAAACCAGTGACAAAGGTATCTTGGTAAGTTCTGAAAGCACCTTTTTCAATTTGTTGTAGCTCCAACTGTGCTTGCTGTTTTAATGTATTTCTACTCCCAGTGCAGTTAAAGCCAAGTAGCTTCTAAAAGCAATTAAGTCACACGAAGCATTTCAAAAAGCCAAATCAGTGATTATGACTAAAGATACACATGAAGGCTGTGGCTTCTCAAAAGTAGTTTTTGTAAGGAATTTCCTCTCAACAGCTAAGCTCGGTCTAGCACCCAGTGTGCACTCAAATGCTGCATCTAGATGAACTGGCCAGGATGGGGGTTTGCATGACACATACATCTCCTGTGCATTGGGGCTGTCCCTCAAGGTGATGTGACCATGTGTTGTGACCATGTCTGCCAAGCAAAAATGGCTTTGTTATCTAGCAATAAAAACTCAGCTGTAGTGATACGGACTCTGTTACTCTGTAGATAAAAAACAAAAGTGTGACCTTGCATCTGGATTATTCTATGTACAAAATACTCTAGAAACAGAAATGATATGAAATTGTGGGGGTTCAGCCTCTAGGGTTTTTGCTACCTTGTTTTTAGTAAAAGAAAACCCACAGGAAATTTGGATGGAAGGAAAACAGCCATTTTATGCTTCAGTGCTGAGAACATGGTGGCTATTTTTCTTCCTAAGGCATTTCTTCCTAAATACCTTTAGATTCACAGTTTTGGCAAATTTGGTTGGAATTTTGCTGCCTTTCCACTTTAATGCAACTTTTTCTGATAAGAAAAGTGGCGTTTCTTTAGGATCAGATATATTGTCAGAATAATCTTGAAGAAACAGCTGTCAGTTTTGTTCTGATTTAGACAGAGGCTTCATCCACAAAGATATCAATTTCTTCTTTAATCATTCACTGCAGTAGTATCAGAGAGCTGCAGTGCCAGTGCTGACTTCAGAACTATGCCCTGATGCAGTTTCTCTCTAGTGTTTTGCTCGAGCAGGATTGGGTGGAGGAGAGAAACGAAGCCAAGTACTTTAGTGGTAGTTCTTTCAGTCAGATCTCAATTATAGCCATTGAAATTCTTTCCCTTTCTTTAAATTCTATTTATCAAGAGTGATTGGGAACGAACCCTGCGCTATCACATTGTTCTGTTTCTTGGCCTGTCTTAGCCATCACATCTACCACTTTTGTAGCCAGTGGTCAACTTCAGAAGATTTGATAAAGACAGAAGATCTTACGTTTTCATTAACATTTCTGTATGGAGGATAAACAATTGTAACTCATTTCCCTTTCTATACTGAGAGGCTGCCCCATCAAAAAGTTTGCCCAGCAAAGTCAGAGACTACCCTGAGTGTGCTAAGTCTATCTAACCAACCTCCAGCCAACTTGCAAACAGACACGGAGAAGAGCTGAGAAAACCATGCACGTGGAACTTTAGATAAAGGTACAGAGAAGTTGGTATTTATGAATTTAAAATACAGAAGAGAGCTGGAGTTCTGTAATGTCGTTTTTTGAACGCATTTCTACACCATACAATTGGACAGCCATGCATTAGAACATAACTGAAACCTGAACTCAGATTTATCTTCAAAAGCCTTTGTACTTTATATCTGGATGCACAGGCTGTTGGCCAGCCAGTCTCTGGGTTTAAAATGTTTAAAATCCTAGTATGGAGATGAACTTTGTAGTTTAATGCTTTTTATTATTTGCTTAGATAGGTATTTATCTTACTTTTTCCATGGATCAAGCCCTTTATGAGCAAGTATGCTTACATTTGCTATTTTAGATATAGATGTAAGGCCTTCTTGTTTTGCATGTGGTGCTCAAGAACGGGACACTATAAGTGATGTTCTCAGGGTTGTAAAAGTTACTCATGACACAGGTTTAAATGTCTGCCCTGAATAAAAATCAACAATTTAATCTCATTTGCTAGTCTTCTAGGCCAGTCAGACTATCTTGTGTGGTGACTTTTACCGCTAGTCTGGTACAGTGATTAGAAAAAAAGAACTCCCAAAGCAGAAGACACCATTTCCCAGGGAATTCAGTGTCGAAAGCCATGTTTCCTCCACATTACATCTGGACCAAAGTACAGAATTTGAAAACCACACAGCTTTCTCCCCCCACACCTTTTTTATCATGTTAAACTGGTGGGGATTTTAGTTTAATTGCTTTCTTGGTTTCACTGCTAGTTTCTATAAGCAAGCAGTAAGATTTCGATATGCTGTTCTGACATGTTTTGCCCAGTTTAGATAATGTTCTTAAATCTTTACCCAGCCTTCTTTTCTTTGTTTAGTTTTTACCCTAATGGCAGTCCTGATTTCTCTGCCACTCAGAATTGTTGATGTTGTACATTCTCAAGGGCATTTGCTAGTGCAGTCATTCCTCGAACTCTCAGACCTATTGGTAATGCTGTTTTCACAAGGGTGATTTGCATTCAGTCTAGATTGAAGTCCAGTACGTGCCCACAACATAAAATGTGCTTGTTATGAATGAAGTATATGCAGAGCCTCTTAAGAATTCACCCAACATAATTAGATACACCCTGGTTCATCTAAATGTTATCCAAAGGCTAAATATCTGAAGCTTTAATTGAAAAAGCTCATTAACTTTAAATACAGCTAAAGTTGTTGAAAAAATCTCAGTGGAAATAGTAGATTCTCCATGAAGACCAAAACTGAAAGCATTTGAGTCTGAAGCTATTAATCATAAAGTTGACTTGCATATTTGTGCTACTTTTGAAGTAGGTCTGAGTGCTTAATTAAGAAAAAAAATACAAAAGGAAACTTGTGCATGCATGCTAACTAAATTTTGCTGGTTTGCTGTGTGTTTAGCAGATTTCAAGTACTTAAAGAGCCCAAAATAAAAAGAATTACTTGATGTAGGTGCACAGTAGACAGGTCTACACTCAACTTGAAACAAACTGATGATTACGTGTGATATTTGCCCACAACGTTTTGAACTAATAACTGTGCTTATGTAATGTCACATTACCAAACAAGCCACCATCAAAAGAACATTCAAAACGAGTATATATGAAATTTGTTATCACACCCTACAGAATTGTGTACGCAGAGGTAAACAAGATTTAGCAAAGTAAGTAGTCTAGTGTGCAAGGATGCAACCAGAGAAAGCTCTTATGACATAGATTGTGTTGACAGTAAGCCTCCACCTGGAACAGATGGGAGGGGAGAATACCAGTCAAAGGTGAGATATTAGTAGAGTTTATAAACTTGCCCAATATTTACATGTGCTACAGAACGACCAGGATTAGGTGACACTATCATTTGAATTTCAGAAATATTGCTGGGTCAAAAACCAGCCTGACTACTTCAGAGGAATTTGGATGCAAAGTTGATGTTGATGCAATTGATATGGAACAGAGTGTTTTACTTGTGAAATACAAGCAGAGATAGAGTTTTCAAAGCTTCTTTGAAATTCTTTTTATCCTTCTCTTGTGAACTAAAGCAGAAATGAAAATCTACTGCTGCTGTTGCAGAAGTGATTGTGACCATGGCATCAAGACCATGGCATTAAGACTAGAGTCAACACTACAGCTCTTTTTTTTGCTATTCAGGTACACATTAATTATTCTGGAAGCACATACCAGAAGAAGCAAAGAATTAATATTAACAATCTTAGTAAAGTGTAAATGTGCATTACAGTGTCTGACAAATCTGTATGGAGATTTCACAGGATTTTAAAAGACTTTCTTAATATCTGAGCAGTATTGTCCTACCACCTTTTATTTGCCAAAGCCCTGAAGTATGACAATTCTCAGAATTCAACTGAAAATTACTATCTCTTAACCTAAATTATCAAGAATCATTACTTTCAAATGATTTCTGTGGGAAAAGAGATAATATAGGACTGGGCTTCAAACCACAATTTTCCTTCCTGAAATAAATAGCCCTTGACATTAAAATAAAAAGCATAAAATCTGAACCCAACCTCCCTTCTCTCTTCCTTTCCCAAAGAATTATCTATTAGAAATATTTGGAGATACATAGATATAGTAAGTCATTGTACTGCACTGTTATATCATTAATTAGGAAAAATGAAAGTTAAGAAAATAATTTTCAGAAGTTTCAGTTTTAAAACCATGAAGATGCAGAGAAATCATAAAAATTAATACCACTAGAACAATGTCCTTCATTTGCTGATATTTTTGTAGTATTAATACCACAGAAGAAAAATTAATAGACATATTTGATTATTGCTAAACTTCATTTCAGACTTCCTAAATAAAAAGAGAAATCATTACTTTAAAAGAAAAATCCTAATATAAAGTAATAAAATTAGAGACATATACAAACTATTATTTAAACAAATGCAAAATTTGATACATATTATATTTGTTCTTCAAGTAATTAAGTCATTCTCATTATTTTTAGAGGTATAGGAGCTTGACTTATCTGTTCTAAAGCTCACAATCCTCTTTCCTTTCACATTACTGATTTTCACACACTCAAATTCTCAAGAAAATATTGTACCTATGTTAGGATAGTCATACAGAATTCATGGCTTCTGAATAGTGCTTTTTTCTCCCGTTAGTTACATGGTGTAAAAGTTAGCAAGTTTTAAGACTGCTAAAACATCTACTAAATAGACTCATTGGCTGTTGTTTAGTAGATATTTAGTAGACATTTAGTAGTTAGTAGATATTTTAAGAACTTGCTGCTGATACTGTATTTAAACCTGTCACATGTGAACTGAGGTCAACATTTCTGATTGTGAAAGCATATAGTTAGGCTCCAAGAATTGTTCTGATCATGTGGAGAAATAATGTATTTCACCACAAATTTTGGATGCTTATAACAACTTTAATCAGGCTGTTACTTTACTGCCCAAACAACTAAATTAGTGCCTAATTAGAAGCCTCCAAATTAAAACAAAAAGCAAAGTAAGCTTGTATTTTCTGCAATGCTGAGGGAAGAACAAGCAAATGTATAAATGGCATTGTTAAACCTAATCTATGATTCAGTGAGTTGCCTTTTAGCTTCCCTCCTAGCAGGTTTTTAGTTAGTACCCATTAAACCAGTACCATTCATGAAAATACATGAAGGAAAATCAAATGCAGGTATTTTCTGTTGGTTTTGATGAAGTCCATAGCTATATGTAATCTTCATACACCTGATTACTTGGTTGGAATGTGACAAGAAAAGAGAACATAAAGTCTATCTGGCATTTTAATAACTATGGCTTACATCTTTCTCTTGCTGGGAAGGAAATCAAGTATTTTTCAATCTGTCATTGCTATATTAAAAAAAAAGAAAAAAGAAATTTCAGAAATCACAAATTTGCTTTAATGACTCTTCAAAGAGGGGTTTCATCTCTCTTCTCTTGGGTAAGGTTTTTCTTTAGCTGGTTGGGGTTTGTTTTTCCTCTTTTCCCTCCACTGTTTCAGCTTGTAAGACGAAAGTTCTTCAACTGGCAAACAGAAACTACACCTATTAGCATTCAACCAAACAAAATACTGGATTCAAGACCAAATGCTTGTAGAAGTGCTGGTCTTAAACATGTCCCATACCATGGAAACTGGTTTACCAAAACATTTTATGAGTACATTTACAGCAGGTACAATTAAAGGAGCACACTTCTACCACCATATTTAATTTGCAATCAATTTAT
Source organism: Ptilonorhynchus violaceus (assembly GCA_013397565.1). Classification (NCBI taxonomy): domain Eukaryota; kingdom Metazoa; phylum Chordata; class Aves; order Passeriformes; family Ptilonorhynchidae; genus Ptilonorhynchus; species Ptilonorhynchus violaceus. The sequence goes on from VZRJ01004082.1 coordinate 234,981, forward strand.
GAGGAAACCCCTGAAATTTAATGGCTACCTTGATTTAAGAGTGGTTCTATACACATGTAGTCAAAGTGAGACAGCATTTGACTTAAAAATGGAAAGCTACTTATACATAATGTTCCCTGAAGACATTACTTTCAAGTAAACATCCAGCCCTCTTCCCACTTGAAGGACGGCTTATTTCTTTTTCAGTTAATGCTCAGATTGCAAAGGAAATAGGCGTGATATTTACATGCCTCAAGGTAAATGCATTAATACATACCTAACCAGTTTTGTTGAAAGGTAGATTCTTACTAATCAAACCAGAAATCACACCGCCTGCAACATATGCTGGAGGCTTTTAAGACACAGAAAATGTCCAGAAGTGTTTCCCTTTAGACAAGGAAAAAGGCATTTCCTGGATACTTTGTAGTTAGGATTAAAAAGTTCATGTTATTTTTTTAGAAAAAATGTTAATATAACAAATGCTTGAAGCATTGCATGAAGACGATTTTTCCGTACAATCCTCAAGTTACCATGGGCTTGATTTTCTTGCTTGTTTGGGATTTTTTCAATTTTTTATGAGGTTTAATGTACACTCTTCAATCAACAAATACCCTCCTGAACCCTGAAGCTGTCTTTGGAAGCAGAATTGGGATAATACAAAATGCAATAGGAATAAATTTTTCCTAATTATCAAGTGAGTTTTGAGAAAATGTAAACCAACAAACAACATAATGGATGCTGATGGTCTAAAATATGTTTGATCCTCAGAACCTTGCGCAAGCTTTATACCAGCAAGGCTATCACTTGCTGCAGTTAGCAGTATAGCTTAAAGCTGTAGTCCTCGTTGGTCTGATATGTCTGTATTCCAAGAAACAAACCTTGCTAAAGGGACTAATGCTGGAAAGGAAGTCAACTACGAAGAAAAATAAATATGAAAGCAGGCTGATGAACTAATGAGTAATCAAGCTTTATTTGATTTTTTTCATGTGAGCTCATTCTATGAGTATTGAACAGCAGGGAAATCTGTTTCAGATCAGATGTCCCTGTCAGCCAGTGTGAAGTCCCTCCCTTGTCAACAAAATATGATGTGAATTTTGCACTGCAAATTCTAGAGTATTCTTACTACAAAGCCATTGACTTTCCATACCACGTCTTTGGTTTAAGTGTTCCTGTCTGAAGGCAGTGAGGGGTAACAAGAAAAAAAATCTCTAAAACTGGATTAAATTAATACACAAGGAACACTGTTGTTAGTCCAAGAGACTTAAAAGAGTAACAAGAACATCCTAAAAAGTCCTCACTAAATTATTTAAAGAACTAGAGTTTGCTCTGAAAAGCAATATGGTGAAAACTGTACTTCTCCCATTTATAAATTAGATCTATACTCTTTCTTAAGTCTTCTGCATCCACATTTTTAACACTAACCATAAGGTAAGATTTTACTGTTAAATGTGTATGTGGTTTCTAGCCAAAGATAAAAGACACAACTGAAAAATAGTCTCTGGGTATGAAAGAGAAATTGGAATGTAATCTGCTTATAGGGTTTTTTCTGACTAATTTCTTTGCTTTTTCTGTATTAAATAAAGATCTGCAACTGTAAACACTTAACAATTGTGTTGATAATGCATGAATCATGAAAGAAACAAGCTTATTGTCTTCTAGATGGATCAGTTTCTATGAAATAAAGAGAAAAAAGGGTCCATTTATGTTCAAAAACCAAAGCATATGTAACTCAGTACAAACATGAAGCAGTTCTGTTGCATACACGCCATTTCTACAGTTATTCCTCTGACCATAAACATAATATGTAATTTTTGGGCAAAGTGGTAAACTCCACTGTGTAATCAATGAAACAAAAAAAGACAAAATACAACCTTCTTGTTAAACTCCGAGTCAAATTCTGCTTGATAGACATGTACAATGGGAGCTGTTTCACCACCTCTGAAGACCAGATATGGCTTTTATATGCAGCTGATGATAACCAAAACCAGGTGATGATTTCTTCTGTAGGCATCACATCCTCAAAATAATCCATATTTTTCTCATTTTTCTGAAGCAATAGGGACACCAACACTAACAAATGTCAGAAGAAAGAAGTAGAAGGAAAGAACATAATATTGGATACAGGGAAGAAGTGCTGTTAATCAGGTGTGTCAAGCAGGTGGCCTTTGAAACAGACAGGAAACATGGAGGCCAACTAGCTACAGTTTGCTTCATGGGAAGAGCGGGAAAGGTAGCTGAGAGTATCTGGTGTCAGGCTACAGCAGCTAATGCAATTTTGATCATGACTGCCTTTGACGCTGTTCACTTCTGTCTCCATTTCATAATGTGACTGATTGCTCAGAGGGTGTCTTTTATTGCTTTGAAAAAACTGCTGGAGGTCCTAAATGTTGACTTCCTCAGGTCTTTTAACTTTTGATAGGCTCATATACAGGAAAAAATAGATGTCTGGTAGAAGATAAAGAACGCAAACAGGTTTGGCATGATTAGTAAAATAGCTCTGACTTACTGTATGGAACACAGAGAATTGAAAAGTGATACCCCTGGGACAATACTGATCTGTTCTTTAAGGATGCTTGGTCCCAGAACTCAAGATGTCTCTTTACAAGAACTCTTGGTTTAGAAATTAGTGATGGTCCTTTAGCTGTTGGTTTTACGGTCCTGACTGCTTGAAGATCTGCAATCTGTTGAAAAATCACAATTGGTAAGGCCAAGGGCATTGGCCTTACCAATATCTGGAATATCCCAGTCCTAGTGGTTATGCCTACAGTAGCTCATATAACTTGCTCCTGCTTGACTTTAGTCCATCTCATATTTAGACTCCTCAATCCAATGCACAAGCAGTCCAGCAGCAAACAGTACACACTTTCACACTTTCGTGTAGTACCTCATGCTACTTCTACCCTGTTTTCTGATTACACAATTTATGAAATGCTCATCCATTCTAAGTCCTCCTCTAGTTAAACTGGATAAATATTGGTATTGTACATGCCAGGATTTAAATGAGATTTTAAACCAGAAATATTAGAAAATCCATTAGATAGACAAAAGTTTTCATTCTCTCCACGAATTCTTCATAAAGCTATGAATTAAAAAGCTGAGTGTGGCTAAACTTAGCAACCAAGCAATCAGCCAAAAACTCTCTGAAATATTAAAATGTGGTCTTTGGTTTAGGCAAATTGTTGAACTAAGATTCTGAAGACATCATAAAAATCTCATCTTGTACCACATATGTGGGTCGATCTGAGGCGATTCATTTATTTTATACATCTTTGTCTTTAAATCAGCATAACCTTTCCCTACCTCAAGTGCATGTGGTGAAGATAAAAGTGATTAATCCTCCTTTTGAATACTGGAAATCAGACAGTCCAGTGAAGTGAAATGAACTGAGCAAACTGCACAAGTACATAAAACAGCCTGAAAATATTTCTAAATTTCTATTTGTATAACCAGCTAAATTTCCTTAAATTCTGTGTCTATACCTAGTATTAATTTCATAGCTTTGACACTGATTCACTACAGAGCCTTTTTTAAGTCAGGGAAGTGATCACAGCACCAGCCCGACAGAGTTCAAGAAGTGTTTGGCCAATGCTGTCAGGCAAAAGGTGTCACTCTTGGGATGTCCTGTTCAGGGCCAGGAGTTGGACTCGGTGATCCTTGTGGGTTCCTTCTGACTTATCATATCCTGTGATTCTATGATTCTAGGACTTCGTACTGCTTGTAATTTAATGTCACCATCGTGAAGTTTTACATATGCTTCTGTGTACTTCCCACTGTATGTAGTTTGTAAATTATACTTAAAACTGCTCGATTTTATTCAGTACATATGTTAGGGCATGGTAGATGTGATGCCTTAAGGATTAGCTTTTAGATTTTTCTAACCCTGCACTGTACTAAGGTATAATTCGGAACTCCGTATTATGTGCTTCACATTCTTGCTAGACAAAACATTCCTCTTAGGCCTGGAATACAAGGTCACTATCCTAGGCCTAAGTATAAACAAAAGTGAATTGGGAGGGGGTGAATGGGGGAATATTACCTCATTACCTGGAACTGTAATTGGACAACTAACTTCTGATAAGAAAATGTACCAAACCTATATCTGGGGGGGAAACTCGTGATAGGAGTCCATCTTGGTCTAGCCTAGCATCGGCAAGGCTCTGTACCAGAGGTGTACCACCCGAAGGCCTTCAATAAATTCATACCTTTATTCACTAACTGTGTTCAGTCTCTGTTTCAGGTACTCCTAATTTTAGGCATCAGATGTAATAGCACAAAGTAGGAACCTTGCAAAGACTACAAGGACATTGAGATGCAACAGCTGTAATCCTTAGAGTAGGATCTTGCAGTTGCGCCATCACAGAGAAATATCGAACCACTCAAATGACGTCTGGGAATTACTGATAACTAGATACATTCAGAGGCAGAATTCATGATTACCTTTGTCCATGTCACAATACTTGTGTGTTTTCCTGTTGATTCCTACATGAGACTTCTGACTGTTCTAGGTACTGGACAATATATTCCCATTTCAAAACGTGCACATAACTTTCAGACTTCTACAATTCACTGGTATTAGTGTGTTTAGTCACACTGAGAACACTCATCTATTTCTTATCTAGTTGGGGAAAAAAAGAAGTCAATATTTGAGAGTGCCTATTTAAATTGTAGAAATACATACTCTTTAATAAAAATATGTTTATAGTCACCAGATGTGGTAATACATATTTTTAGGCAACTGCACTGATGTAGAAAAGCAAGAAAAACCTAAACCATCTCATATGTAATGTCTCTAACTGGTCTGAAATAGCAGCATAAGTGTACACTGGAAAAAGCTGCAGAATCGTTCTGATGGTCTGATTCAGATTTCACAGCACTGCAAATCAGAAGTTATTCTGAGTATACTAAGAATTGAACAGTTTTCAAAAAAATCTACCATTTCTTTTGCTTTGGTTTTGGTTAAATGGAATTACTAATTTTTAATCTTTTAATTTTAAATTTTACTTAAATGTGAGGCAACTACTTCTGTTGAAAAATGTTGATTTCTAATTGGAAGTGTGTGGTGGTTTATCAGAGTTTTTTAGGACACAAGAAAATGAGCAGAAGGGGAGGAAAAGAGAGAGGGAACATGTTCAGACCAGCTTTAACAGTGGAGTTATGCCAGCCAATGAGGATTCATGTTTTCCTTGAACCGGAAAGCATGATCATACATAATGTTGCTGTGCTAACTGCAGGTATGTTATTTTTAAAAATGGCTCCTGAAAAAACATCCTTCACTATTCTTAGCTGTAGAGGTTTAGATACTCATGTGTTAGTAAACCTCTTATGAATGCTGAGAAAACAGACGGAATAGCTTTTTACTGATGAGTAATAGCCACTATATCTTTTCTGATTGTACTGGGATGGTGCTGCTTCTGTTACTTAACCTCTGATTACTACAGGATTGGAAGCAATCAGTCACTATGAGTTTGGCAGCTGCAGGATCCAGATGTGCAACCCTTGGAATGAATCTCTCTGGCAGTGGCAGCTGGCTGCCACTTTCCCTTTTCTGTTTTTCTCAGCAGATGTGATGTGATTGTGCTGTGCATCACACCAACATTATTCATTTTCACACCGTTTTTTTTGTAATGATGGGGAACTGACTCACTGTGGCATGGTTTTGATGTTGAAGAGGAAAAAATTATACACAGAGGTCCTGTTTCTCTTGCCTGTGTTTCTTTACCTTCTTTGACCTGAGTGGATTTGGCCTTGATTTAGAAAGAATGAGGAGAATAAGGCTAATAATACATGGTAATCTTATACCAGCACGGAAAAAATTCAGACCTCCACTGTCTTTTAACCAGTGCAGAAGGCTCCATTCAAATTCCAGGAAAACTAAACTGGACAGTAACTAGGACCGAGAAGGAGATTCTTCTAACTTCTGAAACAGTTTGCCACCAGACTTAAACTGGAGTCAAACTAATGAAAGTAAAACTGGAAAGGAAACAGTTGATTCAGTCATCCTGGGGAATATGGATGGGGATAAACCGGAACAACATGTGTAAAAATAAAGACATAGAAAATACAGAGCAATTGAAAATTTCTGTCCAGAACAATGAATAAGAAGTAACACGAAGAGAAGAGCTCAGGAGAAAAGTGTACCCTGCTTATTTCTCATGTGGCACTAGGCACTGACTGTCAGATAACCATGGATAATCCAGAGTTGACTGCACATATATTTATTGTGTAGTCCTTTGTTCAGGCTTATTCCCTTCTTGGATTTTGATCAGTTCAGCCACATGCAAAACAAGAATGAACTCTCCTGGGTTGTCTAATTAAAATCAAGCTTTAATTGAAATTTATTAGGGAAAGATAAAATCTCACCAGTCATTTTCTGTTAATGGCAAGGGATGCTGTGAATTTCTGGGCTCTTCACTAACTGTTTCTATGACATATACAATTAAATTAGTAGGATTGTTGTCTGCAGTTGATATTGGAGTGTGTATTAGTCACCTCTATCCCAACTGCTTCATCGAAAACATGGATGGAAAGGGGGAAAATCAATGCATGGGTTTTATTTGTAAATACATTATCCTAGATATAATTGGAATACTTGCCATCCATTTTTCTGGTGGCCAGTTTTGTTTCATATAGAAATAGTTTTGTGATGCTTCTTTTTGATTAGTCTAAGGAAGGAATATTCTCCTTTCCCCTCTGTATGTGGAAAGAGCATCTCACATTGGTGACTGACAGTGATTCAAATCTGAAGACACAAATGCATGGGGATATAGGATCAGGGTACGTCTGCCTGCATATAACCAACCCAAATTCATCCTTTTTTCCTGGCTAAGAAGTTAGTCTTGAAATACAGACTCTGTTTTTCTTCACAACCTGTAACATATCATGTTAATAAAAGGAAAGAGCATAATTCATTACTGTCCATCCAGAAACATGAAATACCACTTTCATGTCTCTCAGGGTTTCTTGGGAAATAGTTTTTACTCTGCATGATAAATTTAGCACTGCTGTCTTCATTTCCTGATTTCTTTTTGCTCTAGTCATCTTATGTCTTTTTGCTGGACTCAAGTTTATAGATTCCCAGCTCTGCAAAGGGTTGGGTCCATATCTTTATCAAGATTCTAAGAATGTCCAGCTGCTGCCATACTTTGCAGGAGAGTCCATTTGCAATGACTTCAGACCAAAAACTCAAGACAATTTGTTCAAACAATGTTTTAGCGAGTAGCTCTCTTCAATTCACAGAGTTACATCCCAGCAGAAAGATTGGAGCCATAAAATCAAATGGACAGTGAAAACACTTTTTTTTTTCCCCCAGTTCCAGTTTTCAATTTGCTGTCCCGGACTAGCAGATAAGAGGTAGATTTCTGCTTTTTAAAATTCTGGACAATGTGGAGGACTGTTGGCTTTTCCCTGTTTATGAAAATGAGGTGCATGGAAAAAATCTAACCAGGCTTTTCCATTGGAATTGTTTCCAAAATGACACAAGTGGAAGTGATGTAGTTCTGGTGACACTGTACATTTTGAATGCACAGGGTGCCAAATGCAAAAAAAAGTCCAAAAAAAAGGGGATAGAAAGTATCAAGTATTCATTTCACCCAACATAAATCCTTTTCTATCTTCAGCCATTTTAAAAAAGAGGAGAAGGAAAGAATGGAAGACTCATTTATTTTGCTGTTGTTCAACTCTTTATTGCTCCAGTATAAATTACCAATTATCTTTGTTTTCTCTGGTATTTAATTTTGTCTTATTTGAAGCACCACAAAATCTGTTCACTGCTTTTTGGGCAGACTTTAAAAGATGCAATATAAAAAGTCATTAGGAGGACTAATTTTGTCAGATTAGTATCAAACATGTATTACCTGAGCCAATCTAAGGCAGTGAATTCTGCTAAGGAAAGACAGTTCTCTTTTTAGAGAATAGCTTTTCCCCTCCATTCACCAGTTTCCAGCTCAGTTCTGATGCTCCAGAAGACTTGGAGTTGATTAGGGTATGAGGGAACAGAATTAGTTTGATGCCTTCATCAGCTTATTCTCAAAGGCCCACAAATAGAAAATTAGGCTTTTCTTTCTTTTTGAGGTCTATGAGATCAATTTTCCTTGTCTTTTTATAAGTTGTTTTTTTTATTTTGCCTGCAAATCTTCTACATGTGGAGCAAAAGAGAACCTCCTAATCCCAGTCTTTCACCTTGAACAGGATCATACTCTAAACACATATGGAGAGAGGCATGTTAGTAATAAGAGAGGGAAATAGGTTCACCTGAGGATGTGAGAGACAGTCGAGAGGAGATTCAAACTGAGAACTGTAGTGATGATTTTGGAGAAAACTAGGGGATGAGAGCTGTGCAGTGCAGAGTCTGATCTGAGCTTGACTGAAAAATACCAAATTGCTTAGGTCAGAGCTGCAAGGTACAGTGCTTCTAAACATATATAATAAGAGAAGGCTGCTGCCTTGTCTTTTCTCACTGATCAAAAAAGTTTTTTGAGCCATATTGCATGAGAACACACAAACTTTCCTAAAGGCTACCTGTATTTTTCATATATTTTATTAGTTAATTCAAGAAAATATATCTTTTTAATGCATATGGTTGTAATTGTCTAGCAAAATGGTTTCAATCTAGAAACAATTGGCAGAGAATGCAGGAAAAAACTGAGAACAGAGAAGGCTCCAATAGCATTCCCAAAAGACAATATATTCAACAATAGGAAGATTAACATTGGAGAATTAAAGGCACACACTTCAGTCAGAGACTTTTTAAGTTCTGTTATCAGTTGTTCTAGGATCTAAATTATTTTGGAAATTCATTTTATTTATTTATGAGCATGAAAACAATTGACAGCATTAAATGAGGGGTAGGTGTATGTCAGATTCTTGGCTGTCAGAGCTGCAGCTCTTGGGTGGTATCAGGGAGGGAGGAACACAGTCCTGAAAAGACCTCAGCACCACAAAAGTTCCAATTGCATCCCACTTCCCTAAGCATTTTTTTATGTCTCTCTACTGTCTTTTTCTAAACATGTAATTTTCAAAGGCTGCACACAGTGTTATATAGGCTGTCTAGGTCAATGTGCTTTGCTCAGAAGAGTTTGTATGCTCTATTCTCTCTGCCACAAATTGTAATTCTCTCTCTTGTGTTACGAGCCTTCTTCTTTATTTTTAATAGGACAACAGCTCTCTTTCCTACTCTTTTTATATGATCATGTTACAGTTAACCTAATTCCACAAATAAAAGTAGTCAAACAGAAATGACACAGTATGCCTGTCCAAATACTTGTGGATTGGACTGTCTCTCATTATTGACAAAATTTTCCTTACAAGAGGACTCCAGTTATGTTTTATTGTAAGAGACAGACTGGGAGAAGGCAGTAAGTGTTAGATAGTCTCTGCTCGTTTTCTAAATGCAGTTCGGCTTAGCAGATAACAAGCACAGACAGTAAGCATCAAAACGAGAAACACAGAAAGAGCCCAATCTCAGCACAGATAAGTTTAAAATCATAATATAATAAAAAGAGCAGATAACATTTTGCAAACATCTAACACAGAGTAATTTACCCTGGCATGAACCTCAGTCAAATGAAGAAATTATATTTGGCACTGCACTCAGCGACAACGACTGTACTGTAGCGTGTGTGCTTTATACATTTGCCTAGTGCTTTACTTGGGACAAAGAATTCAGAAACAGACAATGAAGGAAAAAGAAAAGAAAAAAAAACCAGTGGGTTTAAGTTTACTGTAATATAAATACACATATACATTGCTGCAGATGTTATTCATTCGCAAGTGCTTCTGCTCAATTATGCTCTGAGCTTCGTAATATTTTAATGAGCTTTTACCCTAAATAGCAATGAAAAGGAATAATAAAAAGCTCTCAAAAAGTAAAACGGTTTGGGAGGAAGGGAAGGTTTGCAGGATTTTTTTTGCAGGGGAGGGCTATCTTCGGGGAAAAACACATAATATACAGTGGAAAATATCAGGATAGAAATAATGTCTAAGTTTAGTAAAGCCAAATCAACTCTAATACATTGGTAGTCTGCAAAATTAAAGATTTGGGTTATTTACTTGTTTATTTATTTAATCTTTTTTTTTTTTAATAGTACATTTATGCTAAAGGAAAGCAAGGAAAGAAAGAAAAGGTACTTACTGTAATTCAAGTTAGATTTGTTTTTTAATGCTGAAGAACTCATAAGCAGTACCATGACAACAGTGTTGTTAATAATCTGTGCCAATTAAAGTCTCAGAATAAATAAACCAGTTAATATTTATTGTAAATGACATGGTGATTTAAGCATTGCTACACATAGATTAAAAATATTTGCGGATGCATGGCAAGACAGCTAGTTTGAGTTATTTTCTCCTAAAAATCCCACCACAAAATACAAATCCAACTTGACTAGGAAGAATTCCAGCAAAAAAGTGGTGAAATCTAATCACTGTATTAATGCAAATTGTTTTAATTCTAAGTATCTGTAAAGAAGATCTATCATCTCCCCTGGCTTTGGTATGCCACCGGCTACCTCGGCAAATAAAAAAAAAATTTCCACTCCTCCCATCCAAAGCAATGTAATCCACTTGGATTTCATTTCAGCATACCCCCGGTATGAACTGTTTTCACAGACTCCTGTGTAACTCTGTACCCCATAAATGCTGAGGCATTTTTAAGCACAGGAAATCCGCTTTCTGTTTGGGCCTGCTCCCAGTGGATTCATGGGATTCTTACTGTTGATTTCATTGGAAGCCCTCTAAGCCCTTTCTTCTGCCAAGGGATGGGAAGAGCAGGCAGACAGCAGCAGGATGGGCACAGCATCTGTTTGCAACTGGTCTTTGCCAGTGAAGCTTCCATCTCTGTCTATCTGCTGGCTACAGGGAAGGGACCTGAGGAAACCTCCCTGGGTGTCTGTGCAAGGAAGCCGACAGGCCCATGGCCTTTATCTGCTGCAGCTGCTGGAAGTGCTCATGGTGGTTCAACACGGGAATGAAATCCAGTGGGTTATTGCAATGCAAGTCTGTGATCAAGATGATTTTGACTGAGCTGGTTGAATCCTCAGTTTACCTTGGGATAACCCCTGTCTCTCCTCCCAGCTTTCTCCATTCTGACTCTGCACCCAGAGAATAGCAGCACTGACCATGCAGAGTCATCTGGCAAAGTCCTCCCCACCTCTTATTTTCTGAAATTATGACTCACTGGTGAGTAAGATTGTACTAATTTTGATTTACACACTTTCAAACCTCACAGAGGGAAACTTGGAATGCAAAACTGGTGTAATTTGACTCCTGAAGTCTGTATTTCTACAATGAATGTTTAGTATCTGCAGTTCCTTCCCTTCTTTAGGGCACTTGCAAATACACTTAGATGCATAACAAAATGGGAGAGATTTCCTGCACTGGAATCTCTCTGACATACCTCATGTGCCATCAGGAAATCCAGATGTTCCAATATCTTTGGGTAACACTCATTCCAAAGCTGGAGTATGGAATAATGGCCTGTCCTCTGCATCCCACGAAAAGCACCTGAAAGGAATGTCTGACCTGCCATCATGAAAAGCTACTGGAAGAGGGGGTAAAAAAGGCCCTAGGACCATTTCCATAGACAGAATTTGTATGTCAAGCACAGAATTTGACAAACTGGTTTTATTTGTTCATAAACCCCAACCCATAGGCACAGAAGCATATATATCCTGAACAACAAGGTCAGAATTTGATTAACATGGAAGCCAAGGCTTGCCCGTACATTTCGTCTGACTTGGAGCAAGAGGGGTAGGTAGAGTGACTTGTAATAGAAGGTGTAATGAAGAAGGGGTAGAGGTGTGGGAGAGAATAAAAATTGCTAGATTAAGATGGTTTTCAAACGCTGTTTCTGTTCATTACTATTTTTTTTATTCACTCACATCTCGAATAAATGCTTGATTTGTTCCTGCTGAAATTCTGAGCTTGAAATTGTGAGATGCATTATGAGGTGAAAACCAAACTTAGATGAAATTCATCTAGCATAAGTTTTTATAAATCAAGACAGAAAGGTACATGACTTTCAGAAGCTGACAGAAATTAATCTTGGGATCCACCTCTTGGAACATTTTCATTCTGCCCATTAAACTGCTAAGTCATTTAAAAGTACAAGTGCACTAAATACTTTGTGAGGAAGCTGAATTGAACTTGCAGTCTTTTTAAAATATTCTCTGATGATGAATTTTGATCAGAGAATTCAAAGACAATCTGCCTAGGAAGAACAATGTGGGCAGTACATATAGTTCTTTTACTGGGCAATTGCTTTTTGTGATACATTTCAGAAAATCATATTATACCAGCGATATCAATGGCCTACATGGACAAATGTGTGGCAAAAGAGCAGTAGTCAGCAGAGGAAAATGTAAAAGCTGCAGAAGGGAAGGGAACGACATGTTTCTTGTGAAGATGAGACCTTCACAGATCTTTGTTAGCCTGAGTCAGGGAGATGTGGATGTATAAGAGATATGGGTGTAGTTCTTCACTAAGCAATGGAAATAATGGACAATGTTCTGCCATGTCTGTGATGCTGCCATGCATCTTTGGTATTGACAAACTACTGGTCAGAACAGGCTGGATTATTAAGGCTAGGCAATGTTCCATAGACCATTATGTTATCTCACTGAATTAAGCACCTTTTCTGTTATTGCTTTACAGGTAGCAAAAACCACGAAAGCTGCAAGGTGGTTCAGGAAAGATGAATTTTTTTTGTTGTTCTGTAGACCACTAGATCAAAAGCCTTTATTTTTTTGGTTTGAAAGTAGCATTTGCATTTTTTTCTGTAACTACTTCTCTCCAGTTTGAATAGTTCATCACATAAATCATACATAAAATTAAACTTTTTTTTCTAAAAGAAACTGTCGTTAAAAAAAACCCCTACCTACGTATAAATCACATATCTTCAAGATAATAAATTTTGTTTTCTTACATCGAATATTTCAGACTCTGATCTTCCTTTTTATCTGCTATTTCTTGTTTTCACTGAATACAATATAGTGAATCTATTCATAACCTTTAGGGGATGAAGCTGCCGTATGTGCAGTATGTATGTTTTTCATTTGGTTTTGGTTTACTTTTTTCCATTTTGACACATTTTAAAACTGCCAACTATGGAAAGCTGCAGGGTACTTATAGTAATAATGGAGAATATATCAAGTTGATAGCAATAAAATCTGCATGCCGTCCTCCACACGTTTTTCAAACTAAAAAAGTTTGGAAACAAATGGAAAATGGGGAGTGGGTTTTCAGAACTGAAATGGAGAGAAAAACTGAAATCAGCATGACTGCTTAAATATCCATCCTTGGACCATACTCGGTGACAAAGAGACTAGATACTCATTGCTTATTTTAAAGTTTAACATTTTTTCAAAACATAATTCATAAAGTTTTTCGGAAAGATGGAAAACTTATAAAGCTCCTTTAATGGAAACTTTCACAAAAAACGGTTTGAAACTTTTAAGTCGACCTTAATAGAAGTGGCTTTAGATTATTTACATCAGGACTGAACTTTACTGTACTTATGGTTTGTATTTATCTTAAGGCTTTTATGCACTTCTTATAATTATGCACGTTTTAAAACTTTGGTAGAATACTGCACTCTGTCTCTATCTCAGAAAGTATGTGGAGTATGATTCATTGTAGAGACACATATTTGGGGAAGCTGCATTGCATGACGAAATCAATCATCCTAACACAGCTGCAAAAAGCACCTAGTTATTGAACTCACCTTCAGCCTGCCACAGTGTCATAAGTCCAAACTTATGGATGCAGCAGGCAAGTTTGGCTTTTTCATAAGGTATGGGAAAACAGTTGGACTATTACTCAGATTATGGTTTATCAGTATATTTATTGGCACAGATATTAATACGTGTTTCTCGGGTCCCTACAAAGGATAGAAAGCTCTATTGAGTATGTAGGAAATATGTATTGCTCTTTTTTAAAAAATGTTCTCCTTTGAAGATTGCTGGATCTGTCCCTATTGAACATTAAGCTTGTTCCCATTGTGGATGACTAAGTGTGAATTTATGACATACAAATTATTGTGTAAATGGTGGACTTATCCTACTCTTTACTGTTATTTTTCCTCTGAAATGCAAGCTCTCTAGATTTATTGTAATGGTTATTATTTTTTTTACTATTCTTATTACTGAGTTAATGAAATTTGAAGAGATACAACCAACTTAAAAGTATAAGCCAGTGTGCACTGCCCTGATGATCCCAGACATCAACTTCTCTATAGCACACAGAATTACTGTAATACATTAGTCATGAGGGAATCATTGACTTCCAAAACAAAACACCCTTTCCCAGATCTTGGCTTGAATTTAGACATAACAGTCCACCAGGAAAAATACAGTTCTTTTCAATTTGTCCTCTCTAGAGCATATTGTGTCTGTTGTAATATCTCTTAAAAATATCTCTGCAGCCCTACAGTAGAACCAAAACATTCAGAGAAACAAGCAATGTTTTTCAGGGTAGAGATTATGTTCTTTTATGTTTACAGTGAGTCCAACACCTGTTACACCTTCTTAATAAGAGTGTAGTACACATATTAAGTGATCAGAGAATCATAGAATGGCTTGGTTGGGAGGGACCTTAAAAATCATCTAGTTCCAACTCTCTCTGCCATGAGTAGGGGTGCCACCCACCAGATCAGGTTCCTCAGCACTCCATCCAACCTGGCCTGGAACACATGCACGGATGGGACATCCACAGCTTCTTCAGATGACCAGTTCCAGTGCCTTACTATACTTCAAGTAAAAAAATCCTTCCTGATATCTAGTCTAAATTTCTCCTCTTTAGTTTAAAACTGTTCCTCCTTGTCCTCTCACTGTTACCCCATGTAAGAAGTTGCTCTCCATCTCTTTTTTATAAGCCCCCTTTAGTTACTGGCCACAATGAGGTTTCCCCAAAGCCTTCTTTTCTCCAGGCTGAACAACCCCAACTCTCTCTGCCTGTCTCCATAGGAGAGCTGCTTCAGCCCTCTGATCATCTTCATGGCCCTTCTCTGGACCTGCTCTAACATGTGCTGAGAACTCCAGACCTAAATACAGAACTGAAAGTGGGGTCTCAGGAGGGCAAAGTAGAGGGGAAGAACCTTGACCTACTGACTACATACAAAGAGTAAGATATGATGGAAGCTTGAATTCATGGTTGAGGAAGGAAGGAAGATTCCCCTTCCTTCCTCCTGCTCTATGACATACAAATCAATTTGTGTCTAATACCAAAAGATGGATACCCCACAACCAAATTTTTCTTCAACCTACTCTTGGGTGAAAAAGAATTTACAGTAGCCTTTTCAAAGAAATTAAAACTCCAGCTGCCCATTTAATAAAAGCGATTAAGAGAAAATTGGAGACTCAGTTTCCATCCACTCAACAGTCAATTTTTGTTTTGCAAATAAGTGAGGAGCTATATAATTTCCCATTGGAGTCACCATTCTCCATTGGGTAGCATTTGTTGATTCAGTAGTAATTATCTTCTTGAGACAGCATGGATTAAAAAAATGCAACCAGAAAATTCAACACCAGAAAAAGAAATTTTGTATTGTTTATTGCTCAGTGACAGAGGTATAAAAACCCATTGCATCCATAGCTTATGAAGACAGAACTGTGCAGAAATCTTTCTTACAATTGCTAGACAGAGTGCTATAAACCTAATTGTACCTTTTTAATTCTTAGGGTGGTGTGTTTTCAGCTTTACTGTCTTTTATAAAGATTCATACTGACCTTTAATATATGTGTCTGTATTGCAGTAGATACGTAAGTGATGAAACCTTCTTTTACATGAATGATGTTTCTAATCCTCTCTTGAGATTTTATAAAAGTTGTCTCTTTGTGGCAGACTTATCCAGGAAAACTGTGATTGTATTGTGCTCGCAAACTGGCATAAACAAAATAGTGACTTTTAGGGCAAGTATTTAATTTCACACTTCCAGAGTGAGGGGTTTGTCAGTGGTATTAGATCAAGAGTTATTTATCCCAGTAATATGTTGTCGTGGTTATACACTGGACAAATGCCAGGCATCCACGAAAATTACTTATGGGGAATTAGAACTTATTTTCATGAGGGGAAGTATGGATTATTGAGGAAAATGAAAAAACTACAAGGCAAAACAGGCTCAAAGCTTAAACAGTAATCAAGTTTTATTACTAATAGAATTAAAAGTAAAAAGAATAATGAAATATTAAGGCAAACATCCAAACACTTTTCTCTTCCCAATACCTCCCTCTTCCCACGGACTGTGCAAAGGAAAACAAACACGGGGTTTTGCTCAGTATATGAGGAGTCTTTCTTGATGTTTATAGAAGAGGCTTTATTCTGCTGTAGCCTTACAAACCTCACAGCAGCAGCCCCGCCTGAAAGCTGCTAAAGAGGAAAACTATCTCTCTCCCATGAATACTCACAGTCTTTTCCACAACTGCCCGCATGGGTCATATAGTCCACGGGGTTTATCTTTTAAGGATTAATTATCCCAGCTGCAGGTGAAAGTTCATTTCTTCAATCTCCAAAAAGCCTCAGCAATCTATGCCCCCGGGCGTGGGCAGCTTTTTTCTCACGGGCTGTAACATGGATCCCTACATCCCCCCAAATGCACTTCAAATGAATCACAGAGAAATAGTTTGCTGTATTAGCTCTCACCACGACTTACAGTAGAAATCTCAGTTCCAGTGTTCGGTGTCCCTGCTCTCTCTCCCTTCCTCCACTGACGCTGAAGCTGCCATGTGAGCTTCTTCCATGTGGTGCTGCCATGTTGTCTTTCTTTACATGCATCTTTCCATTCTCTCTGACTTGGAAGAGAGTCTGCATCTGCAGCTGTACCTAAAGAACTGCTCTTACCTGGATCCATACTGGGGAAAATAGTTGCCATGTCTCTTGTTGCCAGCAGCGTGGTATTTCTGCTGGTTCAGCGTAAGCTGCGCTGGCCGTGTAGAAAGGGCCCTGCTGGGCCTGCGCACAAGCGATGCGGGGTCCCGATTGCACCAGCTGCTTACGGCTGTTCATGACCGCTGGCAACTGCTGGAAATGGTCTCTTCCAGCGGCGCGGCTCAGCTGCCTGCCCACCGAGCTGGCAGTGGCTCCAGGCCAGAGCCCCGGAGGGGCCAATCCCTTTGCCATCCCTTGGCCAGGGAAGTCAGAAGATGGCCGTTCTTCCAGTTTCACCTTCCTCAAAATATGTAATCACAGAGGCGTTACCAACTCATCCAATTGGTTTAACAACCTGTCCATCAATTCTAGGCTCTGCTCTAATCAAACCACCACATATGTATGTGTTCATCTGAAACAGAATATATTACATTTTTACTGTCTTCTTGTGCAGAAAAGGCACATGAGCCTACTGCAGTCAGAAAGACAAGAATAGTGAAGAAAGTATCTTCATCAGTACTTTGTGTTATCCTTATAGAACATCTCAGAGGCATGAATTTGGCAGGGGATAAGTGTATATCAGCTATATCAGCTTCTATTTATAACCGCAAAAAATTCACTATAAATTGAACTTTATTCAGCAAAATACTAACATTTGGTCTTCTATGTACAAATTCAGTAGTTTAAAAATCAGTCACAAAGTGTTCCAATGTAAACACATTAAATGCAGCAATTATAAGACAAGCACTGAAGTAATTTTCCCTTAACAGGATGTGGGTGTGAAGAAGTAAACTTACTGTCTCGCAGTTGCTGCAAAACTTGCTTCCACATCAATAAAAGTTTATTTTGCTAATTATTAAATGCATTTAAAAATGGCAGTTATAAAATGGCACACACACCGGAATGGCAGTCCTGCAATTGTGTTGTACTAAGCCACTAAGACACTTTCTTTATCGCAAAGAAAGTGGTTGAATGGGGGCAAGTAGCATTGTCCTGGTTTGAAGGAC
>VZRJ01004085.1:0-139611 GCA_013397565.1 Ptilonorhynchus violaceus
AAATGGACCATTATGTCTGCTTCCCATTGCTTATCCCAGTATCACCAGGAAAGCACAATGGTGCCAAATCTGATTTCTAATACCACTAGGGAATGCTTCACACTGAGATGCATTCACACATATGTGCTCTGTCTGATAGTGGTGCATTCTCTGCCTCTGGTTGCAGTGGTGGAGGTGGGCTCCCACAGCTTGAGGACAGTGGCACTGCAAGCCCAGTCTTTCCAAAGTTCTTAGGAAATTAAGGAGAACAATCCTGTTAGCTAACATTGTTCTCAATCCAGAAGAAATGAAATTATATGCTGAAATAAAGTAACAAGAGCTTCTCACTGTTCAGTGGCTGTATACTGCTCACAGTTATATTGCTCCATGTGGTTTTGTTTAGCATCAGTGTGTCACTGGAAACATGGCGAAAACTACATGCAAAGAAACATGACCTTGCTTTTGAAAGAACTTGTGCATGATGAGATTTAACTGAGAAGTTATAACAAATGCAGTAGAATAACCCTTTATGCTGCTCAAACTTGGCGTGTGCCTGCCTCTGTCTTCATCTGTATCTTTGCCACTTCAGCAACTGTCCTATAGTAAGAAACATTGTTAGGATAATTGTTACTGCTCACAAACAGTTTGGTCTTACTCAACAAGCGGGAACAGCTTGTGAATCATTTTCAGCTTCCGCCTGCTAAATTTCTGGGTGTCCTGAGCTGGTGTTCAATGTTTCTTCCTAGAATTTCACTTTCTTCTGGGATCCCCAGGCATAAACAACTGGGTAATTTTTAACTCAAGAAAGTTTTGATTTACCAATGCCAATCTCCCAAAGTCTCGGTTAGTTCTTGGTGTAGAGTGATGGCAGCCACCTTATTTCTTTCCTGTTAAAATTTGGCTTTCTGATAATTTTCTTGCAATACCACATTTTTAAGATGTTCTTTATTGTGTGTCCTCTTTCTTGTAGTCAAGAATTTGCGCATCTTTGTGTTACAAAAGAATTCAGTAAAGGATCTAGTGACACGAGTCAGTGGTGCTATGTTGGCTATTTAGAGTTTTCTTGCTGCATTGCTTGGTCTGAAAAAATTTTTCACTATGTGCACAGCACCTTCAACCAAGAGCCAACATAGACAGCCTAGATGTTTTATTCTGACATGGCTTTGAGCCTTCTGTGTGTGTTCTTGTAATTGGCCATTTTTAGTATTGAACAATCTTCCTCAGTAATCATACAATGACATTTTTGCTAAGAGCCAGGATAACCTGTGTTGCGAGGAAAGGGTTAAAACCAGATTTGGTGAGGGGAGAATAGTTTCACTTAAAGTAACCTTGCAGCTGGGAATGCTAAGAATATAAATTTGGAAAAACTCCATTTATTTTGCTTAGTGTTGTTCATCCTCTGCTTGTTTTGAGTAGTATTCCTATGCGGGGATAACACACTCTCAAAGACATGCTTGAGCCTTCTGCTGGAAGAGAGAGAGATCATGAAAGCACACCCTTCTGATAAACTGTGCCTTTTAATATATTGGGGCAGGCAAGAGGCTCCCTCTCTTTGCCAGGATGAGCTAAGCCTGATGGAGCCATGTCCCTGCTGCCTGGAGTTGTTAGCGAGGTAGTGAAATAAATCTACGCTTTGCATTTCAGCTGTGGATTGGTGGCCACCCTGGCTACCTCTATATGTTGGTTCACACAATCTGTCATCTAAAGAGCCTTTTAATATCTCATATTCACAGAATTTGCTTTGTAGATGCAGACCTCTGAAAAAACTTCTTATTTATCCCTTCTCCTTTGCTTTTACCCCAAGCAGATCTTGAAAAAAGAGAAGACAATAAGCTGTCTAGATATTATCTTTAAAGTTTTTCATTAATTCCTCAAAATTTCACTCCTTTATTGCACCTCTATCCTCATGAGACGCACTGAACACTGAGTTTCTCTGCCTGCCACTGCTGACTGGGGATGGAATATCTTCTTGGATCTGTGGCTAATTTGTCTGTCTGGATTTCATTTAATGTTCAGTTTGCTGTTTGAATTTCTTCCAGACATGCACTGTGTTTTCTTGGGCCATCAGGGTTGATGAAGTTGGAGTTAATGGCCTCTGCAGAGCCATCTGAAACGCATGCGGCCTTCTCACACTCTGTGTCTTCTACTTCTGGAACCCCTTAAAATTTTGTTAAAAACCACAGCTAGTTTCAAAGCAAAGCTGTCATTAGGACATGAAACTACATGCAGGAATAAGGTAACACAATGTCCTGCTTTTCAGTCATGGTAACTGGAGAGAGCTGTTGTGACCATTGATTTCACTGTGGTTCCTCACAGAAAATAAGGAGTGAGGTGGACTCGGGGTTCAAAAGTGCACAGGCCCTGGGTTGTCACGGTTGACACAGCTTAGCTTGGGGATGAAAGATGAAGTAAACCAGCTGGTTAGCTTCATTTTTGTGTCTTGAAACTGGCCTCAAAGTCTCAGGATGTGGCCTTCATGTCTGTAAAGTTCACGCCAAAGTGATTTACTGACAGCTTGGTTTATCATAATGATGGAAATAGTAGCCTGTGATAAATCATGACAGTGACTCTGAACTTTGAACCTACCTTATTGTAAACAGGACATGTTCAGTAATGACACCACCATCTATCCTGGGCAGCCTCTCCAGCCCTTCTGTGTCTGGCCTTGTTTCCATTCTATATGCAAGAGAATGTGATTTTGGAGGCACATAAATCCCTATCCCTCTTGCTTCTTTCCTCTCTTTAGCTTAATAATAAAAAAGAAAATAAAATTGCTACAATCCAAAGCACTGATTTTTGAGAACATGGAAACTATGAACATAAAAATGCAGTTTTTTTTTTTTAAAAATTTAATGTGAAGGAAGAGATGATGAAAATAATGGTTGTTTTCAAATGTAAGAGTAGCAATATGAATGCCATGGTTGAGACCCAGGAGAAAAACAAAACAAAAACCAAACCCTAATGTTAAATACTTGCTACTTCCATAGCAGAGGACTAAGGAGAAGCAGTTGACAGGAGCAATTCAGCACCTTGTGGATTCTGGTTCACATTAGTGAGCACCAGGTCACTCCAGTCCACCATGTCGTCTTTACATATAGCACAACTGTATATTTATTTTGTCTGGAGTAAAGTACAGTTCTAAGCATAGGAATTCAGACATCCTTCCATGCCAATGCCCCCAATTCACGCAGATGTATCTAAATGATTTTTGATACTGTCATATATGATATATAAATGTGTCGTGTCCCTTGTGAAAAAAATTTCACTGACTTGACTCAGCTGTATCCTCTCTGATTTGCTCAGCACAACACTGACTGAAAAGAGGCTTCTCTTGCATATTAGTTCCACCTTAGGGAGAGTTTCACTATGCTGCAGTTGTGGACGGATGGCTTTTGGGCGTGGTGGCCTCTGACAGATGAGGCAGTATTGAGTGGCACACTGTTGCTGTAGAGTCCGAAACGACACGAAATATACACACACACAGGTAGTAGGTATGGCGGAAAGAATAATTTATTTAATAAATCAGAAAGCCTTTTTATACTATTTTCCAGCGTACATGTCGCAAGTTAATTGGCTGCAGCCTAACAATAATACAATAATTGGTCATCTATTCCAGGCCTGTTTACGGAACTACTGATTGCCTATTGTTAAAACACATACCAACTAAGAAGAACTCCCTAGTCCAGGTGCAGTTTTATCTTTCTGTTGTTTACGCTCTAGCTTCTACAGTTTCATACTTTCGCATGGGTACAGACTAAGCTTCTCACGAGGACAGACCAAGTTTCTCACGGGCCTAACAAACTTCTTAGGGATATACAGGAATTGCATCTACATCCATGTCCAGAAGACTGATTGACAGGTCATCTTCCTCAACAGCAGACAACTCAAGAAGACCTATAAGCACATCCTAATCCAGCCTGATCCCTAGGCAAGGTGCAGTCCCACAACAAGTTATAGCATGTCATTGTCATCTGTACTCTATATTGGTGTTCTTAATATAGGGGCATTCCCTGAGCTTCTTGCAAGATCCTGTTTTAGATGAGTCAGATAGCTTGAAGGAAGAGATGTCCCAGAAAACTGTCAGGTGTTTTGAAAACAGGAAAAAAAAAAAAATAGAACTTTCTTTTTACAATAGCACTTAACAAAAAAGTAGAAAAATTGATTGCAATGAGTAGGAAGTATACAACTGTGCTAAGAAGAAGCTTATCTCAAACATGGATATGAGCGTTCTCACTTGATCATCTGTGATTTGTGTTATGCTTTGCATATGATTTATCTGAGGATAGCTCAAAGGGCCCCAATGTAGCAACATTTTTAAGCTCTGGAATCTTTTTGCTGCTTCTGGATATGCTGAGTCAAACAGTAGGTTTTTGTCTTGCCCTGGATTTCATATAGATACAGGTGTTCCCTCCCATTCCAGAAACTGACAGATTCACATCAGTTTAGGCAAAATAAGTTATTGTGTCCAAATGCTGAACTTCCAAAGGATGTGGAAGCAGGAGCTGCCTGATTCTGCAGTTTTGGCATTACTATAATTTTAACTGATTTTTTTTTTAACCAAAGAAACTTAAAAATGTATGTTTAAGGAAGAAATAAAATTGCAGAAGAGTGTATTAATTTTTTCCTTAAAAAGAAAAGCAACATTTATCTAACATTGAATTCTTCCCTCACTTCTTCCTGAGCATTTTGTAGGTCTACTTTCAGAACACATGAAAAATCTGAATAACTTGGTTGCTTCTCAGCACACTATGGATATTCATCATCTGCACCAATTTTGTAATATATCTTTTTTTCTTAAGAACATCCCCTGACTTGAGTAATAGAGGAAGTGCTGGTTTTGCTCTAAGCTGAAGTGATGAAGAACAGTCACACCCCTGTTTTTAATAACTGTGCCCTATTTTTTCTTCTGTGTATGAAGGTTCATCCCCCAAGTAATATGCAAGCAGAAATAGGAACATGAAATTTCAAAACTGGATTCCTTGGAACTTTGAGCCAACAAACCTAAGGTTTTTCATTGTCCTTTTCCTCTCCAAGAAAATTTCTCAACTTGGGGACCTGAAATGACAAATAAAATCAGTTAGGTTTTGATACTTCAAAAATACTGAATCAGAAGTACACGCAAAAGTTTCCTGTGATTCATGGTGACTATATTTATGATAGTTATTTTTATTATTATTATTTAATTATAATTATTCATAGCTATGTTCAAATTCTCCATTATACCAATAATAAAGAATTATATTAGCATCCTTAAGCAAAATAATTATTTGGACCCAAGTCAATAGCCTCCCTCCTTTTGCAGTCCCTGCCTGAATGTGTTACAAGTGTTTGAGCCCTGCATTTGGTTGCTAGGTAGTTGGATCTGTGTGCATTAAAGGTAGCTTGAGGGGACAAGGTGCAGTGATGGAACAGCCCTGATTTGTGAAAGTGATGCCAGACCACAAGTGTGGGTTGCTCTGAGTGCTGTCATTCCTGTGTGCATCTGTCAAGAAACAGAATTGCTGGATTTGGTCACTCACCTTTGCTGTTTCTTAGAAGAATCTGGTTAGCATGGGTTACTTGACAGAGCCACTGGGCTTCAGCCAGCAGAAGAAAAATGGCTTTACCAAACCCTCTGTGGCTTGTAGGCTTT
Organism: Ptilonorhynchus violaceus; assembly: GCA_013397565.1. Classification (NCBI taxonomy): domain Eukaryota; kingdom Metazoa; phylum Chordata; class Aves; order Passeriformes; family Ptilonorhynchidae; genus Ptilonorhynchus; species Ptilonorhynchus violaceus. The sequence goes on from VZRJ01004085.1 coordinate 5,612, forward strand.
GCTCCTTGAAATAAAGAAATCATCTGTAACAAAAAAACCAAACCAAACCAAAAAAATTAAAGTAACGTCTGTGACTGAGGAGGGCTATTGTGGTTTGGCATGGGCACTGGAGTTGTGTAAATGAAGATGGAAAGACCACAGCAAGAGTGATATCTTTTTCTCCATGGTGCCATGGGCTTCCTGCACTAAACTGTTGGATTTACATTCCTAATTTGGGGATTTAGTGTAGATTTAGCATGTTTTGAGCAGAAACTGCTAGTCTTGTGTAGGCTATGGTGCAGACAGAAGTGCATTGGAGGAAATCAGCAGATAAGCCTGCAAGTGATTAGCAGAGGGTGAAGATATACTTTCTTCCCTGAAGAGTTCACAATCTTTATACAAGACATGATAAAAGATTGGTCTAAAGGGAAAAATGAGCCATGGTGCAGAGAAGGTGTGTGAGTTTACGTACACAGCCATTTCATTTTCTTTCATGAAATGAAAATTCTTTGTTTCATGAAATGAAATGAAATCTTGCGATTTCAGTGAGTATCATTTCGGCAAGTTCTGGTCCAATTCACTGCACTTCATGTCATCCCATTGCATTTAATAGTTCTCACATCTCAGAATTTTCTTTTTTTTTTTAATTGCATTTCCTTTCATCATATGTCCTGTCCTTTCTGTTCATTCCCTGAATTCAAGATTTCAATGAGTATCATTTCTGCAAGTTGTGGTTCATTTCACTGCACATTATGTCATCCCATTCCATTTAATTGTTTTCACTTCATCTCAGAATTTTCTTTTATTTTTTCTGTTGCATTCCTTTTCCTCATGTGTTCCGTCCTTTCTGTTCATTTCACTTTGTTCCCTTATTCCAAGATTTTATTTAGTATCATATCAGCAAGTTTCAGTCATTTTCACTTCTCTTCTTGTCATTACATTCCATTTAATTTCATCTTTTTCACTTTATTTCAGAATATTCAGTTTTTGCAATTTCATTTCATGGCTTTCTATTTCCTTTCCTGTCTTTTCCTCTCACTTTGTTCCTTGAATTCTCATTTCTTTTCCTTTCATGAAGTTAAAGTTCTTCATTTCATGAAAGAAAGTGAAATCTCAAGATTTCACTGAAAATAATTTCATGAATTTTTGGCTCATTTTGGTGCACTTGTTGTCATTCCATTCCATTTCATTGTTTTCACTTCATTTCAGAATTTTCAGTGTTTGCAATTTCATGTCATGTAATTTTATTTCCTTTCCTGTCTTTTCCTTTCACTTCCTTCCTTGATTTTTCATACTATTTCCTTCTTGCTGTTCCCTCTGCCAGGAGTGTGTCTCACCCTCCACGCACACCTCACCCCAGGTCATTGCCACCATAGCTCTGGAGTAAGAGACTTGTGCATATCGCAGAGCGGGTATTTCTGTGTTGCTACTCAGGACATGCGCTGCTGGAAACCATCAGGAACCAAAATGTTTCTCTTTGTGTTTTACTCACAGTCACAGCCTGGCAAGAGCCTCCAGTCTTGTAAGGAAGTCTGTGATGGAGCAGGTCACTGCAGATGCTCTGAGCAGCTCCTTCCAGTGCATGGGTGAACTCCCCAGCGGCATCAAGCTTGAACCTCCTTCCTGGCCCAGAAGGACCTTCTGGCAGCGAGCACTGCCCAGGCATCTGTGGGGTGGGGATGGGAGTTGAGTGATGCCTCTTAGTTCACATCTGCACAGAGCTGCCAGCAGTGGTAGCCTGGAGGAAAATGTCACTCAGTATATTGGAGAAATGCCCTTGCCTCATGAAGGAGCTTTCGTCTTGGAGACATAACACTGTTGACAAAGCATGTGGTGCAAGGCCTGCATCTCAGCTGCTGCCAATGCTGTATTCCTAGTACAGCCTTTTAGAGTATTATGACACTCTTTTGAAGGCTTGGTTCGGTCAGGAATTGCCCTGGTGTTTCCCTCCTCCTCAGTCCCCTCACTAGCTAGGCTCTCAGCCTCTAACTTTTGTCCTCAGCACTCCAAATTCTTTCCCTGGCTCTCTTCTACTGCTCTCACTCATAGAAGAACAAACATTTCTTCATCCTTCATTAAGGAATAAAACATTTATTCCTTAAATGTAACCAGGGGAAATTCTCCCATTAAGCCAAAGTAAATACATTCTTTCCTACATAATCTTTTTGTCCTGTGCTTCACTTATGTTTTCTCTCTTTTGACTAGATCACGGCAATTTTAAGAGACAGCAGACTCCCACAGAGGAGCAGATATAGCCATTGGGCACTTTGTAGTCAACAAGTGGTGGCAAGAAGCAGAGATGTGGTGACCTTGGGAGAACTGCAGCTATTTGCAGAGCATGGAGCCTAAGGCAGGACCTAATGAATTCTGTCATTCCCAAATATATTGTGCTGAGAATCACCAACGTCTCTGCCTCTGAGACATATCTTGACAGCAAAGAGATAATCTGCTGACACCAGAGAAGTGTTTTTAATTCTTTCTCTCAGCATCATCTAGGATATGTTTGATGCTATCGTAATACAAGGCTTAAGTTAGATCTCACACTATGTTATCATAACATGTTAGACCCATGTTGTTTTCTGTATTGCTTTACCAGCTTAGGTGAAGGAACCTTAGTTTAAGAAGCTGCTAGACTTATTTCTGTATATTTATTCCCACCATCAGTTCCAGGACAAAATGCTGTAATCCCTATATTTTTGTCTAGGGAGCAAAAAGCCCAGAGGTCTCTGGGGAGTCATTGTTATCCTACCTAAGAAAGGAAGAGTACACTTTAGTGAGAAGGAATCTCATAATTACTTAGCTCTCAGGTCTAGTTTATTTAAGAACAAAATGGGGTGTTAATGGACTATTTATTTGGTCATAGTTTTCTTGAGGCAATGAATTACAGAGTTAATTACAGAGGTTATTCGTACACCCTTTTGAAACAGCTAATGACATTTCTGTGTAATAAACAATTATTCATTTTTTAATGAAATGAAAATTGTCAAAGGTCATGCAGCATTCAAATTAATAAATTTTCCTTGGGAATAAAATTGCATGATTTACCACCTGTTCCATATTCAGTTAGGCTTTCTCTGCAGTCATCTCTGGATCAGCAGGCTCTTTCCTTTCCTGCTTTCATCAATGTATTTTCTGGACACACTTTGTGTTTCCTATGCTTGTGAGTCTCTGCAGCCCCCTGGACCAACACACAAATCTTAATGGTTCATCTGTGTCCACTTCTCCATGAGAATACTGTGGGAATTCAGTGTAACCTTCTGACTCATGATAAATTCACACTATAGACCGGCTTTGCACAGAGCTTAAAGGTACTCAAAAATGTGTTATAGAATTAGTGCATAATAAAGAAATGAATACATTCAAGTTGAAAGATGTAGCCTACGTGCCTTCCTGTTATGATTTAACTCCAACTGGTGACTAAATACCACACAGACACTTGCTTACTAATGGCCTTGCTAAGTTTCGTGGTTATAATGGGTATCATGCAGATGTCCACTCATCTTTTCCCCTCCCCTGCCTTCTTAAGACATTTAACATCAACATTAAACTTGCTACACGGTGTTGGAGACAATTTTTGCGTTCTGTATGGTGTCTAGGGCAGATGCGCTCTGTACCTCTTTGATCAGATGTCCTGCTTGCTTGCAGGGGATTTCAAAGGATCCTTCCAGGCCTATCATCCTTGACCAATATCTTTCTTTTCTGCTGCCTAGGACAGTTTTCAGTTTATAAAACACGTCAGCAGCCATTTCAACCAGTTGTCTTTAGGGCGCAAACCATTGACCATTTGGTCAAACAAATGCCATTTTTCCTTGGGTAGAGAGCTTAGGAGAATGCAGAATCTGACATCTCAGGGCCTGTGCTGTGCTTGCTCCCTTTCTGAACATGCTGTCAGGCTGAGCTCAGCTCCTTTCCTCTCTTAGAGTGCACGGTTTAATCCTGTAGAGACGAATTAATTTTTGGTCCTTCTCCTTGGGTAGACAGAAGGGCTTTCTGTCCTCAAGTAGAAAGAGTTCCAGAGTTTTAAATCCCAGAAACCTCCCATCTGCTAGTGTGCCAAGGAGACTGAGCTGAGCAGCTGATTTGCTATGTATTACCATGTATTGCTTTGCCTTCAAGCTCTTTTCTTCTCTTTTTTCAACTTGATTACATCCCATTGTAACACTATCTGGGAAATAAATCCGTTCTCTGCAGGGCAAGACTTATAGGGTGCCTTCCACTCCCTTCTGATTGCATGTTTGATGCCTTACTATGTGATAGACATCTAAAATATCATCTATCACAAAACAGAAGCATTTGAAGCCTTTACCAAGATTATTTGTCAAAATATATCAGCTGAATATTTTAATATATTTTTTTAATAAGTCCTGGAAGGTTTCCTATAGTATATGTACTTTGTGTATTAAAGCATCACGTTATTTAAATAAGCAAAACAATATTAGCATCAGGGGCTTATGGAGGCTTTAACACTTCTTTGTATGTTCAAAGGATTGGTGCTGTGCAGTCATTTGTACTGTCACACAATACATACTGCAGAGAAAGGGAAATCTTGCATGACCCTCTAATATCACAATTCCAGCCTCTTTCGTTCCTGGGTTGAAACAAGAGGCTTCTTTCAAGGGGTGATATCTTGGTCCCGCTGTAGCTGAAGACAAAATGCTTATGGTCTTCCATGGCCTTAGTTGTTTTCCTTCATGGGCTTGTATGGACATTGCAGGACATGTCCAGCATCTGCTTTTTCAGAAATGAATGTTGAATAGTCTTTCTAAATCATTAAGTGTCTTCCAAATTCACACATTGTTTACCTGGAAATCCAGCTTTCATAGGACATCTGAAGACATAGGAGGCAAAATCGTTTGTGGTTTTAAAAACCTTGACATAATTCTTGGCATACTCTCCTTTTGTCATATTCCACATAGAGAACAAAAATACACACAGCTGTCTCTCAATACAAGAAGTTATTTAGAAGCACCCTTATCTATTGCTTTACACAGACCCCTGTGGATAAGCTTTTTTTTTTTAATTCCAGTATTCAGCATAAAATTTACAGAAATTGAGGTTTTTCCCTCTGGCAATAAACAACCACAATTTCAACACTTCCCCCCCTCGCCCCCTGCCCCTTATTTATGAAACTTTAGTTTTATTTTGGAGATATTTATCCTACAAATCATATAGTAATTAGTCATCTCATTCCACAATTGTTTTGAAGGGTTGTTTTCAGAAAACGAACAAAGGTCATCTGGTGACTGCAAGCATAAGGATGTGAGGTTGGCCCAAATGAAAAGCCTTTCAGATTGAATGGCCGCTTCTACTGTTTACACCCTGGCATGAGCTCTGCAGCACCAGCTTTTCCAACAGGCTCTTATCTCTGCAGGTAAGCGAGACACGTCAGGTGGTTCAGCTCTCAAGTTTTAAAAATGAAATAAACCTTTTCTTTTCCCCTAAGACTGAGGATAAGAAGTTGAAAGAAGGTGAAAGAGGAAAAGAACTCATTTGTTTTTGGCACTGGAAAACAAAGATTGATACTTTCTTAGCTCTATATGTTCAGACGATTTTTTTAGGTACCTCTTCACATGTAGCGCAAAGTCATTGGGCAGATACTGCAAGAAATAGACTTAATTAAAGAGAAATAAAACATGAAGTTGTTTTGGCTCTGTAGTTACACAGGCCAGAAATGAAAAAAAATTATGTAAGACTGTTGAATGGAAACTTTCTATATGTTTTTGATTATTTTGTGTTAACAGCTCTCCAGATTATTCTGCTTCCCATGCCTTTACATTGAATTTGCAGAAAGAATTTATGAGATACTATCTCATCTCTAGGCTGGGGGTTTCATCCATTTTCATTAGGCACACTGCATTTTGACAGGTACATTGTCTCTTGGAGAAACTCGCTGTTTCCGAACATAATGCCTCTGATGACAAGTAGAGCTCACACAATTTTAGATGCAGCTATAAATCAACACTGTATTGTTCATTGTTTCACTTTAAGATAAAAATGCTGTTAATTTTATTTTTATTCTCTTCACCCATCCTTTTGCATCATTTTGTGTCTCTTTTTGTGTCCTCCTGACACACTCCTGTATTAGCTGATCCTACCTGTGACCGTCTTCCCTGTGGCCCATGCAGCTTTTTCCTTGGGTCTCCTCACTTGTCTGTTTTGTGATACCTTCCTCTACCATGCTGTCCAGAGACACGTTTTACTTCTAGACTTTTCTGTTATGCTGGTGGCTTTCTTTTCTAAGCCGCAATACGTCACTAACGTTACTTTTTGGGGTGGAGGTCACGTTTCTCCACACAGAGATAAATTTAAAAAATCACCAAGAAATCGTGAATTCGGAAAAGCTGCAGAAGGATTGTTTTCCTTTGTGGAACTGAGTGACAAGGAGCTATAGCTTGTTGTTGGACAGACTGGGGTACTTTTTGTGTTTTGTCTTGTTTGCATAGTGGTCCTGGCCTGTGACTGTGGCTCCCTAGCCACCACAAGAGACTGCTTATATCGTTTTTTTGAATGCCTTAAGTTGATTAAGGTTTTATTGAAGAGGTCTGTGACAGTAACTCAGGAAATCAAAGGCAGTCCTAACTTGCAAGTGACATTTGAAGCAGAGCACATAGAGCAAATGCTTTAGTTTGTATATTTGCAGTGAAGCAAAGTTGCGGTCTTTGAAATTTCCAGAGACAAGACCTCCTGCGCTCGATATGCTTAAGCAGACAACAGATTTCTCTGGAGCTCTTCAACAGCACCTACATCTTCACCAAGTAAAGTATTTAGGCTCATACTTGGAAGACTGCTCCATCATACCTGTACAATTAGATTTGCAAGCCAGGAAGCTAAATCAGAGAGGTTCGATACAAGCCGGGTTTCCAAATGTGTTTCATACTGTGTTGGGTGCGAGCACACTCTGAAAGACTCTCAACACAGGGTGAAGGTATCCAGCTTATAAGCAGCTTCTCTTCATCAGTTCTAAATTCCAGGAGATCTAAACTCTTCCACTTTAATGTGTCCATTAAAGTTATTTTCCTCCTTACTAACACATTAATACATATTAATTTTTGTTCAGCTTGGACCTTTTGGTTAGCATTAATGTCTTCCAGATATTAATTTAATTCTAATCATATTCTCCCTGACCTCTCTGAATCTCAGCTCAGAGTCTCACAGTTGGAACATCTTGTGTGTTTTTACATGGATAAAGCAATTCTTACGTACTTTATAGGTAAGCCATGAATTCTAGTAACCAAGGTTTTTCTGAAAGCTCGCAAACCAAACAGGAAACTGGTTAGCTTGATTTGCATTTTCTATTAAACCAACCTAATCCAAGATAAAGTAAATCAATTTAGCAGGGTCTTTAATTCTTGTGGAGCTTAAAATATTTTATCACTATTTCTGGTTGACTGACTCATGTCAATAGAAATTCCAGTCTGTTTAGAATGCATAGAACTTGTATGCATCCCAAATAATGCCTAAAATTTTATGGCATAAATCCAGCTGGTTTTATATATAATGCAATGTAATAAATAAAAAAGCCTTGAAAGCTCAAAGAGCGCTATAAAAAACTCCAACTTATTCAGTTTTAGAAATGAAAAGTTACTGCGACCCTACTTAGAAAAATATACAGATTTACTTTAATATTTAGATGTCCAGAGAAGTTACCTGTAAAGTCACCAAAGAGACTTTAAGGTAACTAGGTTTAATTCGTTGTATGAAAAATGCTGTTTCTTTCATGGCAGTTTCCTGTGGAAACTACATTTTCTTACGTATATATGATATTACTGGGTTTCACTTGTTTGGGTGATGGGAAGATTCTCCTGCTCTCGCTGTTTTTCCAGTGAAACAGCTCTTAAACCCCCAAGTGAATAAAAGCAGCACCCTTCTAGTATCGCTGTCATGTGCAGACTAGTGGAAAGGAAAACAAAACGAAGCAGAAAAGGAGAGACAGAAAAATAAGTTGAAATGTATTATTAGAAAAATGTAGATAATAAAGTACAGTTGAACTATTTACATGAAATCAGAATTTTGCAGTTGCACACATGACCATGAAAATCTGGATCGGGTGAAAAGAATTGCTTCACATGTAAGCGTTTCTGAAAAAAAGAGAATTAATCTGAGAACTGATGTGAAAGTGAAGCTTTTCTTGAAATAATGTCCATGAAAAGCACGAGGAAGTTGGGAAACCCATCTCTGGGAGATTCTCACTGACACAAAAGCCAAACTTTTGTGGGGAGAGCAGCAACCTCACTGAGAAAAACCAGAAGGTGCCCTATGAAGTTCAGAAGTCCAAAGAGATTTTGGTCTATTTGGATCTTATTTGAATCTGATATACGAACTATGAGAAGTCAAGTAGCTGAAGTGACAGCAGAAACTCCGAGGAATTGGTTCTATATCATATTTCATCAAAATGGATTATCCAAGAGTTTGGGATAAAATAATAAATACAGAGAACTGCAGACCTGTGAAAGCTTGAGGATCCTGACATTTGACTGGCTTCTGTGTCTCTTCTGTGTCTCTTGAGGAAACCTTTATTGCAATACTTTCCAGGGCTTGAGCTGTCTGGTTTGTACCAATTACATGTCAGAGGCCAACCTATTACCAATACCTTTGACTGGTTTTACCACCACAAGTTGGAAGGAGCAAGCAGCGGAAATATAAGGTGCATCTCGGCAGTGCTTGTTTCTGCCTGTCAGACAGTCATCCATAAAGATTTCTTCTATAGATTTTCAGAGTTGGACTATTTGGCCTCAAAGTCAAAAGGGGCCTTTTGGGCCCTTGAGATTTTTGATGTATGTCCATGAAGAGACGTTATAACAGGAGCACATTAAATCTGATTTCACACCTTAGGAGAAGGAAGGAGTTTTGCTGAAGATAAACTTACATTTGTCTTATTCTGGGGTGACCTAAATGCTTGTAATAGGAGATGAGTACTTTTGCATACTTGGATGAAAACCTAATCAGTCATAAAAGCCAGTGAGGAAAAACTGAAGGCCAAAGTTTTGGTAATTTTTTTCACCTACATAGCTGAGAGTATTATCTGTGGAAACATTCTGGAAGAGTGAAATTTTCCAACAGAACAAAAGAATCTGCCCGAGTGAGCAGATTTGCTCAGGAACACAAGGTATTACTCAGGTCCTCAGTGAATATAAACTTGGCAGGGAAAGAAAAACTCTTGAGATTGTTTAAATGGCACTATGATGTGAGAGAAAGTTATCACTTATCCAAAGTTACTCAAAAGGAAAAACATGATGAGAATAGGTAAGAATTCATGATCTGAGATTCACACCAGACTGAGGTACTGGCAAAAACTTTCTGAGTCATGAAGTCCATGTTCTAGTTACTGCAAAATACTCCACCACTTGTTGTAATGTAATTAAATTATAAGCTCCAGAGTAAAATGAATTCACTTTTTCCCCCCAAGGCTGCTCATCATGAATGGCTGTTTCAAAACCTGCCATAATGAGTAAGTCTTTTATTTTGCAAGCTGAATTTATCACTGGCCTTCTCATATCCATTTGTTCCTAGGTCAATATTATCTTCCAGCCTAAATATGTCCCTGCTGCACCATGCTAACTCTCACAGTAAAACTTTACAGATAATAATAGTTAATTCTTCCTGCCTTTGTCCTGGTTGGCTAAAAGTGCATTTTGTGGTGTAAGGGAGGCTCTCCCTTATCTCGTCAACCCTGTAGTCTTTCTCTGTGTGTGTTGTTAATTGAAATTCTACATATCTTTAATGGCTAATAATAATTTCAACTTTTTCTAAATACATGCTCTTATACCATATATTCTTTTATCTCATGTCATCCCTTTCTTGGACAGTTTATTTCCTTTTTTCTCTCTTGGAACAGAGCTTTTTCCTTAATGGAGTCAGACCTCTAGGTTACATGAAGGTGCTAAATGGGCATCAGGAGCAGTTGCTACTATGAGATGGTAGTTGTTTTAGTTAGCTGTAAAACGACTGTGGAACTGCTTTATGTACCAGCAAAGTACATGTGCAATGTACTCATGAATGGAGAAGCGTTTGCTGACTTAGTTGCTGAGGCAGAGCCTTAGGGACAAAGCAAGTGAGAAGCAGGGAGCAAAGAATAACCACACATGAGTGACACTTAGAAAAGTTTGGTAAGGGAATTTCAGGGTTGGAATGTCAGGTGAAAGATGTTTGAACCTGTGAGCAAATATCTGTTTTAGATCCCTGCAGGGTGGGAGTAATTGGGGCTTCACTTGGCTTTAATTCTATTGCAAACAAATAACTCTGCAACAAAGATTCTTGACTCAATTTTCAGTTTTTCTTTATGAAAACAACTTGGGAGATCTTGAACCTTGGCTGACCACTTGTAAACATAATATAATTTGATGTGTGTGCATTTGCCTGCTTCTAGAAAAGGTGATGACTGAAGGAATATGGAAGCAAAACAAAACTGATAAAACTTGGAACTGGATTCAGCTGAATTCTTTGTGGTATGTTTGCATTACCCAGCTCAGGGCTGTGAGGGTAGCTGTCTCTGAAGGCGGTGGCTCATACCATTGCAGGTGGGTCAGTAGATCCAGCTGGGAACAACAGCGCTGTCCCAAGTCACATATTGAAGGCAAACCTTTACTTCAGTGTTAGGTGCAAGGCACTCACTTAGTGTCACCGCTTAGGCAGTGAGAACTGAGTAAACTTTCACTTGCCAGAGGGGCGACTTCCAGCGGCAGGTTCTGTTTATCTGCACTCACCCCCAGATCTGCTGCTTTACACTGCCAGAATGGCACAAGAACTTGGCCCTTGGAAAGAGATGACACATTGTTGGATACTTTCTACTCCAAGTATTTAAGGGTCTTAGTGTTACATATGATATAACAACTTCATCTGCAATTCTTTGGGCCTCTGTGCGCTGATAGCCCTAGAATGATTTTACGCACTCATTTGAAATCCAGAAAGTGGAATTTAATGAAAAACTGTATTAGCAAAGAGAGTGAATTTGAGAGGGAAAAAAAGAAAAGTAGACTCTGCTGTCAAACTTCTCTTTGTGAAAGAGAACATTATAAAAGAATAATTAACACGTAATAAACTAGATCAAATTTATATTGATGGTAATATTTTTGGGGTTAAAATAGTGTAATTGTTTTAAGATGAATACTTGCATTGAGATGGTGAAATGCAAATTCTGGACTTTGACAGCTGTACATCTCTGCTCAATTTGTCTTTATTTTTGATTCCCCATGAACCAGCTGTTGTAAATACATTGTGGGCTTTCTTTCTTGTGAAAAAAGTTCTGGATTCAAGTAAAAGGTATCTGATAACTTATCCAAGAATATATCACAGAATCAAGGTGCTGAAGAGATCCAGAGAAGAAGCATTAGGAAAAGCTGCTAGAGGCAAATTAAATCCTTGCCTCTCTGAAGCTGCCAGGAAACCCTGTTGACCTCTGTGAGGACAGAATTTCTCTTTAACATTTAAAATATAATTCCCCTCAAAAAACTGCCCTAAAAAAATCTTCTTAAGATATTCCTTGGTATTGTCCCCTTCTGTGCATCCTTTTCTGCAAATCTCCTACATTCACTCTACAGTAATCACACTGAAGGCTTTCAGGAAGCCTAAAAGATGGAGTCAGAAAAGTTTTGATCACATTAAAATGGGAGTCAGGAGTCTTTCCATCAACAGCCCTCATTGAGATAAAACTCAGTGATAGAAAAAGTTCCTTAAACAGCAAATATTAATTACATGGGTGACTAATCATCAGCCCTACTTCACCTGCATCTTTACAGAGGTTTGGCAAAATCAGAGTAAAGAAATCTGGTTTCAGTGTTTACTTCAGTGAAGACATTTATGTTACTGTATCAAGAAGGCACATTTTGATATTCTGGGTCTCAGATCTTAGAAATTAAGCAATTCTTGGAAGAGGTTATTTTTCACCTCAGGTATATTTTTAATGAAATTATTCTGGAACCTGAAATTAATTTGAAAATTTTCATCATTTTTATTCGAGGTTAAAAGTGTGCTTTTCAAAAGGAATACAGACAGAATTTGGCTTAAAATGTAGCTTATAACATTCCTCAGGTATTATTTCATCTAGCATTTGGAAACTAAGAAAAGATTTTTTAACTGAAAAGTTGTTTTTGGTTTTTTTTCCCAGAAATTAGCAAGAGATCTGAGAAAAAGGGCACTTCCAAACACATTGATTTAACTGCTGGAGAGTCTCTTTATTGGCTCATTGCTGCCAGGAATAAGATGCTATTGTGTTGACTTGGAGTCATGGCAGGAGAACACAACAAAGACAAAACATTGTGTCACACGTTGTCTGCAAAGGTTTTAGAAATTCAGGAAGGGGATTCTCCTTTCTTCTGATTTTTACACAGCCTCTTGTTCACCTACTTCTGAATTTATTTGGTAAATGAATTTAAAAGTACTTTGCCTCTTTGAAAAATTGTTTGTTAACATATAGATTTAGAAACGGAATTTAAAGTAACTTCTGGCCTAGAAGTATAAAGTTTAAATTGTAAAGCTGAGAGAAGTATTTATAAGTACCTGATGTTTCTATGGCATTAAGAAGTGCATAACTACTTTAGTTTTTAAATCAGGCTGCTTTTTCAGTATCTCAGATTAAATGTGTGATTCTTGGCCTTACTTTAAAAACATGATGACCCCAAATCTCTTAATTTCCACATAATAATAGATGGAATGATGGATTTGTCCGTGTTATAATTGGTAAAATACCCTAAGATACTCCTACTGTGTAACATCCAGGTGGTCTACTCTTGGAAGTCCCCATGCACTATAGCCCCAAATGCCCTGATTGTGTCAAAGGCACTTCTGTGCTGCAGCTCACCAGACACAACAGAGGACTGTAGGGGCTGCACTTCTGAGCTGGCCTTGAACACTTCCAGGGATGGGACATGCACAGCTTTTCTGGGTAACCGGTGCCTCTGCTTCACCACCCTCTTCTTAACTCAATTTCTTCTTAACTAAATCTAGTCTAAATCTCACCTTCTTTAATTTAAAACCATTCTTCCTTGTCCTATGGCTGTCTGCCTGTGTAAAAAGTCACTCTCCCTCCTTTTTCATAACCACCCTCTAAGAACAGGAAGATCAGGAGGGCATAAAGGCAATTTCAATAATGGGATAAAATGTTAAGAGAAATGTGGTCTTCTGAACTTTAGTAATATATTTTTCTTAAACATAATCATATAAATGAAGACGTATTTTCTGTTAATTTCTCAATATTTTTCCTAAACCCCTGTTCAGCTAAAGGAAGAAATTTTCCTCCACTCATTATATTTTTGGAAATCAGTTCTAAAATTTAGTTAAAAACAAAACTGAAAAGATTTTTAAGAAGAGAAATCTTGAATGGAAAAATTGAAATGTTTTATTTTGAAATTGTTAAATTATATGTACTTAAGAAAATTTATTAATAGCAAAACAAATACATGAAAAGTTTTGAAGCTGTTGAATTTGCATCTTTTTTTCTGAAAAAATATGTGTTTGAAAAAAGATTAGCCTTATTTCTGACACCTCACCTGATACACTTTTAGAGCAACAATACCATATGCCCTGGCCCATGCTTTTCCTCTTTTAGGAGAAGAATGCAGAGTAGCACTTTTAACGTTCAGTCCTTAATATAAGATAATAAACTGGGAGTTGTAACCTGTTTTGATTTTTATGAGCTAACATAAGAATGAGTATAATCCACTGAAGAAATTGGTCCTAGGTAGAAAAAGTCCTGCACAGCTGTTTATAAATCCACACTAACTGTATAATCCCTTTTTTTCAGTCAGAAAGCAAAGCACTGGGGAAAGCATAGGGCACAGAATTGTGAGTTTTACTCATTCTTTTTAACACATAGGCTGTATCCCACTATGTTTTGTAATTTATACAAATGCTTACTTTAGCAAAGTTTCTGACGAATCAGATTCACTCCTACTGTGCATAGAAAACTGCCTGAAAACTGTTCTCCTACCAGGGCCATAAGTTCCATGGGAAGGTGTCTGCCAGTAGTTGTAGCCATATTATATATATACAATTTATTTCAAACTAATTGTGCAATTTTAGAGATTAGAGAAATAAAAAAATTAAAGCAATTGCACTTTCAGTGTTACACATATGTAACAAAACAGCCTTATCCCTTTTGGAACAGAAATGTGTTTCTTCCTAAACACAACAAATGGTTGTCATGTCAGGTCCATGGTCATTCAGTGATGGCAGATAATGCCAACAGTAGGTCCTGCTAATTGTAGAATATAATCTCCTTCAGTTTAACAGGTATTTATTTTAAGGCTCCCCAACAGCTTTCTTATAGCTTCTTCCAGTATAACTTGAGGTCAGTTCCGAAGGTGCTGCAGATTTCTAAAATTTTGTACTTTAGCTGTTCTTGGACAGCTGATTTATTATTTTTTTTGTTCCCAAAATGCAACAAGAACATCCACATCCAGTCACCTGTTCTTGATGTCTGGAACCACAGCTGACAATTACACACGCTCTGGTGCTGGGCAAGACTGCTTCAGCTTAGTTTCAACATTTTGAAGAGACTGGGAGATGAAGTAATGACAGGGAAAGAATTATAGATCTGCCAAACTACTTGAAACAGCTGACATTTTAAAAACTGCCTTAGGCAAAGTTTTACTTCAGATGATTTAGTAGGAAGCACTTTAGAAGTGCTCTAATAATCAGCAGGATGCATGCAACACTTTCATCAAGGAAAAATTCTCAGCATTAAAATCAATGCATGCAGTCAATATCTCATCCAAGTTTCTTAAATTATCTGCTGCTGGATTGAAAAAAATCTGGATCTGTGCTTGTATTTGAAATAAAATCTAATGGTTATACTAACTAGAAACTAATTCTTTATATCTAATATTTCTGAGCTTGCTATTCTGCAATGAAAAACTGCACAGTTAATGAAACTACTTAAATTTCCCTACATCTTTCAGCAAGTTTTTTTAGAAATTGCCTTGAAGTACATAAGTATTTTAAGTTCACATTACTGGTAAGAGTATGAAACTAAGGACAGCACTCATATTGAAGCAAACAAACCCTCCCTCTTTTTACATTTTAAGAAAATATTTATGCTAATATTTAGTTTTTGTAAACAGTATTCATTTCATAACACCTAAATCAAGTGATGGATCCACACAGCAAAGTGCAGAACCTTGTAGGAACACTCTCATGGCTCATGGACGCATGAGGAACATTGCTGAACTATCTGGGTGAATAGTGAATTCTTGCCAACTGTGCCCCAGTCAAACTGAGGCACCCTAAATGTGGTTTTCAAAGGGTTCTCAAAACCTTCAGCTGCTTAGATACAGCTCAGTTTGATTAATCGCACACAGTACTGATTGCTAATCATAATGAAACTCTGCAATGCAACTGCATTTCTGCAGTGTTATCATTCTCCAGCATTCTGGCCTTTTGTGTATTGATCCAGATGGCTCTGGAGTTGGTCTTGGTATAGCTACTTACCTATGATGCCAGACAGTGTTGGTACAGTTTCTCAGATGTTTTAGAGGGGCTGGGATGCTGGTGTTATCTGTGTCTTTGAGTGCCCCTCCCATGTCTACGCACAGGTCCCCGAGTCCCTTGTTATGCAAAGTGTGAGCTCAACCTGCCCCTCACACTGTGGCTACACACCGAGATACCTGCACTAAATGTACTCCTCAACACAGATTAGCAAAGTTAATACACAGATTGAGGTACAAGTGAAGGTAAATCACTTATACAGGTTACAGATTATAAAGACGTAAGTAACAAGATATGTAAAAAGAAAGTAAACTTTTCTTACCAAAATCACTTGGAGACAGTAGAACTTAATAGTAGTGAACAGGACAATGCATGTAAGTGTGTTTATATCTCATATTTGTGACTTCAGTGGAAAAATACTGATAAACTACAGGTGCAGGCTAATTATGTTATGTTTTGAACTCTGGGACTGGGAAACTTGAAATTTCTTTAAGAAATTTCTTTAAGAAATGGGTGCAAGAACTGTCAGGAATTTATATTCATGTGAATGAAAAGAAGTTGTGAAAAAGATATTCTAACTTAATTGGGTGATCAACCACAGAGAAGGATTTCAATAGCAGAACTAAAGTATACTAGGTGTGGAAATCCAAAATGATCAAAGAAAAGTTTGTCCTGGATGTCAGAATGCATGGGTACAAAGTGTGAAATTATGAAAAGGGAGGAAGAGTTGAACGTTATCGTTGTGAGACAGAAACTGGTGATTCCTGGAGGTTTGATGTTTGTGTTCCTATAGGGGAAAAGAACTATAAGTGGCAAGGCAGAGGTATGGCCCTCATTGAGGAGTTGAGTATGAGAGCCACCCATGCTCAAGAAAGATGAATTCAAATTTTATGAGTTGGGAAGATGTTGCAGGAGATTGATTGCCATGAAGTTGAGACCTACAGCTGGACACCTAATCATTGTCCAAAGGCAGACTCCCCGGCACGCCATGGAGAAGAGGCAGCTGCAGCAGACTGTCCAACTGCACTTAGTGCTGCCCTGGCCCTTGAGGTTTGTGTGTGCCAGGCCTGCCGGCAGTCCCCAGGTGATACACAGAGTCCGGGGTTAGCTGGAGGCTTCCCTGCCTGAAGCAACATGTGCAAGCTCAGGGCTCACACAGACAGCAGATTCCTGTCTCTCTGTCTCTGTAAAGCCATTCGGCTTTTAAAAAGAAAAATGTACCATGTCCCAGAGTGATGTGGCTTCACTGTGTGTATCCAATCTCCTCACAAAATATTGTCCTTTAAGTGTATGAAATCCAAACAGTCAAGATTTCTGAGGAATTTAAAATAGAAACAGACTAATTAATCTGTTGTTGAAAATTTCCTTGCAGATTACAATTCGATTAAAAATGTTAATGGATGTCATTTGAGATAATTTCTTGATAACGAAAAAGAGAATGAGTATGTGGACTGCCTTCATTTGCTTGTACAGCTGTCCTTATATCCAGGATTAATTATATTGAGAAAAATAAAATGAGTCTTGTTATGGGAATAAGAACTAGAGCTTTAATTAACTGTGCTTAAACAGATTCTTTTTCCTATTATATCAGTTTGTCATAGCATACAGCTCTATCACTTGATTAAGCACACCAAGGAAAACCACAAAGACAACCGGAATAATCCCTGCTGGGCAGTCAGGAGCCAAGTGTAAAGAAGAACTGTGATTTCCTTTGGCTGTTTCTGTCCATGCCTGTGTCTCTCTTTTCCTCCAGACAAATCAAGAAATCACCAATATCTTTTTTCTGGTTCTGCTGCCACTGAACTCTGGAACTGACTTTTCACATGGAGACTTTGAGTTTGTTCTCAGCACTTATTCCAATAACTGGGACATGTGTAAAACCTGCTTTTAAAAGGTTGGATTACAGGAACACACGTTTGACCAGAGAAAGACAATAGAATACACAAACAGATTTCATTGACATCTCCACTTATAAGGCCTCCTCACCTCTAATTTCATTAGGGCTTATATACATTAAGAAAAATGCTCACATTTTTCAATGAAGTCAAAGGACTTAAATTGTTTAGGAACTGCTAAACATATTGTTTGAGGCTTTCAATGAGCATGTAGGCTTTTTCTTTCTTCTTGGACCATTCAAAAATGTACACAACATATATTCACTTATGTATATATATGTGAAGCATGACTTTGCAATGGATCAGGGGTTTGTAATAGTAAAATTTATATGATCCTTCTAGTTCACTTTGATTAGCTTAATGCCTCTAATTTCCTACCAAATGTGTTTCAGCTGGCTTCACCTTTATGGTTTTCATATATTTTTACCTCAGGAGTAGCTCTAAAAATATTCCTCTAGATGATTCTTCCATACAGTGTGTCTGGAAGGACAGATTCACCTATTTGCCTTCCTGAATCAGACTTTCCTGCAACCAACTTTCCTGCAGAAAAGCCAGGAGAAACTGTAGAATACAATTAAAAAACCAAAAATGAAAAATGCAGAGACACTGGATTTCACTTGAAATGTCTCTTGCAGTCCTGTCAGGCTGTGTTACAGCTTCTGGAAAGGGAAAACAAGAACGGTGTGTAACGGATTTACCATCCCAAGGGCCCCATGATCTCAATTGTACCTGCTGCTTTGGGGAACTCTTTTCATTATTACCTAATACTGTATCATTCTTTACAGTAGTTGAGCCCAATAAAGATATTTCAACTGCTGTGCTGCTGTGTCCTCTGACCCAGCTGCTAGCTTAGTGCACCCTGACTTTCACCTCTGAGTGGGAAAATAATATACAGCTACCAATCCAAATAAACCATTGGGAATGGAGGTGGTGTGATGTGAATTTACTGGGAAAGAAAGAAAGGTTGGAGGATTTTGTTTCTCACCATCCTTATGAGTTGATGTGGCACAAGAATCTGAAACGTGGTGGCAGCGGCGCAGTGTGTCTCTCCTGCCCTATCCTTATTCAGCTCAGCATCCCTCTGTATCCGTTGTGCCTTGGGCATGGCATTAACATTTCATAATGCACTATTGCCTTTCCATGCAGGAGAAGAATACCAGGAAACTATTTCATACTCCAGCATCAGAGCAAAAGAAGCCAATTTATGAGAAAATGCCCTTTTTTTTTAATGTCTGAGAATGTAGTATTCCATACTAACTCAGTATATCTATCTCAGTATATTTCTCAGTATATCTCAGTGATATCTGTCAGATAACTGAGTGAGTTAAAAAGTGGAACTCCATGGGAAAAGCCAGTATTTCAAAATGTAGGTTTGAGTTCAAAGAAAATTCTAATAAACTTCTCCCAGTTTATTTATCTATTAATGTAATTTAATTTTAGCATGCAAAAGATATTTTAATGAAAGTTTCAGGCATTCTGTTATAACAATGCTGTTCTTATCATGACAGATTTAAACTTTTTAATTACCATTACGTGTGAAAATGACAGACCAGCAGAAAACTTTGTTTTATGTGGAACCAACATATTCCAATGAAAACTTGTTTCAAAACTAATGACAGCTGTGATCCCCAAAGGATTAAATTTTACATGCCCGGCTCTGGAAGCAAGGTGCATAATGTTGAGTAAGGTACCACAATCTCAGCAACTGAAAATAACATTAAGCTCTCCTTCTTTAAGAAAAACAAGAAAAAAAAATCAGTTGAGACAAATATCATAACTTCTGTGTATATATAGGTTAGATTACTCTGCTAAGTCTTCACTGTAGACAGGCATCTATCTATATTTTTTCCAAGTACTTTTCCTTTGAGTCCTATAGAATTGATGTAATTCCCCAGTGGGGTCTAGTTGCAGTTTGTTGCTGGAATGACATGACATGACATTCCTGTAAATGTTTGTGCCTCACTCAGTTAAACTTGGCTAATGTATAAATAAAGCTGTGTAATTCTGTTTTATTTAATCCTTTTTTTTCCTCAGAATATTTTTGTTCATTGGACAGAGACCAATGAGTAATTACAGTAAAGCCAAATCTTTATTACTGTAGGTACAGATGTTTGTATGAAATGAGCTGTTTGTTCAGAGTGCCTAAAATATGTGTAGGACTCATACACATTACGTTTTTAAAACTGAAAAACTAGTGCAGCAGTTATTTGCTCACTCAATTATATGGAAAAATAACCCCAAAGAAATCCACAGCAGCCAGTGTATACTGACAGCAGTACAGGGCTCAGCATCAGCAAAGAGACCTAGGAACTTTGTCTTTACTGTCTCTGAAGGTTTTCAGATTCATTTGAAGCCAAAAATCAAAACGGAACTATAGAAATGTAAGTCAGATTCATAAAGCAGAAAACAAGTCTCCTTTCTAATTTTGGTCTAAATTTCTCAGTAGACTACTTTTTAGAAGCCATACAGAACCTTTTTCACCCTGTCTTCAAGTTGTCTTCATCTGTCACCAACTTATTTAATCTTCAGATAGTTCTAGTTTCTGTTAGTCTAATCTCTTTAAATAGTCATATTTGTCACAAAATTTCAAAATGCATTTAGTACTTTTCCTGTTTCCAGAGAGACCATTGATCACAAATACTGTAATAACACTTAATATCAAAAAAATACTTAATATCAGCTTTTGTACTGAGAACTGTTTCAGATAACAGAACGTTGAGTCAAATCTACCAGTCCAGTCATCTGTGCCTCTAATTTGTATTACAAGTACAGGATGTGAACAAAGAATTAACCAATATCAGTCTTTACACTCAATTCTACTATGACAATAAGAGTTTTTAACATCTGTTTGTAAGAACATTTCTGGGAGGGAAAAAGCACAGTAACATAGAGTTGTGTATCAGATAATTTGTTAATTGCATATGTCAGCTCTACAACAGCAAGTATTTAAAAGACCAACAATACCACATTCATGTTTGCAAATCTCTTTTACTGCTTATTTTGGCACTGATGGGTTTTGAAACAATTCTTGTGCATGCAAAGCCATTAATTTACACATGGTTCTGCTTGGATTCTCCAGTTATAACTCAAAGATAGTGTCATATTCTTTGGTGGATAAACTTGAAATTCCAAACTTTTGTGTTTGGGTTATTAAACTCTGTGCAGCCTTTCCCCTTCCTGATAGGATTTCTTCATTCTCTTTCTCATTGATATATTTTATTTTTATCTGAAATTGTCATCCTTAAATGACATTCTACCATTGCTCCAGCATTCAGGAATTCCAGGGAAAGTACCAGAAAAATAACTTCAATAAAGGAACAAGTAACAACAAAAAATGTGTACCTATTACATCTAATTCACAGCTGGAAGCAAAATCAGAGTTTTGAGAAACATATGAGAAGCCCTGGAACTAGATCACATGAAGAACAGAAAGCCATTCACTTCTGGAAATAATGCTTTCACAGCTGATTTATTTAAGGGCAAATCTTGAGGGATTCTTGGTTAAGACCATTGCAAGCATCTGGAACATGCCCAAGGTCTGATTTCAGAAGTATATACATAGAAAGTCTTCTAAACTTCAAAACAGACAGACTCCCATCTACCAAAAATAGCATCAGGCCATAGACTTTCTGTCACTTGCTAGCTTGTGTTACTGGGAGATTACAGGTTTGGCTTTAAAAGAAAAATTGCATGTAATTGTGCATGAGTGATGTGCATGTATTAGAAAAATACATGTGCATACATTAGAACCTGTCCTATCTGCCAAACACCCAGATGTATCTAGACATGATAAATACATATGGTGCCAGGAAGCAAAACATTGCTGTAATTGAATGGAAACTTTTTCATTTCCTGAAGGCCAGTCTTGGTCCAAATATCCTGGGACCCATATGAACTACAGTTCTGTTTTTCACCTGGGAGACAATGTCCAGCACTATTCCACTATATTATTTCCTATTAATATAACATCTGGAATGTAGTTGCAATACGGAGTAGACGAAGCAGAGACAAATGAAGTAAAGCAAGATTAACCTTATCAAAGCATCCAGCAGCAACATTGCTTCTGATTTTATGCAGAAATTTCTGTATTAACACTCACTCTCCTTTTAGCTCTCTGAAACAGAATGATCCAAATGCAGCAATGGTAATACTTCTGCTTCCCACAAGCTTCTCTAAGCTCCTGGTCCCAGATACTCCCTAGAAAATAGACTTATGTGAGTTTCAGTGAGCTCTCTATTCATCACAATGTTTTCAACACACCACATTATTTTATCTATCATAAATTAAGAGGAGTGTTTGCTGTGAAGCCTTGTCAAGAACACAGCCTCCAGGCTGCTTCTGACTCTCCGGACATGATGCTCTAGTAATGCAGGTGACTGGTCCGACATTTGGAGTACTTCCCCTGAACAGCTTCTTCTCTGTTCTTTCTTTGTCGTTTTTATGTGCTCCAGTTGTTATGGATAGGGAAGAAATGATAAATACTAGAAATATCTCTTAAGTGGAAAGGTAGAGTGGTCAGAGGGGGCAGACAAGGCAAAACTGATGCCTGTAATAGCCACTCAGTCTCATTTCTTCCTAGATTTCTCCTATAAAAACCTTGGCGCTTTAATATCAGTTCTCCACTCACCAAAAGTTGTGGCAAGAGGCAGGCTCTCTCTAGCAAGGAATCTGTCACAAATAGAAGATAATTATTTTAACCAGCCCTTCTATGCTTAAATACTTAGATTATAATACCTCCAGTGACCAAATAAAGCACAAATTTAATAATACAATTTTTTTAAATTTAATGATCAATTAGTCCCTTAGTCCCTTATTAAAATTATAATTTCAATTGAAAAGCAACTAACATAAAAAAGATATCAACAATGTCTTGAAACACTTAACAAAGAAGAATGTTCTGTCCACCATCTGAGTTTGACTAAATTACTCAGAGAACTGTCATATCAAATAAAATCCTCAACTCCCAAACAATTGGAATCACTGGTTAAACTAGCCATCAGCTTCTTTCTCTTTGAGAATATATTAATCTAAGATTCTCTGACAACGATAAATATAAATAAATAATCAAATGATGCATTGATACAAGAAGGAAATGTTAGATCATCTAGTTTCATTTGCTGTGTGAAATAGGTCAAACTGCATTCCTTCCTCTTCTACTCTCCTAATATGTTTGGCTGAAGCTTATCTTCCAAAAACACATCCAATCTTGATTTGAAGACACAAGAGATGGGAAATCTATCATTTTCTTTGGTAATCTGTTGAGATAATTGATCGTCCTCATCACTGCAAATCTGTGTGGAATTGCCAGTTGTATGGACACAGCATTCAGCTTTGGGATATAGTTGTGCTTTTCTTTTCTCTATAAAAGAAGTCTTTAGCATCCCATCATTTTTCTGCTAAAGAAAAATGGAAACAAAAAGAAATCTTTCTTCTTATGAGTGGGCAACTCACGTAACAAATGTCATGTTCAGGTTAGTCACATAGCCTAAACTAGTCTTCAGCCTGTCGGTGGAGAACTGCAGTCTGTGGGAAGCAGGAAGTGATTCAACTGCAGGTCTTCCACTACTGTCTTCTAGTTCACAGAGTGGAAGTGACTGTGGGAAGGAAAAAAAGGAGAGGAAGGGCTACTGTGGCTGTGGTGTGTGCCTGTCAGGTCATTGCTCAGTACAGAGCACATTCTGTGTAATAATGGGAGAAAGTGTGTGCTTCCCTTCATCCCTATCCTCCTTCCATTCCTGATGTCATCCCTTTTGGGATATCATCTAAGAACTATAAAAAAAATCTAACTGTAAGAAAAATGTAAATCTACGTAATGAGTTTCTCCAGACAGAAAGGCATGGTTTTTTTCTTCAGATAATGGAGAAGTTAGGAGTGGCAGCAGTTTGCCTTGACTTGCCAGTATTCACCTCTCTAATGCATGAAAATTAGTTCTTGTACTTTTAGGGATGTGAAGTGAATTTATTCCATTTTCAAGAGATGAAGCTGTGTAGTTGATGAAGCAATACTGTATTGCTATGTTTGAAAATCTTTTTCTACCTCTGATTTGGGAGATCTATAAAAAAAGAAAACAAAGTTTTCAGAGTATTACTTCCTTGGTTTTTAGAGCATTATTCCTCATTAACCCTGAGACTATAACATTGATTTTCCACACATTTTCATGTTTAAAACTCACTGATCTATTTTGGTGGCTTTCTTGATAATTTGGCAATAAACAAACACTGTAAGAGCTGAAAGGTAGCTTACAGACTGCACTGTGAAGGGCATATAGGCAGGTACCTGAAAAGCTTATTGGAACAGACCTTAATGAAACACAGGAAGAGCAGATGTGACAAAGAGCATCAGGTTTCTAATCTGGGCTAACTTGCAATTGCCTGTTTCAAATAATATTGTTTTAAGCAGTACTAATATTCTGTCGCACAAATATGCAGAAAGTATTGCCTCTTCAACTGAGCTGAATCAAAATATATACTCCACTGAGGAAACAAAGAATGCTTTTTATTGTGAATAACTAATAAGTTGTAAAGAACCCACAATACCTATTTCTAAAGTCTCAAACCCATTATGTGAGAGTGTTCCATGTACTCAGCAAAACACTGTCAGTCCCTGATGGGAGACTTACGCAAGGCAATCGTTCAGCAATTAAGGAAAAATATAAACATGGAGAGAACAGAGGCCTTGTGTCACAAATCCTTGTGACATCAAAAGCATACTTCCATGCCTTTTTTTTTTCATTAAAAAGGGAAAAGAAATTTATTTCTACCTGGTTATTGAGATGAGAAATTTTTTTCCAGCATCGAATGAACTGTTCACAGGCTTCAGACCACACTGATTGCTCTAGTGCTTGCTCCTGGGTCTTTTGTGTACCATGAATCCAGGATCAAGAAGTGAGAATATGTGTTGAATCAGTATGTGTTCAAAATACATGCTAAAAGCCATGTCTGTATGATAAAGTTCACTAAATCTACAAGTCACATGAAAGCTGGGGAGGGGGGTTCTATCCTGGATCTTGAAAGGTCCTGAGGAATCAAGAACAAGGGAAGGAGATTCTTGGTACAGAGTAGGGGAGCTGGAGTTCTTGACAAATATTTTGGTAAAGAGGAAGTTCAGAAAGCAATGTGGTGATGACAGGAGATTGGTAGAGAAAAGCACACAGTGAAATGAAACAAGAGATACTGATGAGAAAGAATGTTGAACTGACTGCAGCCAGATGGCTTTTGTTGGGCTGGATGATTTACTCAGCTTTCAATGTTTCATTCTGGCTTCACCACACATCTACATTTTACACCCTTCCACGAGGGAACCCTTGCGAGGCTTCTGACTGCTTATTGATTAGTGAGCAAGACCTCTTAGAGCAAGGAAGACTTTTATGGCCATATACAGCTCTGCAGTGTCTGAGAAGAGCATTTCTACTGAGACAATGCAGCATTTAGCTCTTCTTACTGCACCTATATGCTTAACCCTTGGATGGATTTTGCTTCCTTCATTAATTCTAGTCATTGTTTAGCAGTAGCTTCACAGTCTCCATAGTTTTGTCCAGTGTTTTTCCTTGTGTGATGTAGCTTTCAAAAAACCTCATGTTATTACCAGCCTGATTTTAATTTAGAGAATACTTAAACGTTGGATGAAATCAGAATTTCACCTTAATTTAAGCATGCTCTTTTGGTTTATTTCACGTTTCCTGTGAATACAGAACTCTGTTTCTTTTACTTCTTTCACTATTCAATTGCACTCTCTGCGCTTTTTCTATTATTATTATTGGCTCCCATTGTTATTTAATCTGCTATTATTTGGCAGTTGTGTAGACCTTTGTACTCCTGCCCGCTTGATTTTTTCCATTATTTTTTTATGTGTTTGTTTGTTCATGTACTCACAAATTTTCATCTACTGTCTGAAAAACTGACACACATGGTCCACAAAGAACACTGGACACGCAGATCAAAACCTCCCTTGCAACTTGGTCTCTCACAGTGACTTCACAAGCAGATCTTTTCCTCACTTCATTAAACTACAAATTTATTGGCTATCCGAAAAGAAGGGTGTTTACTTCTCTCTCAGAAGGATTCATATCAAGTATACCTCAAGATCATATTAAGGTAATATAGTTTAGCAAGAAACTACTGTTCTTCTATGCAGCCAAACTAAAAAGCCAGGTGACTTTGCAGATTTACATGGTTATTGTTCACCCATGAAGTCTGAGTGGTTTTTGGAGGCCTTGACACTCCTTTATCTTATTGAATCAATTACATATAGATTTTTAGAGAAATGAAATTATACCAGAACTTAGCAATTTCCTTAGGTTTTAAAACTAAGCCAAAGACTTTTGATATTTTTTTGCTGCGTCAAGACTTAAGGAGATAAGAAATCGGAAGTAGGTTCCTATCCTGTATTGTCCTGTCCTATCTTTGCCCTTGCTCTCACCTTCAATTTTTGAGCCATATTGATGATACATGGTGTGATATAGTATGGGATGTTAGCAAATGTATCACATTAAATTTCTTTTATAGCTGTGAAATGCTTGTAGTGTTTCTGGCACATCTAAAAAGCAGGTACATCACTGGTGTAGTTACACTGTTCTTGGAAATTATTTTAGGCCATATGTTTTGAAGTGTAGGGATGAAGACTTGAAGACTTCTGTATGACTCACAGGATTTGGGGGCTGATATTGTCAAAGATAGGAAAATATAATTTTATTTAAATTCAAACAACTACATAAAGATATATACCTTCAGTACTCCTAACTTTTTCCGTAAAGAAGTTACTCTGTATGACTCAAAAAACCCAAATGAAATTGCCAGAAAGAACACTGCAGACAAGTAAAAGTTTGTGCAGCATGGAAAGGTAAAAAATGCCATTATAATTGAAAAACCCTGAAGCAAATATTTATGCTTATATCCAGGCATCCATAGCTTTAGTCTGTTTCCAACTTCTACATTAAGAGTAAAATGAAATGCATACAATCTGCTTTGGGCTATAAGATCTGAGAAAAATTACAAAGCTTATAGTTTAAATATTGGAACCAGCTTACCAATTATTTAATAGGATTTTAGATTAGGTACTTTCTCCTGCCATTATCCCTAGCTTGGGCCAGAACCAACTACAGTTTGGTCTCTTGGAGGTGAGGAATTGTATGTCGTTGTCCATTCAAGCACTAAAGAGGGCAGAGTCCAGCTAAGCCTATATTGATTTGTAAAATTTGGGTGGGATTAATTCTAGAAATCAGAAGACATGCAAGGTCATCACAATCTATGACTTTTATATATGGCTATTTAATTATTAAATAATTGTTTCTCTTCTTTCAGTTTATCCTTTTGGATTTTATCTCTCTTGGACTTATACCAGCGACTTAACTTCTGTCTTCCACAACACAGCCAATGCTGCTCATTCTCTCTCCCAGTTTCAGTTCTTAGAATTACCTCACTTTGTAGAAATAAATTTGCATGGGGCTTGGGAGCGGGACAAAGATGTCTCACAAATAATGCCTTCACTGCTAGACTCTGAGTTCAACCTCTAGACAGTTTCTTGTTTTCTTTTCTCTTCGCTTGAGGTTTTTTTTCTGCTGGTGAAAATCTTAAAAAACTGTTAGGTTTTTCTAGGAACATTTAATAAAGCTTATAAATTTTGTGAGTTGAGAAGACACTTTCCAGGCAAATCCTTTAGGAGTGTCTAGGCATCCTGTTGTACAAATTAGAAGCACTTTTCTGCAGTAGTTCCATTGCAGGTGTTGCCAGCTGCAATTTTTAGAAACCCGCCTAAGCTTTTCAGGTCAGGAAGTACAAGCTGTTTCACAAGACACTCTGTGTTGAAGTTGGAAAACCTCTGGGAATCCTGGGAGTTCAGCTATGGAAACTGCAAAGCTGTATTTGTGTCCATGTTGACTAACCCTGTGCCTGTCTCCTCACTTAGTATTGATAGATGTCACCATAAAGCTGTAATTCCCAGTTTTCCTTCTCTGCCCCAGTGAACATGCTGAGTTTTGCTACCCTCGGTACAAACTGTCTGCAAAACAGTCTTTACGACTGCAGCCCTCACTAGGCAAAGATAATCACTAGGGAGTAAGGGAGGGTGTGTGTTGCATAAGTCTATATGGGAAGAATCCTCTTGGTCAAGTAGGGAGAGGCAAATATCATCCCTGATATTGATACCATCTCTTTCATCTGTGGAGAATTACAAGGAACTGAGCGCTGGATTAGGTTCACCCTAAAGTAGATACTGATGGCTTGAATCTGTTGACCAAACATCCAGTTGCTAAAACCAGATGTGGTCAAGGATAATTTTCTTTGGAAAGAGGCGACACTGAGATGTGATACTAGCACTCTAATTAATGTTGAAACATGATGCTAATGCACAAACACAAATCCTTCTCAAATTAATAAACAATTTAAAAGTTCAGCTGGGAAGAAGCCAGAACGTAAGTAACCACAACTGAGATTTGCGGTCTTATCCCTCACTGGGCTACTGGAGCTGCTGGCATTTAGTCACACAAAAAATATGACAGTCTACAGAAAACAGACCAAGTGAAAAAAAAAATAAATAAAAGGATGTATGACTCAGCAGAGTGGGATACACCCAATTCTGAGAAGTGACTAGTCAAAAAGTATTGCTTTCAGGACTCAAATATGCAGACTCTAGAATGGGATTAGTGTCCATTGAATTGGGCAAATGAAAGTTGTTTTATAATTATAATTATTATTATTATCATTATCATTATCATTATTATTGTATTGTTGTATTATTATTTTCTGGAGGACTTTTTTCTGTGAAAAGATAAAAATCCTGTGCCAGTTGTTCTATGACAGGGGGAAAAAAATAGATTTTCGTCCAATGCCAAGTTGCTACGAAGTTTCATTCAAAACTTCCTATAACAAAATGTTTCATTACCGAATGTGGAAAGGTAGTAATTGATTCAGAAATCAGGAGAAAAGTTGAACTACTACAGAACAAATCAAACCCTAATAACTTTTTGTCTAATTAGGTCACACTGGGAAAGTTTTATGTCTCTGTTATTGCACGTCCTGTTAGTCTCACTGTTAGAAGCACTCCTCCATGGTGAGGGAACCAGTAAGTAGAAGAAATCTGGGACTGAATAGAGGGATCATCTCTCAGTTTGTGAATCCTTTTCTTAGCCTTTGTGACTTGGTTGTGTACCAGGGCCCTCGCATGCCAGTAGGATTGATTCTCTTCTGCTTGCTCCACATCTGTCATGAGGATAAGAGGGAACAGGAGATGCCAGCTTCTCTCTCAAAGTGTCTCCGCTGGACCTTATTCATGAGTTTTCAATACAGTTCACCATGTTCAAGGCTCTGTTAATATAGGTAACAACTTCTGAGGTAAGGTTTTGCAAGGTAAGACCCAGCTTGTTCTTTTGGTTAAATGCAAATGATGTGCTGATAGACTTTGGGACTTTTGGAGAAGTTATAAGACTTTATGAAACATATATCTACTTTTTAAAGTCTTAAAGAGAAATGAAAAACACCTTTAGGTCATCTAGTCCCTATCTTTGCCAAAGGGGGGAATTGTTTCCTCAAATATAATTTCTAGGCTTTGGATAGATTTTTAGGATTTTCTCCTGGTATCCTCTTTTGAAAGGTGACCCAGGACCATAGCCATATATATCAGACTGTAAAGTAAAACTGGATGTTTTCAAGCTATTCAAACTGCTGATCCTTCTTCTATTTTGGACTTTAATCCTGTGGTAGCTGAAGGAAGTAATTGTTCATTCATATATATTGAAAAGTATTGTATGTCTTTAAAAAATGTAAACTGTTTACTTCATCAGTATTTGTTAATGCTGTGAAATGAATGCTGTTCTGCATTCTGTCACCTTTCATTAGCCTTTCTGATCTGGGCTGAAAAAAGCGCATCTGAAGCAGATCAGTGGATCAAAGATGTGTTGCTCTTTAATATAGGCCCCTTTAACTTGCTCAAATCCTCCAGCACAGACCTCTTTCACTTGCTCACCTTCTCTTTTTTCAGTCAACCCTAAAAGAAATGAAGTGAGAAGCAAGAGTCATCCAAGTAGAAATCTAATTGAAAAAGTGATTTTTATGAAGCTTAATTTTTATTTCTTTAAAGTTCTTTTTGCTGAAACAAGAGTCAAATGAGCTGTTGTTTTGCATTGGACTTATTTAATAAAAAGCATCAATTGTAGAGTGAAATGCCAGTTCAATGTAATATAAAATACTTCGTGTTGATACATCCATTTGTAGTTTCTTTGGGCACTTACAGTGACTCAAGTAAAAGCAAGTGTTAACCCCAGAGGTGTTTACCCCTGAAAAAGTGAAGTCAGAGTCATGAAGTTATAGAGAGGCTGAAATAAATGAATTAAAACCCTGCCATAACTTCCCTTTGTGGTGTTGAAATACAATTACTTACAGAAACTTACTGCCTTGAGAAATGGCTTCAGGCTGAACTATGCTCTCTCTGTGGAAAGAGACATGCAGTTCTACGAAGGCCTTAGTTCTGCCCCAACAAATATTCTGCTGATGCTAATAATGTTGAACTAATTGATACAATGGGAATAAAGGATGAAAGCAGGGTCCAGGATGTGAAGATATAAAAATTGGAAAAGTGGTTTTACCTAAGTAATTTGGAACACAGATTTCTCTACTTGCAAAATGGGCAGCCTATATGTTTTCTGCTCCTCCCCTCTTCTCTTGGGAATATTTTTCTTTCAAACTCTTCCTTGAATTTTTTTAGGTTTGGAAGCTTGGCTGCCTCTACTAATTTATAGAGGATTTATCTAAACATAAAAGAATGCTTAATCTTCTTTGGGAGTATCTGTATATTCATCTGGAAACAAAGCTTTCTTTGTACTTTAATTCTTATTGTATATTGACTCTTTTCATTATTTTTATATTAACAATGCAAAAAAAATTTCTTACCTACTAAAGATGAGTTTCCAGTTTATTCCATAATATGATTTAACAACAGCTGTGTTATTACACACTTCTTCAGTTTGTGTCACACCTGTTTCTCTATAAAATTACCATGGACCACATTGGAGACCATGCTAAAATCAAGACATATCACATCCACTGCTGCCCCATTGTCTGTGGAGCTAGCCATTGAACCATAGAAAGCAATTAGGTTGCTCAGACATGATTTGCAGCCTGTTCCCAGTCACCTTCTTCTTAAGCAGGTATCTGAAAAAAACTTTGAAGAGGATTTGCCCCATAATTTTCCCAGAACCCTGACACAGTGAAGCCTGTAGTTTCCCAGATTCTCCTCCCCTTCTTCCAGAGTAGTGTCATATTTTCCTTTTTCCAGTAATGTGAAAACGCCTCTGACCTTTCAGAAACGATAAGAGTGAATCTTTGTAGTGACATTAGCCAAATGATGCAGCATTCTTGAGTGTGTCTTCCTCTCATGTGGGTACTACTTCACCCTCACAGATTCTGCTAGTAGCCTTGGGACATTGGCATGCCAGAGGGCAAGCCAACCAGTGAAAACAGGCTTTTTCAAAGCCTTTTTTCACTAAGTCCTGTGTCCCAACGTCCAGATTTTCCCTAATCTTCCTTCTACTGCCAGAGTACTTACAGAAGCACTTCCTTGCTCTTCGCGTCCTTGTCTAGTTTTAACTCCGAGTTTTGACTTTCCTGTTTCCCCCCTTGCACACTCAGGCAATACTTCTGCATTTCTCCCACATATGATCAGCTTCTGTGCTCTTCCCTTTTGTGTATGAGCTCCATCAGGAATTGCCCATTTATCTAGACTGGACTTTTGCCATGCTTGCTCAAGTTTCTCCACTTTGGAATGTGCACTCCACTGGTAGCTGTCCTCTGTTTCTTGAAGTGAGACAAGTATCGACTTGTCTGGCTCACCTTTGATTACCTTAGTTTTTTAACTTCGTTGGTTATTCAAACACAGTTTTTAGAAGAAGAAACCTTATTTTAAATGACAAAGTTGTGAAACTTTAGATATGTTCAAGCCATGTAAATACAAAAGCAAGATGGATTTCGGACAACTGGAGTGAAATAGAAATTAAAAAAATCCTTGTTTGAAGTATAAGATGTAGAGTAAACAATGCTCTATGGTTATTGCATAACCATACTGTCTAGAAATAACCATTGTCTAGAAATACATCTGAATCACAAAGTTCAGTGTAGGGCAGACTGTGAACTGACTTTCAGCTGTTTTAAAAATAGAAGTAATTTACCTGTGGTGGTGGCTGAGCCCACAGCCAAAGAGGCTGTGAAGGTAGGGCCAGCCACGGAGGTGACCAAGGAGCCAGAGGGGCCGAAGCACCTGAGTGTTGTGGGCCAGAGGCCCCAGGTAAAAGGCTCCTAGGTCAAAGTCTAAGGTCTCCCCCTAGACTGTAGTGACAAGGAAGGTCTCCCCCATCCAGGCCCTGTAATGGCACATTCCCCTATTTGGTTTGTTCCTCCTAGTTGTCAATCTATGTTCTGTATATGGTTATGTTCAAGAATGTTCTCCCTCACTCGACGCCCCATTGGCCCTGCTCCCCTCCTCTTCCCCTCGTTTACCCTTATTAGTTTCTGTATTGTAACCCCGCCTTTTCTCTGCCCTCCTACTCTCGTGTCATTGGTCCTTAGTGTTCTCTNACTGTAGTGACAAGGAAGGTCTCCCCCATCCAGGCCCTGTAATGGCACATTCCCCTATTTGGTTTGTTCCTCCTAGTTGTCAATCTATGTTCTGTATATGGTTATGTTCAAGAATGTTCTCCCTCACTCGACGCCCCATTGGCCCTGCTCCCCTCCTCTTCCCCTCGTTTACCCTTATTAGTTTCTGTATTGTAACCCCGCCTTTTCTCTGCCCTCCTACTCTCGTGTCATTGGTCCTTAGTGTTCTCTCTGCCCCCATTTGGTTCTGTATAAAACCCTGTATCACCCTGTGTTTTTTGGCTCTCCTTCCCTGACCCTCCAAGAATGAACATTTTCTGTGGAACATCATAAGGAGAGTCCGCCTCTCAGCTCTTTACCCCCATCCTAAGGCACTGAGTGTACGAGTGGCTGCGCGACCACCTGCGCTGGTCGGCTAACGGGTGTGTGCGTGGTGGCTTCACAGCCCCCCCCAGCAGTTGCCAACTGCGGATCCCGATGGTACCCATTGGATAGGGACTCTGGGAGTCTCGGATCGGCAGAGCACACCCGGGGAAGGCGCAGCACTGGTCGTTGGCCCACTGGCTACCACACAGCACGCTGAGGTACCACCGAACACATGTGAGGCTTCAGGGAGGTTGCGGCGTCGTACCATCTAGTTGAGCCACACACGGCAACATTTGCCAACATTAGATCAGTGTTTTCTGGACAGCATTTGATGATGTTAAGATGGCTGACACTGATCAGCATAAGTGCACAAAAATAGAGCCACCATGCTAACTGTCAACTCAGATGAAAAAGTAATAGAAATGAGAGATTTGGAAGACTCAGAATTCAGTAATGCTGTATCTATTTCCTTGGCAGTACAAGTTTGCCTGCTAGAGTTCTTGCTAGTGTCTGCTTCAATTCCACATATACAGTAAGCNGCACACCACGCTGAGGTACCGCCGAACACATGTGAGGCTTCAGGGAGGTTGCGGCGTCGTACCATCTAGTTGAGCCACACACGGCAACATTTGCCAACATTAGATCAGTGTTTTCTGGACAGCATTTGATGATGTTAAGATGGCTGACACTGATCAGCATAAGTGCACAAAAATAGAGCCACCATGCTAACTGTCAACTCAGATGAAAAAGTAATAGAAATGAGAGATTTGGAAGACTCAGAATTCAGTAATGCTGTATCTATTTCCTTGGCAGTACAAGTTTGCCTGCTAGAGTTCTTGCTAGTGTCTGCTTCAATTCCACATATACAGTAAGCTATATATAGAACAAATGCTAAGAAATCAAAAGACTCTTTTATAAATATTATCTGATGACACTTCATCTGGAACTTAAAAAAACCTGCAGTCATGAAGAGAAAGAAAATAGAACAGATAAATCTAATGAAATAAATATGCACAGAGGGAAAAAGAGAGAAAATAATCCAACCAAACAGCTCCAAGTGTTGGACTCTTTTCATGACACTTATCTGAACCTCACATGATTTGGATGAGTCTGATATTTCATTATACTGGGTAGCAGTTGATGGAGCCAGATGGTCCCTCAAAGAAAGAGAACCACAAAGAATCCTGCCAAGCTGCTGATGTATTAAACACTCACTCTGTAAGCAGTGTTATAACCAGAGGCCCTTACTCTTGCAGTCACAAAATGGAAGGTGTTTAAAAGCAAACTTTGAAAATTTTTATATTTGTGGGGTTTTCGATTTTTGGTGGGTTTTTTTTTTTTTTTTCAGTAGCAGTAAGGCCCTGGTTCCACAGGCTCTCCTCTTAGCAGCAAAGCTGGTCTGAGCTGTTCCTGTCTACCTCCCCTCCCCCAGGCTTTTTCCTGTCTCTATATCATTTCGTCATTTGTACCACCAGAGATAGTTACGGTCTCATGTGGCAAACATGGTTTGCTAACTGATCACACATGTATTGGTCAACTCTTTCTGAGGAAAAATATCTTAAACTCCCCTCTCCAAGGCTATTTTTACCCTTGAGCTGTTTAATCAGTTCCTTGATTTGGTTCATCTCACAGTCCCACAAGCAGCTGTACAGTAAAACTGAAGAGGATGGCATGGAAGCAAGCAGGAATGCCTCTGGGCAAGGACAGAGAGAACTGTTTACATGAGAAGAGCTGCCAAGGGAAACATCCGATGAACCACAGTGTGAGCCACGTGGTTTTCCATTAGGACTGAATCTGGTAGTTTGCCATATACAAAGTAAGAAGTAGTTCCTACAAAGGAAAGCTTATAAGGTAAGAAGTCAAGACAGACGAAAGGCTCAAGTGTCCCACTTCACCAGTGAGGGCTGAGAGGTGAATCCCAAATGCTGAGAGCTACTGTAGCTACCGTAGTGCTAAACATCACAGCCCTTTTATTTTGTAGCTTTACTGAATGCAACGCAGATTTCTGGGTTAGACCTACCCTCCTGCAATATGAGGCTTGCTCAGCCCAATGAGAAGAAAACTTCCTGGAGATAACTAAAATAAGAAAATAATCTGTTCTTGGAAGGATTTAACTATACATTATTATTATTTTAATTACCTGCTTTATTCAACAAGATATTCAGGAAATTGCAGGAGATGTTGTGCTCTTCGTTGTCCAAAGACCAGTCAGAAATGTCAGAGGAGGCAACATTACTGATCATAAAACACCCAGACATGTTTATAACAAATCATAAATGCAGCTAATGTAAATCCTACCTAGGCTTATGCTTTCATAGTCTTTTCTCTGAGAGTGTATCTTGGAAAATACATATAGCATTTGCTACTGAGGGTCATGCTTTGTAGAAAATATTTCCTAGAAGAATCTGTTGCTATAACACAAAGGGTATTTATAAAAGTTCTGTCCTTCTTATTCTCCTTAGCAGAGATTGTGAGATGAACTGCTTCAGGAAGAAAAAAACATTTGAACCTGTTGAAGACCTGCTTGGACCTGAACTTCTTTAACATAAACACACAAAGGTGTATGTAATTACAGAAGGAACAGAAACAACCCTCAGACCAACTGCAGGAATAGAAAGGAAACCACGCAGGCTTCCAAAAAACAAACAGACAAAATGCTGGTATCAAACATGCCACAAAAGATGTCTCGGGGTTTGGGTGTTGCGAGAACATATGACTGGTGTGAGTCAAGTACTCATGGTACAAATGACAGGAAATTGGGGTGATCCGTGTGACGGGAAAGCCCACAAAAACAGAGCAGAGTTAATTTGCTTGTTGCCTGAGAAACAAGACTTGACAGAACTGGAGTCTCTTTCTGCTCTTGTGTTCACATATGTGAGCCTGAATAAGTAAAAAAAGGTTTCCCTGTAACCTGTAAATTCCTGTGTTCAAGATGGTCATATTCAGGTTTTACAGGTAAGCCACTTTGACTTTTCTCCTTAGCCCAAGTAACAGATTTATTTCTCAGTAAAATTGCCAATTTTTTTGCTATGTTTGCTTTTGCTGCAACAACTTTTCACACCTGCAGTGCTCAAAAATTTTTTAAGAGAATTTGATTTGTGCTTCTAAAAACAACAGGAGTCATACTTTGGTTCACTAAAAGCTGTAAATTTGCTGGCTGAACCAAAGAAAATGGAGGAGAAGTTGAAGTTAATTTCAGATCAATTGGAAACGTAACACCCTACCTCAACCTAACACACAGTAAAGCCTGTAAAAGAATCCGCTCTCTTTTATGATAAAAGAAAATAAAATTGTTTGGGTTAAAAAATTTATTTTGTTTGATCAATGCCAGATGCTTTAATATGATCTGTTTTGAGTTGCCTTCTGAAAAAAAGTATTAGCAATTTTTATCTCAGTAGTGGCATCATCTATAAAACAAAGAGGAATGGCCACTGCACTGATGTATAGCACAGCAGACCTGTGGCCCAGAGTCCTGTGTTGGCACAATAGCTGCTGACCTGGAGAAATAAGCACAGGAGTGTTTATGTCTTTCCAACATGTGATCAATACCATTTCTTACTGTTATCTTCTGCACAGGAAGTGACAATATCCACGTTTGTGTATTTTTTACACTCTCTGAAGACATTTGTTCAGACAAGCACATGCTGTTGCTGGGACACATAAGGGTGCCTGGCACTTCCTCTTCTTTTTCTGTCCTTTGTAGCTTAATGGAGCAGATTCTTCACATGCCAGTGGAGTAGAGCCAATGATGAGATCTACTCAACCTGATGAGCTGTTCAAAGATCAGAGAGAGTTTGCTGTGCAACATGCTCCATGGTTACCTGTACTGCTGGCACCATGGAGTGAAGCTGAACCAGCCAGTTCCTCTGATGTGTTTCATCTTTTACACTGATTTATTCTTTTTTT
The DNA here is from genome assembly GCA_013397565.1 of Ptilonorhynchus violaceus. Taxonomy (NCBI): domain Eukaryota; kingdom Metazoa; phylum Chordata; class Aves; order Passeriformes; family Ptilonorhynchidae; genus Ptilonorhynchus; species Ptilonorhynchus violaceus. The sequence goes on from VZRJ01004085.1 coordinate 41,757, forward strand.
TTCTGATGTAAGGTCTATGAATATGCATGGAGCTCTGGCTTCACGGCCATTAACAGGGTGCTCTTATGATCATTGTGAGTGTCCCTTGAGGAGTGGTGGAGCTCTCTTTACAGGTTCACATCACGTACTAATATCAGCCTGGGACACTGGAAGGTCTGGAGTCAGTGCATGAAACAGCACTGACTTGTAGTTGCATTTATTTTTTTTTCCATGCCTGAAAGTGGGAGAGTACATTACTCAATGCTGGCTGATCTCTTAGAGTAACTACTCCTTGGAATACTCTCTTTTTTGAGAAACTTCTCCAGTGAACACTATATCTTCTAAAGGACAGCTAGCAATTTAAGATGTTATGTGAGTCTTTTCCTTATCCAGTTTACTTGAAAGTGATCTTGCCACTGAAACAAAATATATAAAATCATGGAAAAGAAGAGCTATTCCAGCTGCTCTGGAATAGACATCATCACTGGTTATAAGCTTTTTCTTCAAAGACAAATTTATGCTTGAGCTGCTAAAAGGTTGTCTCCAATATCAGTTTCCTTTCAGTATGTACAATTTAATTTACTCAAAGTTGTTTAAATGCTTGTTCTTTTGACTGTAAACATGGTATTTATGCAGATTTTATAAAAAAAGCAAAATGATAATTTGGAATAGGAATTTGAAATAACAACACTGAATATTGGCATCAAAAGATGGACCATATTTCACATTAAGTAGCCTGTCAAATTCAGCAAGCTCCCTGCTTCTATAGAAAACTGATTAAAAAAATAGATCTTCTTAATTAAAAGGTAGTTTATATTTGTCCTCTTCTGTTATAAAAGTAAGTATGCATATATACATACACACATGTACACACACACGCACATCCACCTGCATGTATGTATATCTTAAGAAATCCACCCAAAAATTCTGACTAAGATACTGGAAAACGATTTTCAGATGTTGTCTTTTAGACTTGCATTCCCTGGAACCCCTTATAGCCAGAGAATTCACATTTATCTTTTCCTCTGTAAGAGTCTATTTGCAGAAGCTTTGTAATTCCAGTGGAGAGACTACAAAGTGCAAAAAATAAATCACTCTTTAGCTTCTTTTACAGAGGGATGAAGACCCGGTGTCTCAGAGCAAGTCAGGAAAGGAAAGCTATGGAAGAGACTGTGATGGGGAAATGAGTAGCACAGGGACAGACAGGCACACTTGGTTTATTAGCTACAATGGATATTATTAGTAACCCTGAGCTGGTTATGGCCAGCTGTTCCTTTGGATTGCTATTGTTAAATGAAAATCAATACACATGAATGCACTCTCCTGTCTCCTCAGGGTAGAGAAGCTGACCTTCCTATGGCCACTTTCTGGCCAAAGTTTATCACCAGCTCCTGAGAATATCTCTGCTTATCTCTGAATTTTATTGTATTAGTTTATCATAGAATCATAGAATAGTTTGGGTTGGAAGGGATCTTTAAAAGTCATTTGCTCCAACCGCCCCTGAAAGGAGCACGGACCTCTTCAACTAGATGAGGTTGTTCAGGGCCTTGTCCAACCTGACCTTGAGTGTTTCCAGGGATGGGGCATCTACCACCTCTCTGGACAACCTCTTGAATGTTTGACCACCCTCATTGTGAAAAAATTCTTCCTTACATCTAGTCTGAAAATACCTTTTTTTTGGTTTATAACCACTAATCCTTGTCCTTTCTTGTAAGCCCCCTTTAAGTACTGAAATACAATAAGGCGTTTTAATAAGATCTCCCTGGAGCCTTTTCTTCTCCAAGCTAAACGACCTCAATTCTCTCTGCCCATCGTCATAGGAGAGATGTTCCATGCCTCTGATAATTTTTGTGGTCCTCCTCTGGACCAGGCTTATCTCTTTCCTGTACTGAGGAATCCGGACCTGGACACATTACTGCAGGTGGGCTCTCACCAGAGAGGAGTAGAGGATCATTACATGTGTGATTTACTTAGACTGTTCTCTTCAGAAGCCCTCTGATCTTCCCTCCCTGTACAACCCCCAACTCTTCCAATTCTTCAAAATGTGTCATGTTGAATCACATTTCTGCCGGTAGTTTTTTTCTCATGTTCCACAAAACTGAGATTAGGTGGCACCATACGAAATTTGGGCCTTTTAACATGCATAAGCAGCATGAAGCTGTTATTGAATTTAACTCCTAAAACACTGTGTGTTGATACAGTGTGGATTGATGTACATTGATACACGTACATGATCCCCCCTCAGCCTTCTGGTCAGAAGCCTGAACAGTCCTAACTCTCTCTGCCTTTCCTCACTGGAGAAGTGCCCCGGTCCCTATATCATCTTCATGGCTCTTCATTGGGGTCTCTTCACTATGTCCATATTTCTTCTTCTAAGAAGCCCAGCACTGGACACAGCAGTGTGGCCGCATCAGTGTCAAATAGAGGGCCAGGATCTCCTCCCTCCATCTGCTGGCAGTGCTATGCCTAATGCAACCCAGAACAGTATTTGCCTTCTTTGCTGGCTCATGTTCAACAATTAGCATAAGAAATGAAGCGGTAATTTACAGTAATCACATTACTGTAAAGTAATAACTGTACAGTAATAACATTTTTAACTGCAGTGATTACAAAAGTTTTTAAATCTCTGATGTTGTTAATAGATAAAAAGTTCAAAAAGACAATTCAGTAGAATCTGTGTAAAAGTAAACTGTCCTCCCTTGAGTGTCTTTTTTGGCTTCATTCAATTTTTTGTTATTTACTCTGATGGCTTAGCAATTGCAGCTGCCTAAGACAAAAGTGAAAAATAGGTCAATGGAAGTCATGTAGAAATTCCTTAGAAAACACATATTGCTCCTACTCTTGAAGTAACAGATCTCTGGAAGAATCTAACATCAGATTGTCTATCAATTTGTCCCATTTTGCTCTCCCTCAAACATAATTTTGAAGGGTAAATGGCGTTTTCTGCTTTGCATAATACAGTAACTTGCAGCATTTGGAGCATGACTGCCAATTAATTAAATTAAAATCTTAGGAACAGGTTCATTTTCTGAGGGAAGACAAAGGCTACAGTGCCATTGAAGGCAGAGTACTTAAAGTTATCATATATTAGGAAGTAGGCGATGAAAATAAATCTCATTAGAAAGTTAAACTCCCATCAGTGGTGCATACTTGTATGTGGTATTCCTTTTGCATATATTCATATGGTATAAATTCACAAATGTAAGTGAACTCAAAAGACTTGCATTTTTTTTACAGGTGTATCTTTATAACTATCTGACTGTTCCCAAATTCTCATTTTGTCACAGGTTGGAAGGAGTACTTGTAAAAGGTGAAAATTGATGTGGACTTTTCAGAGAAGTCACAAGATACCCTCCCAAGGACCCATTCTATACCAAAGCAAATATGAAGAAAGGTGAGTGGAAATTGATGATCTGTAAAACTGTATTCTCTGGAAACTTAGTGGAACAAGAGGAATATTTTGCCATATAGGTAAAGGGAGAAAACATTACTAGCATCATGCTATGGGCTTTTTTTGGTTGGGTGTTTTTTTGTTTTGGTTTTTTTCCTGAAATGGGAACAGTGGGGCTGAGTAAAAAATCTGAGGAATTAAAATGTCCATTACTAGCAGCAGGACTAATGGTGACTCTCATCTTTTCAACGGTCTAAAAATCAGCACTGGGAAACACTTCTGTAATGGTCTTTTCTTGTTACTGTTCTTTGACTTGATTATATTTTTACTTAGCTATTTATATTCCCTCAAATTTTCCTTTATTATGAGGTGGCAAAGCATAATAAGAAAAAATGAAAGTAAATAAGAAGCATTATTACTCAAAGGACTAGTGATTTTTCTTTAGATGTTTGTTTGGATGACACTGAATTAGATCCTCATCAAAGAATAGATTTTAGTGACATGAATAAGATAAAAAGATTAGAGTTTCTTCCTGTTAACCTGGATCCTTTTAATATATTTGTGTGAGAACAAGCTGGTATTATGTGTTGATGCTTAGCTCTCTTTACTTACAGTGGCTTTTGAAAAACTTCTCTTGAGCCCTTCTTTGGTGCTCAGAGGATAATTTTTGATCATGAGAAATTCCAAAAGGCGAGAAATGGATGTGAGGGAAACAAGTGAGCAGAGCGATTGTAGTTCATTTAGTTTCCCTTCCTACATTGGGGAAGAAATATTGTAGGTTACATTGCATCAGCCAAATGTGAGTTCAAGACCTCATCCAGAGTGTTGAAACTCCTTGGCAAAGTTAAGTAACATCTGCAAATACTTGGGTGGATGTTATGTATAGCTACAATACACTCAACACACACTGCAAACTGTGTTCAAAATTATAATTTTGTAAATATTTCATGTGGACATAGTGCATATATAAAGAAGAAATTTGTAATATTTGTGTATATTTGCTGGGCTATATACTTGCATACATACATATATGTATTTCTATCACATACGTGTGTGTGTGTGTGTGTATAAACTGCTTTATTTTATTTTCAGAACACCATCTTAGATCTCAGTCATGGCCTTACTACTCTCAGTAAGAATTATACCAAGTGAATAACAAAGACATAGCAAAAGTTACAAGAAAACCCCATCAGGTTTTACTTTTAATACCACATGGTTCTAAAGCTGTCAAAGTTTGTTAAAAGATTTAGCAGAATCAAATCATATCTGTAGTTATTTTGGTTTATCATTACATATTTATGTTAAAGATATACATAAAAAATACAAAGAAACAAAGCAGAAAGCTCACCACAAAAATCTTTGATTTACAAAGCTATCTTTCATGGGGTTTAAAGGTGGATTCTCCTAATCTCCCACAAAACCATTAAGTTAAGACAATTCTTACCCATCTTATTTTAATTTTCTGTATTACATACAAAGTGAAAAACTGCTTTTTTTTGGAAAGTGTGTACATACAACTGTCACTTCTAATATTGCCCTAAAGGATGCAGTGCTTTGCTATGCGAAGACAAGTCCTTGTGCCAGGAAGTTTACAAGTGGTTCAGCCCTCTTCATGCTAACAGATCAGATCTATAAAGCAATTAGCCATGCACATATAGTTTTAAATGTTTGATTTCCCTTACTGAGTTTTCAGCAGACTAGGAATTATCTACGTGTTATCAGATTCAACCCTGTGTACTTGATGACACACATACTTGTGAGAGGTGAGATGAGGAAGCAACAGTTTTGGGAAGGAAATGGGACATCCTTAGTAATTTTATGCAGTTTAAAGAAATGATTGGAACCTGAAATGGCTCGCCCTTGAGAAATTTTGATATTTCAACATTAGTATTTACAGACAACTAAGATAAACAAGACAGCAGCTATCAAAATGATTTATGAAAAAGGAATTTTTCAAAAGCGTTCTGGCACTTGAAAACTTTTGCGTGAAACAAACAATTTTCTAAATTGGTACATATTATTGGAGATTATCTTAATACTGAATGTTATCTGATTGAATTAGCATGTTGTCCTAGGAGACCTAAAATTTATGTGTCTTATCTTTTTAGAGTCCTCTTTGACAAGCTTCTTGGACAGAAAACACCTTCATAATATGCTGAAGTCATGTTTCTTTTCTGTCTGTTATTCAGGAGGATCACAGTAAGTCATAAAAATGTATTATGAATAGGAGTCTTGACTTGGGGTGGAAAAGATGTGATCCACCAATATATTTTCTTAAAATTTATCTCTGGCACAAATAAAAGTTACATTGGTCCAGAAGTAAAAGAAAAAAAAAAAAGAAGAAAAGAAAAAGGCAACTAAAAAGAAAAAAACTAGATTTGAGTCAGCCTTTGCCATTTTATATATTTTTCCCCCTCATCGTGTGAGTGGAAAATAATTTGGTTTTCTAATCAGTCTGGTTGAGTAGTTTTACTCGTGAAAATTCTGTGCAAAACCTGAGAGTGCTGAGCAGAAAACTGAGTTGTGAGATTAAGAGAGTTGTCTAGTTTTCATATGTGTATTGCAGCAGATACATTCCTTAATGCTGCTTTCAAGTGTGGGTTTACATCTCACCTGAAGAAGGCCCATTACATGCATTATACAGAAAGAAAATGAATGAATATTAGTGAGGGGGAAATTATTGGAAGAATAGAATGCATGCACTGGGACACTGAAAGGAATACAAACTGATGTTTACATTTGCAAAGAATGTTCTCCAAGAAATGCTTTTTTAAAAAATCCTTATGTGAGGGGATAAAATTTATCAGTCTGTTTGAAGTGTTATCATAATTTTTTTTAGCTGACGCTGATTGCAGCTAAATATGCACAAGTGACTATTAGTATATACTTTTGTGTATATATATATATATATATATATGCACAAACAACTGCATAGGTTGCTCAAACAGTTCTACTTCTCCCCTTTGCATCACTCATTTCTTTTCAAAATCCAAGTATAATCATTCCCAAACCACAACTGGTTGAGACTTTTACAATCATTCGTTTTTTTAAACAAAAATCACTTACAACCAGTATGAATACACCAGATCTGGTGACACTGTCAACAGAAGAGCTCTTCAGCTGCCCATTAGATTTTCTGCTTAATATGATACCCTCTGGGAGTGGAACTTTTGGGATCAAAAATGGCTTTGTAGACAGAAAAGGAAATTTCCATCTCAGTCTGACTTGATTGATCTATCTATATGTGATATACCATAAACCCCCCCTGTTTTCTTAGGGAAACAGGACTGATAGAGACTCCTCTTTCTCTTTGCCTATCCTCATCTAACAACTTTTGAGCCCGTGGCCAGAGATGTAGAGGTATCAGAGATATTAAGTTCTGCCAAGAGAGCCTTTGCTAATTACCCCAATGGCAGAAGTGAGCTTCATGTGTACTAGACACCTGGGAATGTATATTCATCTCCAAAATATGGCTTCCTAGGAAATCAGGACTCATTGCTCCCAGGGCTCTTGAAGGTACTAGCTGTTTGTAAACACATTAGCATCCTCTTGGATTACAGGAATCTACAGGATAAACTATTTTGCCCAGGGAGGTTTCTTTGTTGTTTTGGGTTGGTTGGTTTTTTTTTTTCAAGAAATACATGCACATCGCCACACAAATCTGCACAGAAACATGCTCCGAGGGACCAAACCCTGCCATTAGGTGGAATCAGCCAAAGGGAGCCAGGAGGTCAGTAAGGAAGTGTCTCTGCCTGTCTTTGGAGAATAAATATGTGGAGGCCTGGGAACTTTCCAAACAGCTGCTCCTGTGAATACTTCTATATACTTTCTGTGAATAGTATTGGGAGTGCTGTCTACAGAAATGGATCCTCTGTGTGTGCAGCTATCTCATCTTTAGAACACAAACTGGCCTAATGACATCCAGCCTAAACCTTACCCTTCACCTCCACAACTTTAAATTCCACATGCATTTGTCTGATGTGAACTCACAGCAATTAAAAGATTTGTGAATGTCCAGCTTGGCCCTCTTTCAAAGCTCCAGGGCTTTGTCAGAAGCTGTATGAACCTGTCATGAGACTTGAAAGCCTCAAAGTCAGGAGTCATCTGGCTCTTCACTGGCCGTGTGCTATCAGCCAAAGGCAGCAAACAAGGGAGGGAGGCATGAAGCTGCTACTTGACTGCACAGAAAAGCACCATATGAAGAAAGGTGTGCAGTCATCCCCTGTTCAAAAAAAATTAGCTGACATGGAGAGAAATTGTGCTGTGCTACACCTCACACAGGGTAACCATGTGGTGACTCACAAAGTCCATTGCATAGGTCCACAGGAGATGGAAAACATCCCCCACACCATGCATTCATCTTACACAATGAAACAATGTCACAATAATTAATACCCTGGATCATTCCCAGAGTAAAAAACAACAGAAGGAAAAAAATTCAGTTTGCTTGAAATGCTTTACTCAGTATTTTCTTTGTAGGTTCCATTTGAAAAATAATTTCAGTTTAAGGTAGGCCTACTTTGATTTGAGTGCTTGTTTGACAACTGTTTTCGAAATGTTATTGGAATGTTTTATATGAAACATTCATGAGCCAGAAATGTAGCTCCATCTCTTTATCAATCAACTTACATGGTAATTTTATTTCACCTCATTTTCTCCATCCCTCAGGTCCAGAAGACTTTTAGCTAATCACACACGGTGGCCTGCATTCTATGGGACTTCTCTCCCTTCTGCCCCACAGCTGTTTGTCTTCGGTCCCCTTAAGAGAATGAGTTTTGTTTGTCCGAAAGAAGGATTTAATCCTGGGTTTCCAACTCTGTGGTGTCTTTCCTGACCAGCAAGCTGCAGGCTGTGAAGGGGGTTTATGGTTGCCACCACACATTTGAAACTGGGGCTGATGTCCAACACTTTGGCTGTAACATTAGTTGAAGGGCAGGTGTTTGGAGGCTGACATCCACTTGTGAGTGCTTATGGCTTGATGAGTGATGGCACGTTGGATGGGATTTCATAACTTATCTCTTTCATCTCTTACAAGTGTGAGGCTGATATAAGGGAATTAAGGGGTTAAAGGCTCTCCTGCAGAACCGTATCCACCTGCAGGAGCTGTGTTGTTTGCTAGACAACATATCGTTCGCTTAGCTCAATTGTGTTTGCTAAGGCAGAAGGAGGGAGGATGCCAAACTATTGATAGAATGAGGGAACCGTGACTTGGTTTCCTGCTCCTGGACCCGTGAACTGGTTAGAACTAGCCATAGAGTTTGGACTGAGACCAAGGGACCAGAGAGCATGCACAAGGAGGTGAGGTGAAAAGTTCAACTCTGAGGAAGACTCGGCTTACTTCATCTTGAGATCCCTGCGACCCCTGCCCACGACCACCAGGAGGCACTGCACAAGCGCAAGCATATGGAAATGATCTCAGAGCTCGTTATCATGGGAAGCGAGGATAGATTATGCATATGTATAGACATATTGGGGAATCTTAATACATATGTAATGTTTTAGGAAATAAATATAGAGAACTTTGTTGTAGACGTTGCGCATGCCTTAAGAGGAGCTATTCTCCATGTGCCCAGCATGCTGATTAAACATACCTACTTTATAACTTTCGGGTTATAGAGTTTTTCCCGCTAATCAAGGCAAAGTAGAAAAAAGAATCTTTGTTGAAATTTAAATGTTTCATCTCATGTTTGCCATAGAGACTGCCAGGTACAGCATAACTTCTCATGCGAAGTTGTGGTAACTTGCTTGACTGTCCCATCTTTAATTTCCTTTGGGTAGTAAGCACAAGGACCTAAATTACTTCCTAATGGCCACCTTAAATTTATCACCATTTTAAGTTCTCAGCTTCAGGATAAAGGCTCCTTGGTCAGAACTGAAGATCTATTTAAACTGAAATTTATCTAAAAGTTAGGTGCTCTCGTGGATATAGTCTTTGGTTTAAGAATTTAATCTTTTCTTTATCTATCATGATCCAGGAAAATGTCCTGGAAAAAGCTGATAAATCTAACTAATTTAATGAGTCTGCTTCACAGTCTTGAGAAATCAATTACTGTCACAGTCTATTCAATTCTACTTTCTGGTAGCTAGGGATTTACAATATTTAATGTTTGCTAAGTACTTCTACATATGAAGAAGAGTGTGTGAAGAGGAGCGTGAGTTTGTTAGATTCAAAATAATACAAACATAAATTTTTAAACCTTGTGCTAAGCAAGGCAGCAAACATGTTTCCTCACAGTTTCGTGACATACAAATGCTGTAGCTTCTGATATAGTACTCAACATCCACAGTTTCTCTCCTAATGCTGAGACTATGGATTTCCACAAAACCTCAAATATCAGTCTTTTAAATAAAAGATTTTCCATGGAGCAATAATTAATCCTTCATCTATTATTAGCTAAATTAAAGCAAGGATTTACTGAATATTTTTCAGCTCAGGTAAATGTCTTCAAGGTGAGAAAAAGAGCATAATTTAAGTCTGAAGGAAAAAAAGCATCTCTCTAAATGTCAGGTGGCCTTATGCAAAGCACTCTGCCACATCCTTCCTTTGCTCATGGATCTATCATCACAAAAGACACAGTCTCTCATCATACCTGTACAGGTAGGGCCATGAGGAGAATCAATTTTTCAGCATTTCTGTGGAATGACGGTGCAGAGCTGATGCCTGAAGTAGTATCTTTTAACCTTTAAAGAGCCAATGCAGGTCCGAGGTCACTTGTTTATTCTGTGCGTTCTGTGAAAGAGGTGCCATGTGGAAGATTACCTTCTGAATTCTGCACTAGACATAGCCCTCAGATATGCCTACAATTTAGCTCTGTCAGAATTGCTGTCCCAGTAGACTAAGCTGGAGATCACCATGGTATGAATGGGAGAAATAGTAAAATTTAAAACTAAAGAAAATTAGTTCAACCTTTGGGACGTGTGAAAACGTGGAGAACCCCCAAACAGATAAGCCAATACAGCCATAGCTGTATTTCCTTCCCAAATAGTGGCTGTGGGTACAGCACTGTCAAAGGGTTAACCTGGAGGCAAATTCCAGATCCCCACACTTAGTTCTTTAGAGGAGAGGAGGCAGCAAAAACAGACTGCAAACTTGAAAAGTGGTTAAATGATTTATTTACTAACTCTACTAAGAATAGAAAGAATAAAAAGATAATAAAAATATTAAGGCATAATATACAAATATCATTCTCCTCCCATACATTCCAATCCTTCTCACTGATCACATAAAGGACATAAACATGACATTCTGATCTTATGATTAAGAGCTCTTATTGCCACCTCATGGGATAAAGAAAGTTCTTTCTGTGTTGTAGTGAGATCCACCCCACAGAAGACAGTTCCCTAAAGAAGTATCTTCGGCATGGTTCCAAACCTTCCAGAAACACCACAGCTAGCCCTGGTTTTCTGCAGTGGTGTATCTTCTCTCCCACAATACACTCCGCAGTATGTGGGTCACAAAAAAAGTCTGTTGGGGTTAGACATTTTAAGAGTAAGTCATTCCGGTCTAAAGGTACCAAAGGCAACAGGCTCCTGCTTTACTCATAATCTCCAAAGGCTGCAAGCTTCATCTGCACACAACATAAAAATGTTCTTATTTTAGGCTGCAAATTTTGCACTTCCCCATGGCTCATATTGTGGTTTAAAGAGAAACTTACTTTGGTATTACTCCAGATCACACAGCACAGCTCACAGAAAAAGATGGATCTCAATGCTGGTAAAGATGGCTTCTCTGGCACTTCCTGCCACTCCTTGTCTTCTCTTCCGTTTGGCTGCTGGTCTAGTCTTTCACGTGACTGCTTTCCTTTCTCTCTAGCTTACAAAAGGGGTTAATATTTGCAGAAAATGCCTACAAAAGTATTTATAACAATTACATGCTCCCACTGTAATGAGGCTTGCTTTCCCGGGCACAAGGCTCCTTTCCCCCGTATGCTCTCTGCACTGGCAGCCATCCAAAATTTTGAGTAAGTTTCTTGGCTGCTAATAATTTCTACTTTATCTTAAAAGCAAGGTCACTCTTTGATCTCACCAACTCAGCTCTCTCTGCGTAGCTCAGCTCGGCTTAGCTTCTCTCGGCTTTTCTCGACCTCGGCTTTCTCTCTCCGTAGCTCGGCTTAGCTTAGCTGCTTCCCTGTTTGGCCTTGGTCCAGATGGCAATTGACCGGCTCCTCTCAGGTCCAAACGGCACGGGACCGGTGAGGGGTGAGGCCGGCTGCCCCCACTGGCACTCTGGGCTGTGGGCCTCTGGCCCGGGGGTCGGGGCAGAGCCACTGCCTCTCATGGGTCAGCAGGGAGCAAGGGAGCAAGAGAGGAAGTGAGAGCAAGTCTGCATCACTTCCAAGGTGTTTTTATAGCATTCCTTTCACAGAGACGTCACAGGAACACTAAATGGGTCATAGAACTGTCCTTTACCCGTTTTTAACCAATCAAATTTGTCTCACACCGGGTCAAACGATGACAAGCACAACCTCAAAGACCTGTTCCCATACTTCCCTCTAAAGTGACCAGTCAGTTTCGCCTATTTATCAGCTGCTTTTCTTAGCTAATGGCACGCATTTACTTTTCCAGATAGAGTAACAGCCAGTTAAGTGTTTTGTTTACTCTTTTCTCTAACATTCTTGTGTCTACAGAAGATGGCTAGATCAGATACTGTAGAACAGCTGTTTGCATCATGGGTTTCTTTGTTTGTTAGCAGAGCTTAAACCTTTTTCCAGTGAAGCTGTAGCTGGTAGAATATCAAATTTCTCCTTCTTGAGAATTGCCTTGCTAGCTTTGCATTTCTACGAAAAGTCCAAGGACTTGTGGTGCTTTATGGATCACAGATTGAGAGGCGCTCTTTTAGAAAGGCTGTCTTAGCTGCTTGCAGGGTCACAGAATGACCCACAGACAAAGGTCTCACTGCAACTGTCTCCAGTCTCTTTCTCAAGTTGCTGATGATCCGTGTCTCTCTTCTTGGAGCCATTCATGAAGTTGCTCCTTTTTACTCTTTTTTACACTCCACCTGGAAGAAAAAAAATTCCTTCGAATTGGAATCAAAGATCTGTTTTGTCTGGACATTTATTTTCTTATGTCTTAAACTAAGTTTGTTAGATATGTGCAGACAGGAGTGGGTCTGGGAATATGCTGCAATGACTAAAGAGCATTTTCTGCTTGGTGTTTAGCTTGGCCAAAGGCCTGCTGAACACTGCCAGTCCCATGAGTCGTTTCTTACAATCGCGTATCCCTTAATATTCCTGCTGCTGTTATAAGATAATTCCAGATTTTCAGCTGCAGACCTGGCATGCTGTTTGCTTGGCTCATACTAACTGTAAGTGGCCAGATTTTCCTCTCTGAAGAAGAGCTTAACAGAGGATGGCATTCCTTCTGGCAAAATACACAGAGCTGTAAGTCTGAAATGTCTAATCTTTCTAACGGAAATAATAGATACCCATGTATTTCAGTTAGCTGGTCAGCCAGTCAAGGAGTGCTCCTGGACCTAGCACAGGAAGTAATCTCAGATGAAACACACCTTTAACATTTCCTGGCTTTTGACAGAGCCTAATAGAAATACGCTCAACTGAAATGGCAGGTGAGAAGCATCCATGAACAGGAATGCTGCTAACCTTAAGCTACACTGAAGGCATGTGTTTGTCCATGTTAAAGATTAAATTAGGCTCTACAACAAAGTTGGCACCTGCTTATTAAAGCACAGGGTACTGGCTGCTACATTTCATATTAGAAAGAGAGTATGAATATTCATAAAATAAAATCACTTATTTTGGTGTTAAGTTATAAGAGGTTAGCTTCTGACTAGCATCTTTAATAATTATATAATGAGGATAGATTAATAAGCATTATGCTGTCTCCATCACCAAATGCAGCTTTTCATTCTTTTGATTTTGTTCTATGCTCACAATACATTCTATTGTTAAACAGCCTTTTCTGCACAAACAGTTTATTTCTATTTTAGCTTTCAGATCATCACTGGCTACAATAGAAATGTACTGTTTATAGGATGGCTTTACAGTTCTAACATCATATTTCCTCTGGAGACTGAGAGGCCTAATGCCCTCAGATTGTTTGTGATATTGAAGCTCTTGTCTTACAAATATGTTTGGATGGAAAAATATTATTAGTAAAGGAAAAAGTATTACTGCAATCAAGTGATGAAAGGATGTCCCAAATATACCCATAGCATTCATCTATTACTCAGACCTCTATTGTCCAAAAGCAGACACCTCTGATTTTCCTAATAAGACCAAGAATGGGACACTGAGTGCTACATAAAATGTTGTTGCAAGTAAGAGTCCTGAGGAGCTTACAGCATAAAGAAGACACAGACTCCACAATTCAAACACAGGTCTCTGTGTTTTAAAACTTACAAAGTCATTATTTCGCAGCATTTGTTACATAACACAATGTTGTGTGATCTGTGTGCTTATAGGGCACAATGCAGTCCTAGATAGAAAAAAACACTATTTATCCCAGAAGGAGAAGAGTTGATAATTTGATCTACTCCTCAGATGTCTGAAGTTTCCCTGTCTGACCTATTTTGGCTGAAATATGTATGTGTATGCCATGCAGTACATGCCAAGTGCTGAGACATCTAGATCTATACTTCATACTGTACACTGATGATTTGTGCTGGTTTATATAGTTCTGACTTGTTCTGAGCAAGATAGACGTGCAATGTGAGGATAAATCAATTTTGAAGCAGGAATAATGAGCTCAAGGCGTCACACCATATATGCACATGCCATAAAATGCATTTGCAGCACGCATAATTCATCTGAGGCCTGTCAGAATGACTATAAGTGCACAGGTTATGAGCACAGCATACAGAAAGTAGCCCCAGTGCATCCTACATGTGTGCAAATCACAGCCTACAAGTTGTAGAGATTATTTTAGGGAATTCATTAACTGTTTGACTTGGATTTTTGGCTGATGAATTAAATAAAATAATAAGCAGAGAATCCAGACTTTTTCTAGTCCCAAATTACACATCCGTTCTGCCTTTGTGTCAAAAAATAGATCATTTGGAGATAACGCTATTATCTGTACCTGGTACTATCTACCTCTTACAGACATAACTGTGCCTTAGGACTAACATCACAGCACCAAGCCTGACAGAGTTCAACATGCCTTTGGACAACACTGTCGGGCACATGGTATGACTCTTGGGGATGCTCCTGTGCAGGGCCAGGAGTTGGACTTGATGATCCTTGTGGGTCCCGTCCAACTCAGCTTATTCTGTGATTCTTCAAAGAGAGAGTAGTTGCAAGAGAGTTGTACCTTATTAGGCAGTGTGGTGTTTTGCACCGCTGGCTGTCTTTCCTGCTCAGTTAGGGGATGAAAAGAACCCAAAAGTTCATTTTGTTCCAGCTTTTAGGAAAAGTTTCATGCTCTTTTTATCTGTCTTATGGCTAGCTGATTACAGGAAGAAGGGTTAGTAGTCTATTTCCCAAACATATCTTGGGATTTTTACTCCACAAACTACCCACAGGTCTTTACCATCTCTCCTGCATATTCTCACTCTCCAGTTCTAAACCTGTGACTCCAAGAACCTGAACACTTCCAGCTCATGTGACCTGTTCGAGTCCTGGGAAAATGTAGCCATATTTCTCTCTCAATTCACTCCTTCTGTATTGCCTAGCCATTAACAACAGGGCTGTACGTCTGATAGTGCTAGATGGCAATCCCATAAATCCCTTCCAGCCCTTTGAGCTGGAATTTTTCATTGTCTTACTTGGTCTTTAGCTGTCTCTGGTTGGTTAAATAACTGTGGTGGGTTGGAACCCACTGCCAGCCCAGCACCCAGTCAGTAGTTTGCTCTTGCATTTACATAGGGGACAGTTTTGGAAGGACAGGAGCTATAAAACTTGTGGTTGAGATAAAGACAGCAAAATCAATTAGCAATTACTGTTATGGGCAAGAGGTATTCAGCTTGGAGAAATGAACTTAATTTATTGCCAATTAATATAAATACTTAGTTGCTTTGGATATGGGAAACAAATAAAAAAAGACACAAATTTTAGAACACTTCAGCAAAACACACTCCTCCTTTCCCAGGCTCAGCTTCCCTTCAGACTCCTCCTTGCCTTGCTATCACCACAGGTTGCATTCAATAGTGCCTTCAGCCAGGCAAAAAGTGATGCAGAATGCAGGTTGTAGTCTGGACGTGGAGGTTTCTCTTTGCCTTTCCTTCCTTCTTGTTCATTTCCTATGGGGCCCTCATGGTCTGCCATCTTTCAGGGACATCTACTCTGCCGTGGAGCATCTCATCCTCCTATTGCCTCTGTTGTGTCACTCCGATTGTGTTCTCCTCTCCCTGTCATCTACTCCCTCTTTTCATCTTCCCTCCTCCTCCCTTTCTTGTATTTTGCCCTTTCTTAAATACATTTTCCCTGGGGCACTACAAGCTTGCCTGATGGGCTCTGTTTTGTCCTGTGGTGGGCCTGTTAGAGCTGCCTGTGCCCAGCATGGAGCATCCCCATGTCTCTTCTCACAGAAGCAACCCCTCAGGCCTCTTTCTACCAAAACCTTGACAGTGGCCCTCAGTACACAGGCCACTAAATGCCTTCTAGGCACCTGGATATTTACAGAAGCTCTAGAGCCTTTTCATGTGAAAGTATGGAAGGAATATTCTGACAGAGAGGGTTTTAGTCATAGTATCAGGAACTTGCACCAGTTTAACACCTTCATGCCCAGGTGTGGTGCTGGAAAGGGATCAAGCATCTTCACCATCTTGTGCCTCTCAGGACAGTCCAGTCATCAGCCTGTCCTGCGGAAGTGGAGGCAGTCCTGTTGTTTTCCACAGCCACTCCACAAAGGTTTTGTCCTCTGAGATATCCCAAAACCAGGATGGTCTCTGCAGCTCTCAGTGTACCCCATAGTATGTATTTGTTAAATTGTATAGAGGAAAATGAAATACAGACATATGTGAAATAACAGATATATCCATATTACCACATAAAGATAGCATTCAATATGAAATCTGAAAAACAGTGTGTCATAGCCACCCAGGGTATAGTCACAAACTGGGGTATTAGGAAGAGATACGAGATAAAACTATTGTACATTTTGCATTACTTTTCATATTCAATGGTTAGATAAACACTTTAGAATAAATATTCAATACAAATCAAACTCAGTAACACCACCACCTCATATCAAAGATATGGTGAATTTCTGACATTTGGAGTAAACATTACAGAATTCAAACGCAGACTTGATGTCTCCATTTAAAGAACTGCTCCTCCAAACCCATTTGCTTTTAATCATCCCACACTGAAATTTACAATTAATAGCAGAGATGATTTTTTTTTTTAATACTAGATTTTTTTAGGCGATATTGCTTTCATTCTCTGGAGCCTTGTGCACAGATTTGTTAAGTACATTGTGTAATACATAATTTGCCAGTTTTCTGTCAAAGACAGATGATTTGTTAATGATAAGTTATTTTTTGAAATAAAATAAATTGCTGCTGTTGTGTCAAACTGTAAAAATGTCTAGGTTTTGTTTGAGAATGAAGTTTTAACAACCTATTTAATTTATATGCCCACTCCAGTGTTCACTTTAGTGTTAATTTTTGCATTGTTCTATTTTCAGTACCAAATATTTATTTTCCTTCTAAGAGAAATTCTAGCCCCACCTTTTCCATCTGGATAACTAGCAGAAGTGTAAGCTACATGTAGAATGGTGTAAGAAAGAAGGAGTGTCTCTACATCAGCCCATGAAAATCACCACTGGCCAGAAGATGGCTGAAGGAGCTTTACAATCTCTTAGTAAAAGTCTGCAGTTAAACAAAGCCTTATCTCAGTTTCTAATGAGGCTTTCAATTCTATAAAGAACTGTGATGAATTCAGATGTATTTATTTTTCATGTCTCTGATTAAATGAATGAGCTCAGGGACAACATTCACTAACTTTTATAAAATATGTCCATCAGCCAAGACTCTGTGAACCCAGTCTGAATTCAGTTCAATCCGGAAAAAATGTTAATATATTGCAAAACTCATATTTTTGGTATGGTTTTGCAAAACTTAGGGTTAAATTACATATGAAGACAGATTTTTTTTTAACTCATTATGTGTTACCACCAGCTATAGACATTTTATTAGGATCAGTGGGAAACAGAGGAGTAGAAACCTAAATGAGGCTTGTGCACTTAAGTGTAGTGAGTGCCTGACATGTCCGTGGCAGTTCACACTGGGAAGGGTTGAAAATAATCAGGCTTTATGGAAAGGTATCTCCATAGGGACAGATAGCTTGAGTTATTGCTGCATAATTTGAAGCTGATGAACAATCTGTTGAACTTTATGTCACAAAAGACATGTATACACTTTCAAGTTTTTTTGCTCTCTGTTCTTTCATCATTGCATGGTTCACATTGCAGAGATGTGAGTTTACACTTAGGATTACCTCTGCAATGGATCAGGTAGTTTCCTGACAAAACTACTCATGTGCAGACTAGGCAATAATCTCCAGGGAAAGCCAAGACTGTCCAGTTGGGATATGAACTGGTTTACTCAGGGATAACAGGGTGCTTGGTGTTATGGTTGCAGATAGGAGGGGCAATTTCCTATCTGCAAAGGTAAATTCAGCAATAAAGCTTAAAATTTTAGCTTGTCAGATGTCTTTAATAATGACCTTCATCTAGATTTATATAGAAACAACAAGTTATACCTTATTGAAGGTATAATTTTGCTTTTGCTATTATCTTCCACTTCTGATTTTTTTTTAAACTCCACCCATTGTCTTGTTACAAACTGCTTTGTTTTCTTAGGAAAAAAGGATTTAATTCATAAAGTGCATTGTGGGTAGTTCATCTACGGTTAATATAGGATCACCAGCATTTCATTTGTGTGCATGGAAACCGTATAATTATGGAAAGTTAAAATACAAACACAGACAATTGTGTCACACAAACATTTTAACTGCAGGAAAGTATTTTAACATGACACAGATTCTACATGCTGTTAAAATGAATCCAGCAGCCTTAGAATCGGTAGAAAAGACCATCATTAACAAGCACATTTCTGGCAGAATAATTCAGAATAAATCAAGCAGTTGACTAAATGCAGTCTTTATGGGATAATATTCCTTCACTGGTAAATTGAGCAACTCATCATAAATTTCAAGACTGTAACACAACTTTTAGGCCTTATGAATGCTTTATGTGTCATAAACTTTATGTGTCATAAGAAGAAAAAAACATGTTTTCAGACAATGATGATTATTCATCTAGTTGTCTCAGCTCTAGTCAGATCACGTGTAGAAATGTCACTTATTTACTAAAAGCTTTCAAATTGTTGTTAAAAAAAAAGGGCTGTATGATATGGTTACTGCTGGTTGCCAAGTCCTCAGCACCTTTTAAAGCCCTAAGCACTACCTGAGAATGCTCACAGTTTCAAGCAAATGTGTTCAGAGAAATTTAACTGCTGATGAAAGAGGATTAGCCCAATCCCATCAGTTTGTTTTTGAAACAGGCCAAGAGCTCACAGCTGAGCAGATATTGTGGTAGGGATAAAGCATGTTAATCAGACTCCATTTAAGAGGCTAATAATGTATTTTTCAGAACCAGGATCAATCTATAAATAAGAAGAGTGAAATTAAGAGGTAATGCCAAGATTAGAGCAAAAGGGCTTACTAAAAGCAGCTACTATCACAAATGAGGAACAGGAACAGAAGCAATAGTTAGGGACAATGTAGTGCTCCTACTGAAGGTATCAGATTTTTAGTATAAGTTCTGTTACAGAAACAAAAAGCAAAGGCTGTTCCAAGACAGACTGTTCCAAACTAAATAGCACGTGAAAGAAAATGTCATTATGTTGCCATTCAGGGGGAAAGTACTCTAGAAAAGTCTTATAACAAAGAGAAAGATGTCCCTCAGATTTGCAGTAAAACTAAGTGTACAGCACTATGTAAGAGACCCGAAGACTAAAGAACTTTGCAAGAAGAAAAAAATAGGAAAGTGAAATGACTGAAAAAAAAATTGAAACACAAAGCCACAGCTGGCAATGACAGCTATAAAAGGAGATGAAACACTGGAGGTGACACAAGAAGGAATCTTTCTAGGAGCTATATCTTCAGCTGAAGGCCTAGACAAGCCATGTTTTGAGACACAAAAAGGAGGCTCAATAATCAGAATTTGAATTGCTGCAGCTCCTATGAAGAATTACAGTCTCTCTTTGAGCAGGACCTGTGCTTACCACAATGAAAAAACATTCAAGGCAGCAAAATTACATAGATGACTTTTTATAGCTTCCATGAAGAAATGCCTGTTAACTCACAGTGCCAAGCACCTCTAATGTGATGGGCCTGGCTGCCATTTTCCCCCCCTATATTTTCGGATTTAATTGCATCATGTGATATCATTTCATCACTTCTATGCAGGGGGAATAGTTTGCCTTTGGATCTGCCTTTCTCGGGTGGTTGTTGCTCGTCTTTTGTAATGCCATAACAGACAAGGCAATGGACAACTTTTCCCCAGAACAACATGTCCCTTATATAGTGTTCTTACTTCTACCTTCCACATACTTATTTTATTGCTTGCTGTAGATCCAAAAAATAATATGGACCTGATTGAGAAACTTCTGCAGAAAGAAAGATTAAAAGATTTCCTGTTGAACTTTTTCTTTTGCAGTCTGCAAAAATGGCCAGTGTCTTTTTATCTAATTCTAGCTTTGCTGTCTTTTGCTTTATTGTAGGCATCCTTGATTATGAATAAATTTTCATTTTCAGGAAAATCTGAGAGATAGGGTTTCATATCAATAACATCTGAGGCAAAATTGGAAAATTAATTCAAGATCTTATTCTCTTAGAATGTTTGGATCTCCACTTTCAATAAGCTAAATAGCTGAAGGATATATTTGATTCTGAACATATTTAAGAAACCATCTTATTTGAATTTCTTCTGTTTGCAAAATAAACAAATGCAGCCCTCCATCTGCATGCAATTCTTAAAGGATTTATCATAGCAGAAAGGTTTTAAAGGAACTCCATCTTGAGAACATTATATAGAAAAAAATGTGTAGATCAGACCAGAAATGGTCATCAAGAAGCCGAGCAGAGTTTTGCTGAACTTTTGTTGTCCCTGTTCCCTGAATGCTTCCTTGCCTGCCTGGGTGTATATGTCCTTTTACAGACACCCCAGACACCCACGTGTGATTCTCTGAGGTTGCAGCAGATTCCCTGCTGGACAGGAATCATCTGAACACACCCAGTAATTTTCTATGCATATCCCTCCAGACAATATGTGTCATTCACTGTCTTTCCACCTAAATAAGCTATTCTGTCCTTCACTCAGGCTTTTCTTTTTCTACTCAGTGCTAACTGTACAATGAGAAGGACCACAGCGAACCACATCTCCGTGTTTCATTGATCTCAGTCTGGGAGATGCTCAGATTAGCGAAAAAACCCCACAGGTGACAATGTGAGTTTTGCTGTACATTCCAAATTATCCTTTGATTTATCTTTAAAAAATCCCAAATTAATAGGCAATGAAATGGCCTAAAATGAGGAAGTTTCTTCTCCAAATAAGACTGCTACTCTATTCTAATTATGAATTTCATAGTAAGCACACATCCTGTCTTTGCTTTCAGATTCAGCCCCAAAATTCAGACCTATGTACAAACTTTTTTGTACTTTCTCTAGTTACACTTTCTGTGTTATATTTGGGGACATTACATTGTTGCTTGTGGCCATTATTCAGGCTTGAGGCCACCTTTGTAAGACGATGGGTGATTGTTCCACAGCTAATCAAAGTAAGAAATAAACTCATAAAGTCACTCAATCCACTGTTCTATCTTCTGTCCAGAATTGTAAGAAAACATCTGGGGAAGTGCTGATCTCCTGTCTCTGGGGACCAGGAATATGACACAACAAAATTGATTGAAACTGCATCAGAAGTTCAGATTAAACATAGGGAAAAGATTCTTCACTGGGGTGGTGGTCAGTCACTAAAACAGCCTCCCCACAGAAATGGTCATGGTACCAAGCCTGCCAGAATTCAGGGTGTATCTGGATAATGCTCTTAGTCCCATGGTTTAGTTCTAGGTAGTCCTGTGAGTATCAGGGAGTTGGACTTGATTCCTGTAGGTCCCTTCCAACTTGGGATTCTATGATTCTTGTAATTTCTAGATTTCTGAAGATTCTTGGCCAACAGAAGGAATACAGAAATCAGCATGTCAACAGGGAAGAAAAAGCCAGATCAAATTATATAGTTCCTTCTCACCATGATGTTTTCATGACTCCTGTTCTTAGACACCTAACTCTCTTCAAGAGCTGTGCAAAACTGGGGTCTGAGAAAAGTTCAGTGCCAGTTGGCCATGAAGCAAACACCAGCTTCTGAGAAACATACAGAAATGGCATGTGTGAAGTTATAAGTTTGATTTTTATAAAAGTCAGTGGCTGCTGGAAAATTTAATCATAAGAAAAATTCCTTGGTCACTCCAGCTGACCTTGCTTCTGGACATGAAGTAACTTCAGGCACTAGGGCCAGAAGAATCTCACGTTCCTGCCAGCTAGGCAGGGACTTTTGGACTGTCTTCCTGGTTTCATGTGCCCAGACTCTGCCCAAACTGCACATCAAGAATTTCATTCCCTTTTTTTTCCGCATTGTTATCATTTCAAGACAAAGAGGCAAGAGATGTCTTTTGGTTCTGGCCCTGAAAGTCACAGGTAGATTGTGGCGGAGGGGAGAAAACCGCTTTTACTCATGCCTGAAACACTGACTCACCTAAGCTAGGTGATTTGTTTCTGTGCTAAAACTCAACAAGATCTATTTGGAGAAAAAGTAGGATAAATCTGCTGATTTGTCGTGGAGTGATCCTGTTTCTTCTTGAGAAAATGAGTAAAACATTATCATAGACAGCAGAAAATAGTTGTTTCATTCTCTGCTTGAGAGTCTTTGGTGACAATCAGGGACAGGATTCAAAACGATTGGACATGATGCAACATTCTCTGAGCTTGTCCTAACAAATTATCTCCAAACCCTGAAAGAATAGCCAAGTTATTATGTTTGTTTGCTGCCACACTGGACCATAAGGATGCTGTTAAAAAGTCCTTGATCTTTTAAACAGTTTCTTTGTTGTGTTCTTCACTGTTCTGGGACAGCATAGGCAATATTTCACTTTCATGAAGGGCTTTTCTTGAAATATTTTCTTCTTCTTCTTGAAATTGTTTTCCTTTGGTATTATGGATTTTTCTTCTGCAAAACTAACCCGATCCAGGAAGTGATCTGTCTGCAGTGCTGTTTGCCGCAGGTTAAAAATTGATACAGTCATACAGCAAATGAAGCTTGACTATTACATTCTCTCCATGAGAATGCCTTTTCTTCTCTTCCTCAGGAAGAAACAGGATCAATCAACAAATATGCATCTGAAAAGGACAAAAATAAATGGGAGGAAATATGTACATGGTATTTTTTTCACTCAAGATCCAACACTGAAAGACAGGTTGTTCCATTTTCAACTCATATAGGCACATTTCTATATGTTTCTATTCATAATGAAAGTGGAATTTTGCTTAGTTAAACAGAAACATACACATATACACATCCACAGAAACTGGTGGTTCTTTTGCTTTTAAGAAATAATCTCCTTAAATCTCCCTCTTCTCCAAATTCTGGCCTTTCTATTTTTCCCCTTGTGTAAAGCATTTTATTCCTGCCAGAAATAAATGTGACTGTGTCCAAATTTATATGAGTCAGAGCTTGGAAAATACACCAGTAGTTTTGCTGTGTCTCTTGAACAGTGTCCATGTGTTACAAAGTGTTTAATAGGGTACTGTAGCTTGTTTGATTTCACTTTTGTTCCAGTTAAAAAACCACTACAACAACCATTTTATGCATAGATACACATTCAGTTTTCCATCAGCCCAAAGACAAACAGTTTTTTCTTGAAAATTCTTAAAGTAATTTCTATCTTCTACTGGCTAATGATGGCATCTTCCCTTAGGCAAATGATGCCATAGACATTTCAAGTATTTTATGTAGCATAGAAAATAAATGTGCTCACATATAAAAGCAACTGTTTCTCTTATTTGATTTACTGTTTTTTTTATTACAATAAAGTGGTGCTGATATGTGAGTTTAGTAAATTAAATTGACAATAGAGATTAGTGTCTCCTTCTAGTAATTTTATCACATATATTGTGGCTCTTGCATTTTAGTATGTCTTAGAATGTGCCTTTTGATGAAAACATCAAGACTGTCCTAAGAGAAAGATGAAGAGTACATAATTTACTTTACATCCTTTCGTTTGTTCAAAGCCACAAGTAGTACACAAAGTTTATATACTCCACATGAAACTTTAATTTGTGCTTTGTTGGACCTATTCTATTACTTACAGTGTTGACTTTCATTTCTAATTAAACTCTTCCATCAGTCTGTGAGTTTTGATTTGTATTCATTTTTGTTGTACTTCAGAGACAGTATTTAAAGAAACAAGACTTCTTTCCAAATTTCTCCAATTAAAAAGACGAAAACTCTGTCCCTCCACAGTTGATTATACTATTCACATTGACTTTGACCTCTTGTTGGCTGAACCCCCAAACCACATACAATGTCATAGCCAAGTAGTTGTGTCCATGTGGATCATCATGCTGTAAACTGAAAGGGTTCTATGGAAGTACAAACTACCACATCAAGGAGAAGGCAACACTTTGTGACTTCCATCATAGAATATTAGTCCAGAAAATTGTGGAATTGTATCTGGCTCAAATAAAACACCCAAGAGCCACATTACTTTAAAGAACCACTGATAAATAGTTCAAAAAGGGATGAAAAGAAGGAACTGAACAAATATAGTTTCATTTCTCCGTAAGGCAAGATTTTGAAATCATTAAAATCAAAGCACTAATTTTTCCCAAAGAAGTGTGCCTGATTACACTGCTGATTTTCTTTGACAGCTTTATTTTTACTACCACAGAAATAAGGTGGAAAATCAGGCTGAAAAAGGATTGGGAAAGATCAACAAATCTAATCATTCTTACAACTGTCAGACAGAGGAAAAATATCCCTTGACATACATATTTAGTTTTATATTGAAACTAGTTAAGTTTCTTGACCCTTGTACAAGAAAGATGTTGCTGTACCTATTAATTAGTAAACCTTTTATTCAGTTCTTCCATGAAAGAAGTAGGGGTATGTAAATGAAACTTGCAGGTTCCTACTCTCCAGCCAAAATATGTGGCCAGTTCATATCCATATGATGATGTGTTAATGTTGTTCAGTATCTCCAACACTGCCGGTCCATTTTGGTGTTTAATCCCCAGCAAGTCTACAGAAAGTGCCTATTATCTTTTCTCATTTATCTAGGCAAAGCAGGCCAAATTCATTTAACCTCCTTACATAAACCAGGAAAGAAACAAGGTATCAGTGATCATCACAAAGTTCTTCTCTTCTGTTCTGATTTGAATTAATTCTGCCTGAGCAGGGTCTGCTGACCGGTCTGAAAGTGGAGCTTGGTCTGCAGTTCACGGCAGCAAGGATGTTTCCTTCCTCCATTAGAGGTACAGAATCTCATGCAGATCCCAGTCAGACTCAAAGAATATCAGAAAAAAAATCACCAGATTAAATAATGTTATTTAAATTAAAATTAAAAGGGAGATGAGTCCACAATGCAAATTAAAGTAGTCTCTCCAGTCTGTTGATGAGGCATTTAATTTTTTCAAACAGCAAAAATCAGAAAAACTTAATTGCCAAACATAGGATTTGTGAAAAACATGACTTCTAAATTTAAACAGAAATTGGACTGTTGAGACTCAGGATCTGTTTAACTTTGGCAAAATCTAATGTTGGACTGATGCATTTTACATTTTATTCCTGTAGTCTTGGAAGAATTAGAAATAGTTTTGAGACTTCACAATCAAGACTGTTTTCATAGCCCAAGTTTCTAGTTAGGTAGACACACACGTTTTGAAAGCTACGTTCACACAAAAATATTTTGAAAAATGAAAATGACATTTACAAAATCTAAAAATGAAAATAACAAACTATTGTTAAAACTAAGTATTACAAAATTCTGCTACATTCCTTCCAATCAACTGGCATGATCAAGCTCTTTCCCAAGAAGTCTCATTCATGACTTAACGGATTCTAAATTTATCTTTCTTATCCAGCATTATTCCGAAGAGATTAAAACATTTTCTTCAGAATTTGTGAGAGAAGATATGTTCAGCAAGGGAGAGCACAGTAATGACTGTTAAATTCACTTTACTTAGGGACTTTCCAAAGCCCCTCGGATTCATTGCAGTGTCCTGTACAAGCCCTGGACTAGGCCATTTATACGTGTAACCATACACTAACTTAAAGTTGCTGTATCCCTGCGAGCTCCAACAAGGCAGGTTCAATCAAACACAAAGACAGACATTTCTTTATAGAAAAAGGATTCCTGGCAAAAACATGTAAATTATGTTTGCACAATAACCATAGGTCCTTAAGTAGCATGTCTCCTTTAGATTTGGTCTAAAAATCAAGAGAAGAAAAATCATTATGTGCACAACTAGCACAAATCACAGTTCTGTTTTCTTTTGAAATGGGTCATTATCCTCACACATGCATTTCCTTTTGCATAATTTAAAATTGTATGCGATTTCTTTCTATGTAACTTAAAAATATCTCTTTGCACTATATTGTTCTGGTCTCCTCTCTTTCACGGAGGGAAGAAAACAAATATAAGATTTTTTCAAGCTGGAGCATCTGTGAAACGTACTCACACCCTTGGCATCTACAATTTTCACTTCCTAGTGAAGATCCAGTCTTGAACTTCCAATACTAAAGATCAAGTGTGCAATACTCAAATCAATGGATAGACTACTATGTGAGAAAAAGGAGATGGTGAAATTTGGCAAGAAATCAGACATTTTTCAAGTTCATAGCATTTTTTTTCCTTCCTTTTCTTCCCTCTCTTGAAAACCAACAAATATAGAAAAAAAATTTAATGGGAAAATTGCTATCTGTTATACCAATGGAAATGTGGAGGGTCAATGCCGTCATA
This sequence comes from Ptilonorhynchus violaceus, assembly GCA_013397565.1. Lineage (NCBI taxonomy): Eukaryota > Metazoa > Chordata > Aves > Passeriformes > Ptilonorhynchidae > Ptilonorhynchus > Ptilonorhynchus violaceus. Next base: position 68,102 of record VZRJ01004085.1, read on the forward strand.
GCTACATTTGCTTAAATCTTCCTAGAGCCACACACAAACGACTGACAGAAAAAGGCTGTAACTGAAGGAGCTGGGATGTCCTCACAACATATATAAGCTGGTGACACTTTCATGATCCAGACTTCAAACAATAACCAAAACCTATATTTGACAGTGTATTTTTCATTCCACCTCTGAAGTTGCTCAGAAAAAACAGGTGACTTTTACAAATACTTAAAGTGTGATTGAGAGATGAAATTATCCCCAGTGTAACATTCAGTTGTTCTTTGAAGTATGTTTATAGACCTCACATGCCAAGGCACAGAAGATGCTTTCCAACATTCATGTCTGATCAAGTCAGAGTTCCTCATCTACTGAACTATTTGCTTTTACTTGATTTACTTTCCCTTGGATGTGCCAAATAGTCTCCACCTAGACAGCAGAAAGCTTGGTGCAACAAAAAATTGAAATTCAAAGGCATGTGAGGAAGAAATGCTTTGTACACAATTGCCATTTGAAAAACATAATTAGTGATTATTTGGTCTTCAGTGAAATCATGGTCACCTGTCTATGCTTAAAAACTCTAACTTATGCTTAGAAACTCTAACAATTCCTAGGCACGATGACACACAGAAGAATCATCTTATTAGTGCAAAATATTGCAGACCATAAAGAAATGTAATGGAGAGAAGCAAATATTCAGTTTTTTATTTCTTTTTGAAATTATATTCATTACATTAATCCTTAACACACTCTTGAGTTCCATTAGTTGAATTAAAAACATAATGTCATAATCAGAATGACAATTTTTACTAGCAAATACACTGTTTATACTCAAAACAGAAATTTAACAGCTGGCACTCCAGGGTTTTTAACTGCAGGCAACAGGGCTCATAGTTTCATCCACTACTTCCCTCACAGCCTACTTGTTTAATTTTTTTTTTCTTCTCCTTCCTTGGGTTTTAATACTCTTAGGAAATTGGTTGACAGATGTAGACTGTGGAGAAGTCAATAGCATGTGTTGTTTGCTGCTTTCCTGTACATAATTCCTTGGTGTTTTGTCTGTGGCTGATGGTAAACATGGTAGGAGAATTTTATGACATGCAGAAGATGTTCTGTTAGGTAAAGGCCAACAACAGCAAACTTGTTTCCTTTGAAGTCTCCAGAACTTAAAAATGTGAACACTGTCACTTTGCCAATCTCAAACTGGAATCAAAAACATTCAACAGGTGCTCACTGCATTGAAGGACTGCGGGTCAGTTATTTACTCTACCGCCTTTCTGTAAATAAAAATGTTTAAAGTTGGCAGATTTCATTAATCTGGATAGTGAATGAATAGTAAAATTCAGCATTGAGGTCTCAACACTACTTTTAATGATAAGAATGACATAAAGCAAGCTAGTGAATTTGGCTTGCACGATTTGGTGAAAGTTGTGTTTATTTCTGATATTCTGTGAACAGCTATTGGTATAGCTTAGCTCTCTTGCACTAATAGCTTCTGCTTTTACAGAAAAGGGAAGCAGCAAAATTTCAGAGCCTAGGACTGTTGTTCCCACATCTCATACCCTTTCCTCCTTGAAGGCAGCATCAGAGATCTTGAGTTGTCAAACAATGCTGTGAGATTCCCAGATAGATATTTCCAGTCTCCACATTTTGAATTATTCTGCTGAACTTGTTCACTTCAAGGAAAAAACAGCTAATTGAGACTACTCTACACCTCACATTTTGAAGAATGATTTTTAAGGATTTGAACAATAGATTCGGCTACTTGTAGAAAGTAAGGGTTGGAAGGGGATTTACATGGTTCTCTCATCCACTCCCCACCATGCCACACATCTCCAGGGGGCCAGATTGGCCCTTCTGTTATTTCTGACAGATGTCTGGAAAATGCCACACTGTCACTTGAATAATCTGCTCTAGTTCATTCATTCCCTAATTGCTAGATCACTTCTAATAATGTTCATTCCAAATTCCTCTACTTAATTTTTTTCTGACTTTTTGTATTTTTAGATATATTTCTCTATTTTAATCCTCATTTCTGTCTCCCCTCTAATTTTTTTTAAACTGAATTTATCCTCACTGCTTTTTCACATCTTATCTCAAAGGCCATATATTCTAGATTGCTGATGGATTTGTGTAGGTTCTTTTAACAGTTTTTGTGCCCCAAGCAAGGAAAGGTACACCATTTGAGACCTTAACATTACTGACTCGTGTGGAAAGACTTCATGTTTTAAACATGTGAAGCATTTGCCCCCTCACAGACCCAGGAGGAGATTGTCTATAATTGTGCAACTGATTATCTTATCCATTGTAGGACTTTCCTTTTGGTTTTTTGGACTTAAATATTAGCTTTTTAACAACATATATTTCACTTGACGAGGTAATTTTGAATTCTGTCTCTCAGTGTGCTTGAATATGTGAAGATGTGATTCCAGCATGTATGAAGGCTTTGATGTGACCTATTTGCAGCTTTCCAGTGCTTGAAGGGAGTCTACAGGAAAGACTGAGACAGATTTTTAACAAAGGCATGTAGTGACAGGACAAGGGGGAATGGGTTCGAACGGAAAGAGGGTAGATTTAGATTAGATATTAGGAAGAAATTCTTTACTGTGAGGGTGCTGAGGGGCTGAAACAGGTTGCCTAGAGAAATTGTGGATACCTCATCCCTGGAAGTGTTCAAGGCCAGGTTGGATGGGGCTCTGAGCAACCTGGTCTAGTGGAAAGTGTCCCTGCTGGTAGCAGGGGGTTTGAAACTGGATCATCTTTAATGTCCCTTCCAACTCAAACCATTCTATGATAATCTACAAATGTGCTGTGTATACTCCGGCATCATTAATGAAAATATTAGTACTACCAAAGTTGGGAACAGGTTTACATTCTTCCCTTACCCACTTTTGGGATGTCAGCTAACACAGTTGTCCCCTTTTGCATATTACCTACCCACAAAGTTTGTTAAATTTTTGTAAGAATAAATTGAGTTATTCTTGACAGGTTGATCTTGGTGACTATATAATTCCTTGTTCTCTTTTGCTGTGTTTCTGAAATTTGGTGTTAAAGCAGCTGGACTGTTAGGCCTTTATTCCTTAATTTCTCACTTTTTAAAGAAAAGTGTTGTCATCCTCTTTGGGCTCGAAGATAAATGCTATCAACTTGGCATTTATGTGAGCCATTTTTCTAAGTCTGCTTTTATGAACATTGGGCCCAGCCACCTCCTAACTTGCTTAAATATGCCTTGACATTTCTTCTCCTTGTTTAGTTTAGTTTACTTACCTGTTTGCCAGCGCTGCTAAAGGTGTTTGCTGCCTGACAGATCCCTACTCAAAGACTGACAGATGAAGGCATAAAACACTTGACCAGTTTCTCTATCGCCTGATATTCCTATTGAGTAGCAGACTGACTCTTTTCTTTTCTTTTCAGCTTCTTTACTGCATAGGCTATTATTACATTTTGTGTCCTTTGTTGATAATACCCCATTTTTTGCCTCATCTTTCTGACCAAGTCCAAGTTTATATTACATCAATATTTTGTGGCACCAGCCACCCATCCTGTTAGCACTTTCACCATTTCCCCTTTCCTTCTTACCTTGAGATAAGTTATCTGAATGAGAATGAATTTCTACATACCACACGAAGATTACACAGATGTTTCAAATTCACTGTCTTGGAGACAGTATCTGTGTTATACTAACAAATCTTACTCAGAGCACTTTCAGACTATAAATTATACATATCTTTGATCAGCAAAAATCACTGTAGAGCTTGTTAGAGATTACTGGTGTCTTGTATAGTAAGGCATGCTCTTGAAAAGTTGGGAAATAGATTTGGCATAAAAAGAAACTGATTAAACAGGGGAGGATTTTGTTGATTTGTTTGTTTGGTCTGACATTATTTGCCAAGTATGTCAGTTTAAATAGAGAGGATTATGTGAATCTGTTAAATTTTAAGTAAATATTTAAATGCACACACAGATACTCTGTGTGATGGTCTAATTTAATAGTGTTTGATTTCTTAAATCATCTACATCTACTTCCAAAGGTATCAATTTGCAGTCTTTAGGAAGTCCTTCTTTACAGTACAAAGTATTTGCTAAGTCTTTCAACTAATGATTTTGGATTCTCACAATACTTTTTCCTTTATAAACACTTCTTTTCCCCCACAAAATCATTGACATCTGCAGAAAATTTATTAATTTTCTATAGAGCTTGAATAAGGAAAACCAAATATTTTACTTTGCTATTATATGCTATTATGATTCTTTAACACTATTTATTTTTTTGTTTAGCAACTCAGTAACGTTTGCTACATAATTAAGCAGTAAAAGTTTGAAATTATTATCAGTTCATTCTATGCAAGCTACTAACATCTTTCAGCTTCAGCCATTGAAATCACAAATCCATTTGGTAATACCTGGGCCTTTATTCTTAATGTCATATGCTCAACAAGATTTTTAGTCTCATCAAGTTGTTCTGCCCCTCATTCACAAGTAGGATGCAAGTGTGGAGCATCATTAGTTGAGGGAAATGAATTTGGCACAGTGTTCACACATTCAGCAGTGTGGCAAGAAAGGGTAGTGATGGATAGGCTCATCAATCAGAGGGTAAAACTCATTATACCATGAGGAAACATCAAAGGAATTTGACATGTCTGCTGTAGCAGGCAGAAGTCTAGGAGGACAAGCATAATAACAGGTTTTCGGTAGATAAAAATCTGTAGTTTTTGTAAACTTATACAACTGGAAAACTATTGCACTTTAGTCTGAGTTAGCAGGACCTCATGTTCATTCAGTTATAGCAGTGTTTAGATCTCATTCATTCTATCCTGTCATTCATTCAGAGAACTTACGGGTTCTTTTTGTGTTTCGCCAGCTACTTGAACAGACATAACCACAAACTATTCAGACACAGGCTGCTTTGAACACCAGCCTCCTTTTCTACAGCTCCAGCCTTAATGATAACACTGCTAAACATAAACATGAAAATGACCACAGCTGGTAGCAGAATCACATTTTTGGCTGCTGGTTAAAGCTGGACACATTTATCTGATACCTTGAAATGTCTTGCCTTTTCAAAACGTTCATCTTTCTTGGACCTGTCAACATATTTAACAGTGGGATGTTATAAAATTCTGAGCTAGAAATAAGTCACATTAAGTGACAGAACTAGGTCTGAAAGGGGAAGGAGAATCACATTTGGGAGGCAGTGACAAAGCATAGCTCTTGCAGCACTGAGTGCTGTGTAGAGCTGTATCTAGAGAGATAACTGAGGCTGGGTGAATAGAGGGAGAAAGGGAAATGTGGACAAAGTGAGAAAGGAGCAGAGGAGAGAAAGGTACAAATTAATTATTCCATGGACTTCAACTGAATTACATCAGGATTCAATTAGATCTATTTTGTACTCATCAAGTAATGGAAATGCTTTGTTAAAATCAAAGCTCTCCAAAGGTTACTTCAGACATCAGTTTTCCATGTCAGAGTTCTGAAGGTTTATAACTTCTCTTTTCTTCCAGAAACAAAACAAAGAGTGTCTGTCACTTAAAGTCTGTTTCCATTGCCTTTACTCCTTATAAAGGGTCTGCATTGTTTTTTGTCTCTGGACTCATGTTTGTGTGAAACATTCTTTATTCTGTGGTGTGTGTAGGAATAACAGAAAGATGAGATGCAGATTACTTTCTTTGGAGTAATTCTGAGGCCTTTCAACCTATTTTATAGCACTATTTAGAAAACTTTTGCTTCAACAAATACTATTAGTTTTAGACTAAAATATACCATAGAGATTTTTCTGTAACTGAAATTGAATTGGGGTGCTGAACACTGCCAACTTTCCAAAACCTAAAGAAAAGTCAGGTACATTAGTCGTTGGCTTGTCCAGCTCACATAATTCTCTGTATGCTTGAAAAGAATTTTCCTAGGAATATGTTCTACTGTACTATAAATCTTTATGGTTATAAAAAGCCATATATTGATCATGGAAGTAAGATCATGCAAACTATGGAGAACAGATTTGTGTAGGCAGGCCAGAGAACAGAACAGGGTGAAGGCAATTTTCCAGATTTTGCATTTTCATTATTCTACATAATACTAGAGGATGTCTAACAATGTCTTGAAATGTGCACTAGTTTCCAGAGATGTCTTTGCGCTCTGAAATTATGCAGCAGGATATATGACCATTTCTTGTCTTTGCCCAGATTCTGCTTCCTCAATGTTGCTTTCTTTCACTGTGAATTTATTTCATGATTCTGCTTGAAATGCTGCATTTCTGCGGAAAATGTGTTTGTTGAGCATTATTAATGCCATGGTTATACACTTCCCACAGGGGCCATTAAATGTATCAAGAAGACATGTTGGAGTCTACAGTCTGGTCTTTGACCTGTGTAATATTGCTTAAGCAAAGAGACGGCAGCAATGGATTACTTGATTACTTGTAGACTTTAGGAAACCAGATGAAGTCACTTTAAAATATTCTTGCTGCAAAAAAAAAGTGATGACAGAAGCATCAATTCTTAGTGGAAACTGATAGTGAGTATTGGCAAGTGAATTCAAAGGACTGGACAAATCAATTTTTGCCACAAGACTTGGTCTCTGGCCATTTAAAGCAATCTTATATGATTAAGAATCCCAATGTCTTCTGATGGGATGCTATGCTGAAACTGAATATCCAAACTCTTATTTTTTTAATCCTAAACCTGGCAGTTTAACTTATTAAGCATAGGATCAGAATTTTTTCCTACAAAGGTGACAAAACCAGACCAGTTCCCATGCACTTGCAGACATCTGAATACTGATCTTGGTACAGAAAAGCTCCTATTAAAAAGTAGTGCTTGCACAGGGATTTAGAGCTCTTGGATGGAATGATTTGTCTTTTTTTGGTGTCAAAAGTCAGGTGTTTGGAGTCTCAGTCACAAGCATCCTTGCAATAATATATCTTTAGATTGATGAGGTGAGTTTCAGCAAATCACTGTTCTGCTCATTTGTCATAACCCAGCTGGTCATGGTCCTACATTACCAGTCCACATCATGCATAATTACTTCCCGTAAAATATCTAAACTACATAAAAACTTCTCCTAAATATCCTAACTACACAAAAAAGACTGTCATGCTTCTATTGACTGTTTATAATTAAGTATCTATGTGCTATTTGATCGATTATGTAGCAGGAGTTGCTGGGAACCTTTGTGAGACTAAAACCAAGATGTTTATCAGTACCTTAAAGCATAAGAGATGGACCCATACAGCAGGATCTACTGGATAATGTCTTGATTTGCCCAGCTTTTCCACCTGGAGAACTCCTGTATCAGTCAGTCAAACATTTTTGAAGGTGGTGCAGAGTTCAATCAGTCACCTATTTTTAGGTTGATCTATTGTCTCAGATCAGGCCCTTATCTCTTCTAGGCAGATGACTAGCTGGAGAGTTTCTGACCACCCAAGGAATTACTGGCTTGAGTGCACTGGATATACACATGGATATAATCCTATTGCTCAGCCAGACTGGGGTTGCAACTAAAGAAAAACTTGAATTTCTACTTATAAATCACCGGCTTCCATACCTATTGACATTTGTGTGAAGTGGGAAATGAATGCTGTGAAGGCTGAACTAAATCTAGTCTTATGGTTGTGCTTGTGAGGAAACTATGGAGTAAAAGAAACAACAGCAGGTATCGGAATATTTATAGTGGGGGATGGGGGTCCTTGCAACCCTAAAATAAATCAAAAAGTGCTGACAGGTTTAAAGGCGTGGGCTTGACTATGGAGCAACTCAGAAGAAGCCAGTAGGAGCCTGGGGACTTAGTGGATCTGGTGACTTTAGTGGGTTATATTTAAGACCTAGTAATTACTGGGTTTAAGTGAGGTGAGAAATAGAGAACAGGGTACTTTGCATCAGCAGCAAAACTTGTGATCTCAAGCTGTCTGACTCAAAGCCAGGGGAAAACTCCCATGGAGTCAGTGACTTTTTAGGTGTTCTTGTTTTACTGTATAAACAAGAGCCTGGTGCTGAGCAGTGTACTGCTGAAAATATTAAGTGAAGTCCAACAGTCTGCTTCCATTCCAGTTACAGAAAATTACCCTAATGTTCTTTCTCTGTTTTTGTTCCCATAAAACTCCTTCTGCCTTTCGCTGAGATGCTAAAGGGACGCATCTAAATTTGTTAGTGTGGTCTAGACGGAATAGCAAGTGAGAAAAGATGGATTGGTGTTCTGCCCACCAGTACAAATGGGAAAGGGCTCTCAGTAGCTCATGACTGGGGTCAAAGATATTAAAACAAAACTTGGCCATGTTAGAAACTTCTGGTGAGTGCCTGACAACACTTTTAAAATGATACAGTACTTCAAGAGACTAAATATGCTGGCCATCGCGGGTAGGTTTCTGTCAGGCTTCCCTATGCATCAAACTCAGCAGCTTGACAAATGTAAGTAATATTCACGTGGGGTAGAGGGTCCTCTGAGTCATGGGCATGTGGATGAAGCATGTGCTTTTGCTTACATAGCTAACTTGATCTCTGCTCTCCAGTTGGCCCATTTTCATTAACAAAAGTTGAAGCCTGAGTCCTCTGCCATAGGGGACCAAACATCTACATATGTTCCAGCTTCTCATGGACAGTGAGAGAAAAAAAAAGCAGTGAAAAATCCTATCCAGCAGACCTTATTCAACAGGCCTTCTGGCTTCCAGATACACATGCTGTGCTTTCACTACATCATGAGTTGAACTGCTTTTAGCATTCTTCAGCAGCATGTTTGTACAATCAAGGGCAAGATTTTTGGCCCATTGTATTACTTTAACAATGGCAAAAAGCAAATAAAAATAACACTGTAATTCACTTGACTTATGAACACAGCACATTTGTCTACATCAGGAGTTCAAACTGCAGTCATAGTCAATCAACGCAGAAGCAGCCATTACAGATTTAGAGACTCCCTTCCAGTGTGAGATTTAGGAGTCCTACTTTTAGCACTTAGCTGTGATGTAATCCACCTTGGGGTTCTGATCTAGCACAAGACTGAGGCGCTTGCTTGAAGGTCTGTGACAAATATTCACCCAAATGGATCCCAAGCATCTATGCCATCGTAGCACTGAATGTCCCTGGTCCTTGTGCTGACTCTGTGCCAGGGGGATGAATTTCAGAATGAATGAAAACATGAACAAAAAATGGATGAAAACTTGAGGAATGTACCGCCTGTTAAAAAAAAGCACTGCAATTTCTTCCATGATTATTTTTTACTTGAAAAAAGCAACATTTTCAAACTGAGAACCAAAACAACATCTCTCTCTTGATTTTTCATCTTGATACTCATTCCACAGTTTTTTTATTTCTTCAGGTAACTTACCTGTGATTGAAACACTGAAAGAACTCTTCCTTTCAGGAATTCTCACTAGACCTATGAACTCAGTAATTATGTTTAATACTTTCCTTTCGAAAACCCCATTTCTTTCTTGACAGGCTTGGCAGCTTATTCCACCTTTTGAGTACATTCAGTGCTTCAGAAGGCCTTGATTTGGCAGGGTGGAGTTAGAGAGCTTTTATCAACTCATTTTAAAAGAACTCAAAGGAATACTTGTAAACTTTGAATGGGTGTCCTGTAATTTTTGTCTTTCTCTTTTCACCCATTTAATTTCCTGTTTAGTTCCCAATAAGTTAAACCCATTTTGGATAATTTAAATATTCATATTTTTTTTATTTTTAAATAATGAAGACCAGGAACTCAAAGAAATATACACAATACTTTATAAATGAAAAACTTTAAACCAAGACTGACAATTTTATTGATTTTCAGTACAAGATCCCACCTTACAAAATGAAGATTGTTCTGAAGACGGATTGTTTCTATACACATAAACAAAGAGGTCAAATAAACTATTTTTTATCCTTTCTAAGAATACTCAGGGAATAAAACTTCTGATACTTGGGTCCAAGCTATGCTTGTTGAATTTTTTGTTTTGGTGATGTTCAGTAGCTACATTGTATTGGAATGTCCTTTGTGCTGTCTCCATCTTAAAGATTTAATGCTTAGATTTAGATTCCAACTAAAATTACATGCTGAAAGATCCCTTGCCCTCTCAACTGCCTCTTTTGCCAGTGGGAGTAGAGGTTACATATATACTAATTTAGCTGTCTGTGTTTTACCCAGGTCTGTTTCACGTGTCATTCCTACACCATGAATGCTGCTCCTGATATTGAGAATAAGCTGTATTTTACTAAGCTAAGGCACTAAATAAAGGCATCCTAACGTTAAGGTTCACTTACCAAAATAAAACTTCTGACCCTTATTCTGCCTCACATCCAATGCAGAGGTTAGAGGAACACAAAGTGAGGAAAGTGAGGTGAGGTGAGGTGAGGTTGGTTTACTTTGAGCTGTTGAGGTGGCTGAGGGTTAGAAGGGGTCAGATCATTTTAGTGGGTGTCAGCATCTATTAGAAGGAGGATTATTGCTGAAAGCCCTGTGAGGTGCCTCATTTCTTTGTGCTGCATTTATCAGCTTCCCTCTCCAGCTTGCAACCAGATCTACATGACTAATGTGGGGAAAGGAGGCATGAGAAAATAAAATGAGTAAATAATTCCTAAGGCAAAGAGCAGAGGTTTTTTCTTTAGCCCCAGTGCTAAAGCAGTATAATCTACAAAAATGCCCCAAGAAAAAGAGGTTCTCTAGTTATAACTGCTAGTGGCAATGAGCTGCTGTGGATGCAAAGCAGCTCCTGAATGCTGCCAGCATCCATCTGTGGGTAAACAAAAATGTTAATAGTTAAGAGAGATGTTGTTCTTTTTCGGCTTGAAAATCCCCTGGGGTTTTTTTTCCCTGCGTTTTTACCATGTGTTTCAGAGTGATGAGAAGCAAAGAGGTCTACATTTTCAGTCTGTGATGTTTCCTAGCTCCAGCTGGCTCAGGGCTGTCATGTATGTGAATAGTGGCAAGACATGAATCACAGCAGCTGTCCTGCACCACTCATTGATATAAGATGATGTGGGAGGGAGCAAAGATAGACAGGAACAGGGGACCATTGCTTATTCATTCAACAGGAGGTCTTCTACCTCAACAAAGACTGAAATTCAAATGCTGGATGGGTAACTCCATAACTGCATATTTTATACATACAAAGTGTTTTAAAGATGTAGTGAAGATTTTAGAGATTCTATGAAAATATCACATATTTAACTGTTGAGTAAAAGGCAGAATCAGGGAGGAAAAAAGTTGTGTGGAAGAATAGGGACAAAAGCTGGAAATCTGTTATCTGCTCTGTGAACTCTGACCTCCTGAGGTAAGATGCTGGGATAAAGGAGAATGCCACCACTCTGAGGCGCTGCATGGACTCCTGTGGCCACGGGTTCAAGTTGTCTTGTTGCTCTTTTCCCCAGGACACACAATGGTGTGTGACTCTGAGTACAATGTGGACAGCCAGGATAATTCAGGAAACAGTTAAGAGTTTGCTCTGCTAATTTCACCAAAATCCCAGGATACACTGGAGATTATGTGTTTTAGAGGTATCCAAATAAAACCCAAGGATGTCAAGTTAGGAAATGGGTTCAATTTTGTATCTGAATTTGTAGATCATAATTCTCTAAAAGGAGAGAAACTTGGTGCATTGGGTTTTATCAAAACAGTGTATGGAAAAGATCAGTTCTTGACTCTGATCTTTCAAAATCTCGCTCTACCTATAATACATGACTTTGAAATTTATATTCACGGATATGGTTTTTGTCTCTTCTTTAAAGATTTTTAGAATTAATCTTAATTTTTTCCACTTCTTTGCATCTGCCTGTTCATATTTCAGTCTTTTTTTCAAACTCTCGAACAGAATGGAGCACACCAGCTTCTGTATTTGTGTATGTTGGCTGAAAAGTGTCACTGTCGTTCCTCTTATCCCATTGAGACAGGATGAGTTTAACCAGAACTTGCTTAGAATTTGCTGATATCATTGTTCACGTAGGATGGCTGATAACAGAAGTTCCTTTCCAGAAGGGACAAACAGGAAAAGAAACCTCTTTGCAATTATGCAATGCTCACATGGGAAAACTGAAGCCCTGCTGTTTTTGTTGCTTCTCAAAGCAATGAAAGATCCATCCACTAAGGGGAGGTAAAAGCCTCTGAAACTGGCAATATTAAAGTGAATATTGTTTAAATTGAAAAAAGAAATTAAAAAAATTCACAGTAAAAATGAAATAATTTTCAGAGAAGTGTACATGCTTTTAGAGAAAACTATTTTTCTGCCAAAATAAAAGAAGCCCAAAATTACCCCACCTAGTGACTATTCCTTTTTGTCACACTATCTTCCTGAGAACAAAGCATTATAAAACCACAGCATGAAACCATTTTTCTTACAGTTAGCAGTAGGCATAGGCATGGACAAGGTAGACAGCTGGCTGCTGACAGCCAGTCATCGATGACAACAAAAAATCCAGTTGTTCTCTTCACCCTATAGGGCCTGGGAAGCTTTGCTGGGTACTCTAGCTGCTGAAGTATTAGAAGGAGTCCATGGGATTAGGCAAATAGGCTTCATTACCAGCTGTATCTCTTCTGCTTCTCACAGGATGCCCTTTCCTTAGTTAGAGCAGAAAGAACTGGCCCATGCTTTTTGAGGTGAAATTCCATTTTTTTTTTTCACTTCTGAGGTGCTTAATTTGGCTTTGTCTTTGTGCCTTCATTCAGATCCCTCCCAGACACAGCATAATAGTCAGGAGGATGGTGGCACTAAGTCATCCTATATTTGAGGCCATTCCTATAATCTGGTGCCAGAAGAGAACATGGAGGAGTTTCTCTCCTGAAGATGCACCAGAAATAAGGTGATCCACACACATTTTCAGATTTTCATGCCAAAAAAAAAAAAATTACTTGGAATTATATGCATCCTACTTGAGGAATGCAGAGGATGGGTTGAGAAAACATCTGTAACCAAAAAATAAGATAATCCCAAACTTTATGGGTGGCAGTTGTTGCTGCTGCCTCTCAGGAAAGAGAAGCTGCAGGTCCTCGTGGATGAGCTGAGTGGGTGCAGTGGTGGGGAGGAAGATGAGAGGCTAGAAGGAAAAGGGGAAGAGGAAAAGGGCTTCGGAATTTGAAATCCTCAGAGATGGGAAGAAGGCAGTTTAAAGGACATCTAATGGGAGGTTCTTAGGCTGAATAAATATCTCTCTGTGGTCAAGGATGTGAGACATTTTCTTCCCTTACAGTATGGTTGAAAGCTGAGGTGCAACGTGGAAACCATTTTGTGCTGGATGCGTGCTCCAGGAAAAATTTGGCATGATAGTGGAGCCTGTGCAGCTACCACATGAAATGCTCCTTATGCCTGGAAGCAGATAGTAACCATGTATTTTCTAAAGTTCCCATTGTTGTAGAGTCAGAAAGACACGGCTGCACTCCTTTCCTTTGAGAGCTCTCCAAAATGAGGGAAAAGCCGGTTCAATTCACCATGATGGGTACACAGTGATATATTCCCATTGGTTCCAATAGCCACAGTATCTGAAATCTTTCCCACAGAATCGGAAAATTCTCATCTAGGCAAAATTGCAACCTACCACTTATTGAGAACATATGTGAAATTAAGATAAGTAAAAATACTTGAAGGAGACTAAGATGCAACAGCAACAAAAGGGTTTGCAAAAGGATTAGAAGCAGATACCACAATTAACTTTTCCTTTCTGTATAGTGGAGCTATTGCTTGAATAGAGTGAATTTAATCATTAAACCTGGCTTTCATTCTTACAAACACTTCAGAGTGTTTCTAAAAGACTGTTCTTTGAAAGCATTGAAGTATAAATATAACATTCAGAGCAGATGTGTAATAGTACTTTTAAATGTGAACATATTTGTTTTTGACGTGAAAAATGGGGGAACTATATCACTGATGGATGTTATTTGTCTCTTTTTAGCTTTGACTACACACAGGTGAGACAGACAGCCTGATCCTGTCTGCTGTTGCAGTCAGTCACCCACTGAAGTCCACAGGAGTTAAAGGTGAAGTCAAGGTCCATCTGAGCAAAATATTACGGATGATATATTAAAATGTATATTATATAATACTATACTATATATTTATATATATAATATATAGCAAAATATTAAATATTAAAATATTCAAGACTGAGTGAAAGGGGTTTTTACATGTGTTCGTTTCCCAGGAATGTCAATGGAAATTAAGATGCTGGATAGTTTCTATATGTTTGTCTGCTAAGGTCTGTGTTGTGCCCTCTGCCCCTCCACCTCCACTGAGCTTAGCAGAACAGGGGGTGAAATTCAGTATTTCCTGGAATAAGGATGTTTTATTACCCCATATTAATATGTGTCTTTAAAAATGGTGGGAAAGCTGAAAGAATTTTCAGCTGTATCAAATTTGAGTAATATCTCATTGCTATGTAGACTATAGGGGAGTTGAACTTGAGCCTGCTGAAGTCAGTGGACAGGCTCCAGCTGAATTAAATGGGTTTTGGGTCAGATCCAGAAAGGCAGTAGGGAATTGCAATCAGACAGCTTAAACTTATCATAAGTTTGTCTTGGAAATTCTACTTAGAAAAGGCTGTCTCATCTGGACACAGAAAGACTCCTGAACTGCTGTCTAGTAATAGATGCTCTCATTTTTACAAATGTGAGTAGCTTTTGCACTCACAGTGTGATCTTGGACCTGCACTAATCCTAAATGTATGGAACTTGATTAATAACAACAGGATTTTCAGTGGTATAACATGGCAGGCTTTAAACAGCACTTTGCCACACACTATGAATTTGGACCCGTGAGAGTTTTAATTAAATGATAATATAACAGACTTCATTTCATGCATGTTTATCAAAAATGAGAAGACAGCGGGAGCTCTGAGAAAGATAATTCCTAAACACTTTTGAATACTTTCAGTCTATCTCTAATAATGCTATTGGTTTCAGCAAACACATTTTGAGAATGTTTTATGACTTTCCTCATGCTGTGGAAGTGTGAAAAAAGTCTAGGCCTTTTAAAAAATATTATTCTAGGTTTATGGCTAATTTTACTGTCATGTTTAACTTAGACATAATACATTGCAAAACAAATGAGAATATTCTCAGTTTTCTTTGTAATTTTACTCAGTGTATTTCTGAAAGAGGCATGCACTAAAGGTGATTTCTTTCAGTTCTAATCAGACTACTTTTTAAAAGACATTAAGTACAGTAGAATCTTTCATAGATACGAAAAGTCAGTTTACTTACTAAAGGAGTAAAGTTTTGGCACAATAGTAATACAAAAAGCCATCTTGTCTGAATTAAATTTTGAATATATATAAACAAAAGGGAAGGAAGTAAGAAAAGACAACAAGCATTAAAGAAATTTTATCATGGAGTTCAAGATACTAATTTTTTCCCTATTTTTCCTTTTTTCATCAAAAAAGGAAAAGATGTTCTGTCTGGATTCAATACTTATTGTGAGTCATAAAATAACATAATATTGGGTAACTTTTTCCTTAGACTGTGTAATATTAAAATAAGAATGGGAAAAGAGTAGGATGGAATAAAGACAGTAACACCAAGCCCAGGTTTAACAGGGTGATGTTTATGGACTTTATAAAAATACATCAGTGACGTATTTTGCCCCAGAATATCTTACATTTATTTAATGTTTATTAACGATAAAGGTATTTTATACTATTTCATATCACATATAACATCTTAAAATAGTTTTCCAGTAGTTTATATCTGTGCCACATTATAGAGCACGCAGATGTAAGGGTGCTGTAAATATTTCTTGACTGGTGTGTAAAATATGTAAAGCGTTTTGCATGGCTGCAGAGACAGGACCTGCATTGCTGATGAAGCAGATGAAGCAGATGACCCGTGATGATGGACTTCCCTGTGAAGGCAGTTGGCAGCTTTTGTCTCCTGCACCTTGCCGTGTATTATCCGAGGCAGCAATGCTGGCTTTGGGGGTAGGGCAAGTTTCACATGGTTGGTCTGCAGGATACATGGTGAGATCACGGAAGATGGGTGAAAACGGAGATAGGTTCCTGCTTACATTCACTAAAGCACAGCTTTCAGTTGGCAACGCTTCTGAAGGCTTGGTATCTCAATTTTGATGTCCCTTGCAGGACAGGGTTTAGTTCACAGATGCAGCACAGGAGCTTCGGTGTTTAGCTGGTGGGATGCTTTCAGATGCAGGTCACAGACTTCTGCTAAGTCTCACCTGTGAACATTTTCACAATGAAACTATTTAAATCTGTTTGCTAATAGATTTTTTTTTGTGGTGTGTTTAGCCTTTTTATTTTTTTGTGTCCAGTAAAGCTTTTCCTGCAGTTAAAACATTCATACCATCCTCCTCCCCCTTAGACTATTTGTTGTCTAAAAAATGGTGAGTTCATGCTGCAGTCTTTACTCCACTAAGATTGTTTATATTCTCCTTAAGGAATACCAGGTTGTCTATGCATAAACTTTAGAGATCTTTATCTCTGTCAAATGTTGGCCAATGTATTCCAAAATTATTTGTAAGGTTCATAGATATAGAAAGAGGTTATATAATCCTTCATTTTTTTTAACTTAGGAAAACAGGTCGAAGAAGTTATTTTCTGAACATTTTCAACATGACGAAAGAGCAGGTAAGATTTCGAGAGAGTTATATCAAAGTTTGCATTTCTTTCTTCATGTAGTTTATAAGAGGCACCCATAGATGCATGCAGATCATCTTGGAGATGTTTATGACAGATGAAAGAAATTCAAAAACATTACAACCACATGTCATTATGAGGTTTTTTTTGTTTCCTTCCTGTTTTTCTTTCCTCCAAATTGTGTGCATTTTAAAATCAACAAATAAAACCACTGAGTCGTGAGGGAGAATTAGCTGTGAGTGAAGAGTTTGGGACAGCAAGGCCACTTTTACCTTGGATGCTTTTCCATTCACAGCATGGGAACATAAATATATGTGAGGACCATGAAACAAACTAACAGATTTTTAGCTTCACCTTTTGCTTCTTTGTGCCCTGCTTTTGATTAGATGAAACAGGCTGGAAAGCTGTTTTGTACTGTGGATTGTTTTCCCCAAGGAAAGCTTTGGGAGACATTCTATGTAATGTCCTTGAGTGCTGCCAATTATGATGATGCCTGCTTTGAAGTGTCATCACTCCTAAATCCAGCAGCTGCAGCTTTCCTTTTCCTTCTGAATACAGAAACTAATTTCTCTTCCTAAAGAGCTCTTATTAGTTCCTGTCTTACACAAGAACAAAATTATTCTCAGATCTCTTTCATTTTTCACCACCTATGACATTTTCAGCCTTGGGGCCATGTCATGGATATTATTTTTCTCTTCTGATTGTTGAAGACACTGTGAGGCGATCTTTCTAAAAGCTGCCTGAGTCTTATTAGAAAGGTGAACCTTTACTGCTGGTCCCTCAAAGCTGATAAGACAAAAAAGAAGCTATGCAGAGATTTTAACTGCAGATCTAATCACTGGATCCAAATGAAGGCCAGCTAATGAAAGTGCTCCTGTTCTTCTAAAGTTCCAAGTATTTTGCCTTGTGACTCCCCTTCCCACTCCCCTCTTTCTAAATAATACCATATCAGATTTGTTGAGCTTGTGTCTTTAACACAAGGTGCATCGGTCTTCGAGAAGAATAATTTCAAGATGTTCGCATGTGAGCCAGAGGTAAAACCAAGTTTTGGAAAGTTTAGAGTTGTTTCAGGAACTAGGATGCCCAGTTTTAAGTATAAAACACTGTGCAATCACATTTTTGAATCGTGAAGACTTGTGCACCACTTTATTCACAGTTTACATGAAAATCCTTGACCCAGGTGGCTGCAAGGTATGCATCATCACAATGAGAGTTTATTGTGACTATGGCCAGCAGATTTTGGAAAACTGCAGTAACCCTTCTTCACATGTTTAATCCTTATTCACTTCCCCAAGAGTCTCATGTGGGCTGACAGCATCATCATAGCTCCTCGTTTATTTACAGAATGTACAAATTACAGGCTTTGCAAAACTTATGGAAAACGTGGAAGAAAGGCCTTTACCTCTTTATTCTAATGTGTCTCCTTGTCAATATAAGTTTGTTCTGCAGAATTTTCATGTCCAAACAAGTATGCTGAATTATGGAGTCTTTATCACTTTTCTTTTGGAGTATTTCAGTACCTCAAATCTCCTTTCAAGGAAGTTGTTCCTGGTATTGCAATGAATATAAATATTTATCTTAGTTTCATACCAGCCCTTCTGATTCAATTGTTTATATTGGCAGCCCCACAGATGACTTTGTATTCAGGGAGTTAGTGATCTTGAACAGGCTTTTTCTGCTTGCTGGTTTGGGTATTGCACTCAGAGCTGGAGCAGCCCCTGTATGTGAATCTGCAGGTGCGCACCATGGACCTCTGGGCATTGTGACAGGGGAAATAGTCTAACCTGTCAGGAGAAGATATATGATTCTGCTTTTAACAACAACGCAACTGTGTCATGGGAGGGAAGAGGAACCTCTCAGGGGAGGGAATCTGTGCAGTGTGCAGTTGGAAAAATTTCCCCAGAGTCTGTTTGATGCTGCACAAATGGGGAGCTCCCAGCATGTGGAGGGATGTAAAATTGACTCACTATCTATAGTACTCTTGTTACTCATCTTATGAAAACTGCTATTTTATTAAGCCATTTGTTGTTGGGCCTTTCTTGTTGAGATCTAAAAAGGGCCCTGCACCATCTCTCTCTCCCTCCTCATTCCCCCACCACATGCAGAAATCTTTTACCACATATATATTTGCTGCCTCTCCATTATACTGGAAGTTCATCATGATGCTATGAAAAAAAAAGGAGCATCAAAATTGAAGACTTCTTTGTTTCTTGTATTTTAGCCATTTTCTAATTTGCAGACTCTCACTCAGAACTGGTTAACTTTCCTAGAAACCCTTCTTTCCCTTTATAGGGAACAGATTTGATAATTCAATGTAGTCTGATTTTTAGTTTTCTGTCTCCCTGTATCATTTTCCAGCAGTGTCTGTTCTCCAAGTTTTCCTTTCATTAGTTGAATTACATGGCTATAGTATATCCAGCAAAAACTTCCTGAACTCTTTGACCTTAATCCAGCAATGTGCTTAATGTTAAGAATGCAACTAATCCCAGCAAAATGAATGGAGCTATTAATGAATTTAATAATATTTCCAGGTGAAAGCTGGTATGAGTTATCCTATTGCCGTTGTCCCAAGCCACTTGTGCAAGCAAAGCACTATAATGACCCAGAGCTTCAATGTAAAACTATATTCACAGAATGCTCTAAACATAGGCGAAAGGGAATGCCAAAAAAAGACTTTTGAAAACAAGATAAAGAGAAAGAATGGCCCAAGAGAAATTCTGGGGCACATTTCTGATATCCATACAACTGAGAAACTTCAGGTATTAGTGAAATGATCTGAAAAGGCATCTCTATCCAATAACAGTTTTTTACATAAACCTGTGTTTATCTGTGTTCCAGATAAAATACTTGTATTTACCAAGCTATATAACACATTTACCAGGAAGTATACTGTTTTAAGACGCATGCAGCTAAAGGTTTAACATAGGATCATAGAATGGTTTGGGTTGGAAGGGACATTAAGGATCATCTAGTTCCAACTCCTCTGCCATCTGCAGAGACACCTTCCGCTAGACCAGGTTGCTTGAAGCTCCATCCAGTCTGGTCTTGAACACTTTCAGGGATGAAACATCCACAGATTCTCTGGGCAACCCGTTCCAGTGCCTCACCACCCTCACAGCAAAGAATTTCTTCCTAATATCTAATCTAAACCCACCGTCTGTCGGGTTAAAACCATTCACCCCTTGTCCTGTTACTACATGCCCTTGGAAAAAGCCCTTCTCCAGCTTTTCGGTAGGTTTATCATGTGCTGGATGAAGAACTGGATGAAGGGCAGGCAGGGCTTAGAGGCCTGTAGTGAATGGGGCTACAGCTGTCTGGTGACCAGCAACATTTCTCCAGGGTTCAATTCTAGGGTCAGTTTTGTTCAATATTTTTAACAATGATCTGGACGCAGGAATTGAATACACCATTAACAAGTTTGCTGGTGATACCAACCTGGGAGATGCTGTTGACTCTCAAGAGAGACAAGAGAGTTTCCAGAGGGATCTAGATAGTTTGGAGCATTGGGAAATCATTAAGGGGATGAAATTTAACAAGAACAAATGCCGGATTCTGCACCTGGGATGAAGCAATGCCAGGCACAAGTATAAATTGGAAGAGGAATGGCTGGAGAGCAGCCCTGCAGACAGGGATCTGGGGGTGCTGGTAGATAGCAGGCTCAATATGAGCCAGTTGTGAATTTTACTGCGTGTTATTAGTAATTATTATCTAGTGCAAGCTGCCATCTGGGGTCTTTACATGAAGAACTACTGAATTTGAAAACCAATCTTTTATCCCCATAACACATGAATTGGTTTAAGGAAAACAGAGCTTTTACAAATCTCTCCTACAGACCATGTCTTGTGTATATGAGTAGCTTGTCACAACTACACAAAACTTCTTATCAATTTTGTTGAGAAGTCTTTTTGTTAATGACTGTGACCAACATCTCTGACTAAAACAGCAAATTACTTATTTTAGAAATACAAACTGTTACATTAACAACCGTTTGGTCCAAATGTCTAGAATGAAAAAGTTTTCAGTAATAGTGAAGAATAAGTAGGTATTATCTTCTTTATCTCTTGTATCTAAAGATATTTTGCAGGTCTTATAAACAGCCTAAGAAAATTCTTGTTAATACAAACATTTTTATTCTATGAGGTAGTTTTGTTCTGCAGAATTTTTCTGACTGAGGCTGATTCTAATAAACTTCATAGTTGATTTTTGAGAAACAGACAATGTCAAGCAGCAGTAAAAGTAAATAATGTACTGTTTGATTCAAATTCTATCTGGATGCAGACTGTTCCCAAATTCTTGTCATAAGTAACACCATCCAAAAGTACTGGTCCTTGCTTCTAGTCACATTCCAAGTGCTTTGGATGGTGTTTCAGTGAACAGTGGTGACTCATTTCAACACAGAGTCATCAACTGGACCTGCAAATTTTGACTTCAAGAAAGCATCACACAGATGCCAAAACCACATGTTTATTTGATTTATTTGTGTTTGAGGAGAGAAGACTTTTTTGGAAACCCCGGGGGATTGTCTTCTCTATTTTCTCCCCTGCATCCTTGCGGCCCTTGTGGTCCTTTTGGCCAAGAGGAACGAGACACACCTTTTTGAGCTGCCAAACACTTATTAGCCTGGAGTTGGGCTCCTTACAGTCCACAGCTTATCATGAGAAATATGGAAATATGACCCAACAGATTTAAGCATCTTTGTCAAATCTCCATATAAAATACAGCAAAATGCCTTCCACAAATGGAAATGATATTTCTTTTTTTAGCTTGTGAACTGTATTTAGTGCGTGAACCTATAGTGTGTTCCTTTCTGTAGGGTACCAGTGGCATCTTTTTAATCACTGCAAGAGTCATATATAAGTGTACACCTGGATGGGGATGATGGTGATGTTGGAGATCTGCATATTTTCTGTAGGCTTCTTTCTATAAAGGCTGATGAAATAAGATTATCCCCTCTCCAGTTTCTTCATAATTTTGTGTATGAATGCTGTTGCAACACATTTGGAAAGATGTTGTTCTGCATTGCATTCTGACAATCTAGCTGTGAACGGATGAGATTCCATATCCAGCATTACAAGCCATCTAAACTCTCTCAATTTTCTTTCAAATTGCTGTGAAGTATGACTTTGTATGTATGACAGCCACTTAGCACCCACACAGACTTAGCTGCTCTGGCCTGAAAACAATTTTCAGTAGAAATAATACATCTAACGAGAAGAGATATGAGGCCTGTAAGGAGCAGTGGATTCATTGCTGACTAAATATATTTTGGGATCAGTTTAGAGTGAGAAGGATGCTGGTATAGGCTTTGATCTTGACTGGATGTGCCATCAGGCAGGCACATTTTCCTCTTGCCCACTGAGAACCTGACTGAGGTTTGTGAAAACCCACACTTCTGATTATGAATACAGGAACTGTAGCCTTGGTAAGGCAGTGAACTATGTCCTCTGACTGAGTGGTCCTCAGCATAGTGCAAAAGAATGTAAATAACTGTTTTTCACTGAGGCAAAGGGCAGCAGACTTGCAGTCTATTCAAAGTGCTAAGTTTTTGCATTGTTCTTTTTAGCAGAGAGCCAAAAACTTACATGATACACTCCAAAAGACAGATGGCCCTACATCATTTTTGCAAGTGCAAAAAAAAGTACATGACACAGTGCCTCACTCAAAAATTGCTTCTTAATTAAGACATGCAGTAAGATTACTGTTTAGTTAAATTCCAGGTGTCCTAGCAAGCTGTGTCTATTAGACATATGTCTCATATCTGAATTGACTTGAATGCAGATGGAAATTTGGAAACATGGAATTTCTTAGAATACTGTTTATCATTTCAAATTATACTGATGTCATTCAGGGCAGATTCAAACACAGAGTATTAAAGTCTCTGGGGAACACAAGTCTGGCATTTTCTAGCTAAGACAGTTCTAATCATACCTTCATCAAGCATCTAAAATTCATTTCTAATAAGACTTTTGAAAATGAAATAAAAAATATTTCAGCATACTTAGAAAATTAACAATTAATGGAGGCATTGATTAAGAGTGTAAACTTAAAAGAGCTTGAGCACAAAATAATGACCACATGGGCTGAAGAAAGAAACAAACAACAGGGATGTGAAGGGAAAGTGTGCACAGCAGGAAGGTTTGCAGACTCATGGCTGGGTTGCAATTTACTTTTCACACCATTTTGAGAGAGGCTAATCTGTAGCAATCTCTTCACTCGCTGCTGGTAGCCATGTTTGGAAATAAAGACAATGTTTATTGTCTTTAATGTTTATTACACATAACAATATTGTTAGGAATAGGCAATGAAAAACTTTGCATACTAACGAAGCAACAATGAGAAGTTTCGTATGCTGAGGAGCAAACTAGAAACACTTTATGACTCTCTTGGGTTTTAGGGAATCTTTTCTTTTACATTTGCCCTCTTACAAGCATTTATACACTATATATTCTCACAGCTTCTCTTCTGCTTTACTTATCATAGCTGCTGTGGTTAAGGGATAAGATTTAAACCTTAATATTTTAGCAAAGGTTTTATTAACAATCATTTACGAATTACTTTAGATACAGTGAAAAATAAATACTTCTTCTCCTGTAGACTCAACAGGAAATATGAAAGTTTTGTTACAGGGTTTTTGTTTTGTTTCAAGTTTGAGGTTTTTTGGAAGATGGCAACAAACAAATCTGCTTTTCTGTTCTGTGCCAAATTAATGCAAATTGCCTCCAGTGGCTGATAGAATATAACAAATAATTTATACTAATCAAACAGTTTGTTTTAGCTAGTTCATGACTGTGCTGTGACACACTGTGACATTTATTGATTGATTAGCTTGTTGCACATTTTTCTGTTCATTACTACTTATTAGACATTTGTTTCAATTGGTGCAAGTGCATTTTCTTTAAATGTAACTCTACAAGTAAATGTAAATATTCCTATTGTTAGTAATTAATACATTTCTATTTGTCTTTCTTTTCTTGTGCGTTTTTTTCACCCTTTCACCCTTTTTTCTTTTTTCTTTTTTATTTTTCTTTTTTCTTTTTCTTTTTTCTTTTTTCTTTTTTCTTTTTTTTCGTTTTTCTTTTTTTGTTTTTAATTTTTCTTTTTTCGTTTTCTTCGTTTTTCTTTTTTCGTTTTTTTTCGTTTTTGTTTTTTCTTTTTTCTTTTTTCTTTTTTTTCGTTTTTCTTTTTTTGTTTTTAATTTTTCTTTTTTCGTTTTCTTCGTTTTTCTTTTTTCGTTTTTTTTCGTTTTTGTTTTTTCTTTTTTCTTTTTTCTTTTTTTTCGTTTTTCTTTTTTTGTTTTTAATTTTTCTTTTTTCGTTTTCTTCGTTTTTCTTTTTTCGTTTTTTTTCGTTTTTCTTTTTTCTTTTTTCTTTCCTTTTTCCTTTTCTTTTTCTTTTTCTCTTCTCCTGTAAATTTGAATAGCCTGTAAACGTATTGGTTTAAAAGAAAGTCTTTTGTTTGTTAAAAAGAGAAAGACAATATATGGTCTTTTGAATTTCTTGGAATTCCTCTGCACTTACTGTGCTCTTAAGAAGCAGAAATAAGAATATATGTCGTTGATCTAAGTGTAGCAATTACTGTACAATAAACTGCTTTCAAACAACTGATTTTTAAGCCCTCTTAACCAACGAACCTTTTTTTAAAGTTTTATGTGACAAAATAATCCCTAGAAGTTTGCAGGATCTGTCTGTGTCATCATAAGCTTACAAAACAAACTATGAAGTGCAGAAACTTACAGACAACATAGTCTTTTGTGTCATCTGCTGGAGGAACTGAAATAGGCTTAAAGTTTGTTATTGTTCTGTACAACTAAAACAAATAGCAATATTCCAGAATCGGTAATTTCTTAAGCCTGAGCAAATAAAGCTGATAAGCTCCAGCGATATCCTAACTAGGTACTTTTATTGAATCTTGCAGTCCCCTGTGGGAAAGCTGGCATCATTTCTAAGGTTTGGGAGAAAATAAGCAAGGAACGATTTAAACATTAGCCTGATTGAAAGATGTTCTGGAAATTTTTCAGGAAGTAAAAAATAGTAAAAATAGTAAAAAATAAAACATGCATAAAACTGCCTTAATTATTTACTGATAGATGATATTTCTCTAGAGACTTCTTTGATGAAATAAATCAGTTGTGAGGGCTTGTTCACTTCATCTTAAGTGAGGCAGGTGAGAGATTGCTTACAGCTCTGTGAGAAGGTGTAAAGAAATGTAGCTGAATGCTCAAGTGCAGAAAGACAAAGCTCTGAGCACAAAATTTCAATGTTCAGCATATGGCTGTGGGTCACATAATTGTGCCTCATGAACTACAACAGCAATTGCTTATCAGAAAGAGTTCTGATTCATAGGTTTTACACCTTTTGTGTCCTAGTGTCATATTCTGATATCTAAAAAACCCCTTAAAATTTCAGAGAAAATCAAAGCCACATCTATGTGGTCCTTCAAGGTTCAGAATACTTTTTCTTTCTCAGTGTAAATATCTTATGCTTTCTGTAAAAAGTTCTTGTTGTCAGCAGTATCTTTTTCATTTGCATCTACTTTTTAATTTTTCTTTTTTTTTTGGTTTCTGTTTGATGTACTGAGGTCTACATTTAAGAATAGAACACTTAAGTGGTGCCACTCTTACCATTTAAACTGCTATAGATGGGAGGAAGCTTTCTGATTTGTTCTGTCTAACAAGGACAACTTTCATTTTATAATTTATTTAATAACTTTCAGTCAATAGTAGTTATAGTGGGTTTGCTGTTATTGACAAGGCATATTTCCTGGTCTGGCCCTATTGTCTTTTCTGATGTGGTGCTTTCCAGACAAGTCATTTCCCAACATGTTAGCCTGCAAAATTCTCCAGAACAGGTAGATATGATTCTATTTTGGAGGAGATTTTCTTATCGAATATGTAAAGTCAGGACCTCACTGCAGGGTAATATTTTTCCTCCATGCTTAATTACACCAAATGGTTTGCCTTCTGGGAGATACCATGAATGTGAGATTTCTCCCATTTCATCCATAGATATAGACTATTACTCTCTTATTTTAATCCTCAAAAAATCTTTATAGGTTAATGAATTTCCTTGATACTGAGGAGAATGTTAGTAGAAAGGAGGCAGCTGCTGTGGTTGCAGATGTAACCACACACTTGAGTGTACATTTTCCTTCCAGCTGTGGGGTTTGGCTGGCAGGTTCTCTGTGCCGTGAACCTCTACGTAAGGCAAACACCGTCTGCACTTTATTGCACAGTGATTGATGTGTCCGTCTCACTTCCTCAGTTACTGTGGTTGGAGGGAAAGTGGACCTAAGCTTCAAAAAGACCAGTAGTGGTCCTGGAGGTTAGTGGTTGCTCTTATCCACTGTGAGTTCCTTATGCATTTAAGACATTATATTTCCATATATGCCACATAACAGTTACTTAATTCTACAGGAAATGACAGAAAAATCATGCTATATAATTTTCTTGACAGTACATAAGCATTGCTAAAGTTGATCAGACTAACAGTTCAACTAGTCTTCTAACTTGCTACAGGGAGTGGCCAAGACAAGGTGTTTCAGATGCTGGGTGTTTTTACTGTGCAATTAAGGAAAAACATGTTTTCCATCTCTCGTCTCAGAGTAGAGATAACCTCATTCAGTTTATCCTAAAATCTACTCTAAATGTTAAATTCCAATCTGAAGTAAGTATTTATGCTTTTACATTAGTCAGTAGAAAAAAAGGAGATCCAGGATGTTTTTCTTTCCACATATTATGTGCACTTGCTTCAGATTGACACAAGTCATATTCTGGAAAATGTATCTCAGTTGCTTACATAGTGATCCTAAATTCTTAGTTAGTCCACATACTTACTTTGAGATAGTTAGAGGTAAGTGAAATTAACATTAAGAGAAATAAACCTTAGTTAATTGTTCTAATCTAGTGATTGGATTAGCACTGAAATTTTGAGTCACTGAAAACTAGAAGAAGGATTTAATAAAGGAGCAGATTACAGGACAAACAAGGGAAGCTTGCTAAGAGGAATTCACAGAGCTATTAAAAAGTTATAGTATTGCTGAGGTGGTAAATCCAGCCATGTGTCTTACATTGCATGGGAAGGCCAAAAAAATTTAGGGAAAAAACCCCATCAAAATGAAGGAAATATAACCTTATTGAACAATACATTACAAAAAAAGAAAAAGTCTTCTTTCCATGTTTTATAGTGAAAAGAAAATTAAAATGTCTTGCTCACCCACTTTCATCAGAGTGCCTAGTTAGATAAAATAAAAGAACAGATCTCTGACTTGTTAATATATTCTTTCATATTTTCTGTGTATTCCTTAGAAACTTCTACTTCTTGAAGATATGCTTTGGCTCAATTCGCATGAATGAATATATGCTAAAAAACTATGTGTGTGTTTGATCAGGAGAAGAGCAAGTTAGGTGTAGATGTAGACTTTAAAGTCACATTTAATTTGACCTTTAAGCCAAACAAACTGCCAGTGGCAACAATGGGAAGTCTCACAAGTAACCAGATATATCTCTGTAGCTCTTGCTTTGAAATTGAGAAGGACAATATACAGAGAATTGCTTCTTCTTAGACTCTCAGACTTCTGTCTTATGGCTGACTTAAGCACTAGTTAGATTACAACAAACTATAGAAATATAGAATCATCAAATGGTTTCAGTAGTTTGAAAGGGAACTTTAAAGATCATCTAGTCCAAGACCTCTAGCATGGGCAGGGACACCTTTCACTCAATCAGGTTGCTCAAATCCCCATTGAAACTTGCTTTGGACTGTTCCTGGGATGGGGCATCCACAACTTCTCCAGTCAAGTTTTAAGTCCTGTAAGTCAAGCAAAGATACCAAGAGACCTGCATGGATGAACAAGGAGGGATGTTTCAGCCGGATATTTCTCTGTTTGGTAAATATTTAAAGAAAAAATTTCACCTGCTCATTTGGCCTAATGTTCTGTGTTCTTTATCTACTGGTGTAGCAGAGGGAGCTTTCCAAAATATATGTCGGCTTCAAGGAAAGGGCATAAGAGATTTCTAATTCACGTCTTCATTCTTAGTACATCAAAGACTAAGAGACGGTGAACTTCACTATGAACAAGTATAGTGCAGAAAAGACATGCCCAGCCTGACAGCACTGAGCTCTCTAGAAAACTTTCAAATATCATACTGTAGAACAGCCTCAAGACCACTTTTTATTATATTCTTACCCACAGACTACAAAGCTAGATATTGATCTAC
Source organism: Ptilonorhynchus violaceus (assembly GCA_013397565.1). Taxonomy (NCBI): domain Eukaryota; kingdom Metazoa; phylum Chordata; class Aves; order Passeriformes; family Ptilonorhynchidae; genus Ptilonorhynchus; species Ptilonorhynchus violaceus. Next base: position 95,840 of record VZRJ01004085.1, read on the forward strand.
TTATTCCACTCTTGTTGCTGAGTCTTGTGTGTCTTTCTGCAAGTTGGTTCATCTTTAAGAGACACGGTGAAGAGAGGACTTCACTCAGAGCACCTTTCTCTAAACTTGTCCTTGCAGAGGTCTGGAAACACAGAAAGTGCTTGGCTGTCAGTAACTGCCAGCTTGGCAAGATCAGATTTTTTCTTCCCTTTGTATGTGCCTGCTAGACTGGGCTAAATGCTTCATTTCTGCCAGATCTACAAATCACCATATGGTCAGCATATGGAGTCATCTCTATGGGAAACACAGGATTGTTTTGTATGACTTGTAGCTCTCCTTGGAGGAGAGAGAAGATTCACAATGTAATATCTTTTATCCCTCTGTACTTTCCAGGAGGTCATAAGATGAGTTTGGAACTGTGAGCTCCGAGTCTGAGTGACAATTCAAAAGAAAAATGTTAGGAAACAAAAATTTAACTTTATTCCAACGTGAATGAACACACGCCCTCCTACTGATTTCCCGTTCTCACTGCCATCTGCAAGTTGGAATTTTATGAGGTATTAAATTATGAAAAAAAAATTAAGAAATTTATCTGACACAAACAGACTCTTCCAGAAATGAGGGGCAAACTTTTCATAATGAAAAATTGAGTTGCAATATTGACACTTAAACATAAGTAGTTTGGAGGAAATATATTCATGTCATAGCTTGTTTTGAAAAGGTAAGTTTTTATGTCTTCGGTGTTACTGCTCTCAGGAAAGAAAAAAAAAAGGGGAGGCTTATCAGATTATGGGTCTGTTGGGAAAAAAAATCAGACTTGGCTTGAACAGCATCATGTTTTCCAAACTTGAAATGATACATTAACTGTCTTTTCAGAGAGGGACTTATTCCTAGGAAAGCAAAATCTGACTCATAAGTTTGTCTCTTGCATAAGCAATGCTATTTCCATCAAGGATAACCTTTACACCTCTCCAGTTGGGTTATCTAACAACACAAACTCAATGGCTCACCTGGGAAAGTTCCCAGTTTCATACCTGTTCCCAGTTTATACCTGCCCACACACCTGTAGACATTTCTGGGGATACGCTTGGACTGTGCTTTATAGAGGTGTAAAATTGTAAGGAAAAAGAAACTCTCCACTGCTTGAATAAGTTATGTGGGAGGTAAAAGCTTTCCTGTCTCATTTTACCCTTGAACGACAGCATAAAACACAGTGAGAATGGATTTACTGTCTCCAAATGCTTATATTCTGCTTCCTTCAGGAGGCTGAGTACTGCTTTGGTGTGTCTGGATATCCTAGGAAACAGGCTAGTCCTACACTGAGGAGGGAAACATGAACCTGGAGGCCCTGCCTCCTGTACTCAATGGTACTCTCCTGGCTGTTGGCTCCAGAACATGCTGGCAAGAGCAATATTATATTGTATATTTGCGGTATTTTCTAAGTTTCAGAAAGGTGACATCCTTGCTTTAGCTGCTCCCACGTCAGATCCATACACTCCATGTGAATGGCAATCTGTAGGGGCCCAGAGAAGCTGACTTCAGTCATGGGATGGATTGTAGTGGTGCATTCCCTCCCCACCCAGTTGAACGTAAGCTCAACTGCTGAATGGACAAGGATGTCACCACTGTTGGGTGGATCATGAGAATGATGTTATCATCATCATCATCATTATTATTATTATTATTATTACTATTATTGTTATTGTTATTGTTATTTTGAGACAAAAACTAGTTTGAAAACAAGAAAGCACCACTGCCGCAACTGTCCTGACAGTCTTTGTGGGACAGCCCAATTTCACACCAATTTTTATTTCAGGTTACTATGAGCTGTTACTTTTACTTTATAAAAGCATAGATAAAAGTATTGCTGTTTTCTGAACTTCTGATTTCAGAGGTCCTTTTGACTGAGAAAGGTGTGAATATGAATTGCAGGGATTTTTTTTTTAATGATGGCTATCAGCAGATCTTCAAATATTGGCAAAAATCACATTTAGATTTATGTTTGCATATTTCATTGCATTCTTGATTCACTCTTTTTATCATTTTTAGTATGTTTTTTTCTCTTTAAGTTGCATTTGGCATAATGAAGTCAGTCCAAAGCTCAGGATATTCATTCTGAAGAGGTATTCTCACATAATCTGATTATTTTAACTTGTTATCTACAGGAAAGTTCATCTTCTGATTAACTTATCTGATTAATTTCATTCATACTATGAAGTTTGAGTTATAAATGGCTGGGTTTCCATGAAGAAAAGAGGAAAGCTTTCTCAGCTACAATATAGAGACGTTAAGGAGAAACAAATCATACGGAGAAACAAATCATACTAGTATTTAAGTCAGTATTCTCATGTTAAATACCTCCTCAGGTTTAAATAATTAACTGCACACTGTAAAGGAGGGCACTTTCCTGTTGGAATTACTCTATATTACACAAATCATGAATATTCCTCAGATTAGAAGAATTATTTCGAGAATCTATAACTTTGAATTAGTCTTCCCAAATATCTGGTGACTGCCCTGATCACTGAGATCCTGCCTGGTTTTCGGTTGTATGTTAAATGTATAATCAGTACATTTTAAGTGTTTTGGTTGTTCTGTGATACAGAATGAAACTATGCAATCAAACCCAGAACATTCCTACTTAACCTGACAAAAACCGAGGCATACTCTTTTGGTCCAAGTGGTCCTCACTTGTCCCCATGTAACAAGAACCAGGATCTTGCTCTAGAATGGAAATATCAGATGACTAGAAGATCTGAACACCCCCTTCCATGGAAGAGCCCAGTGGTGATCTAGGCATGTATAGATTGATCTTGGTCCAAGTTCCTGCGCTTTAGATTGAATGTAAAAAACCCCTTGCTGAAACTATGCAATGTGGAAAATATGCATTGTTTAGGTATACCCTGACATATGTGATTGATCATGGTTGTTAGCATATGCACATATTTGCGAGGAAAATGGAGCTTGACTCAAATGGTATATGGCTTCTGATTTACTTTGTAGGTGTACTTTGATGCTTTTTTAATCAAATATTTATAAAACCAATGATGAATGAATATCAGTTCACCAGTTTAAGCATTAATCCCACCATGACATAGAAAAGCTGACGATTCATTTTTTTAAGAGAGAATTTTTCATGGGAATCAGATTAGGCTGTGATTCTTCCAGTACTTAAATACAGACATTTATTAGCATAGTTAATGTTTTCAAAATCAAGATACTCTTTCAACAGTAATGAATGGAAACAAGAAAGACTTTGCCACAAGGTTTTTTATAAGTTTGAAATGTATTATAAAATTACTCTCAGGCTTATACATTTGCAGGTTTATGACTTAGCTAATCTATTCAGCCTTTTCTCAGGAGTAACTAGCAGTTACAGGCTAATTGTCACCTTGACTATTCATTGCTTATGACGGATAGTGCAGACCAGACTGACAAAAATCAGATGAGAAAGGTCTGTTTACATCCTCTATTACTACAGCTATCTGTGTTCAGGGAAATGCCCCAGGCAATTTGTCTGATTCCCCTTCATCTTTCCAACTGTTAAAAAGGGCTTCTGTAAGCTAATTCTTTTGTCTGTTGGTGAATGGAGAAGGACATACCTCTTCCAGGGCAAACTATTTCAGACAGATGATAGAAGGTGAGTCATTCCACTGACTACTGAGAGAACCTGAAAAACGAGGCTGGGCAAGACACCTCAGCTTTTGCTAAATAAAATAATTTGAATTCTTCTTTAGAAAGGAAAGGCAGTGCCTTTTATTTGTCTAATATTTCTAAAGCCTTGGACACAGAATGGAGATGCCCATGTAGAGAGAAAAACTGAACATACCAAACTCAGTGTTACCCCACAGTAACTTGCTCCAAAAGAAAAAAACAAACAAACCCCATCCTTAGAAGTGTAGACAGAAGTAACATTTTCTACACTTGCATGTACTGAAATGGTTGTTTCAGGGGGTGATGTTTCTGCCACACAGCTTCCCTTTTGGAGCAGAAGGGTTTTTTACGCTCACTAACCTCCTTGTGTGTTCATGGGTAAAGACAGTGCACAGGTGCCTGCCTAGATGTGTGGCACTAAAGTTATGTGTGGCAGCAAGTTATTTGTTGGTGCCATGGACTTTTTATTGCGTCATTAACTTTTATTTTTACTTTAATGTGTCAGTTACTGAAATAATGAGCAAATGTTTTTATCTGTCTTCTGTGCAATTTCTTTTTTTTTTCAGAGTTTGAGGACCCTAGGTTTAAGCAAATACTGGGTCTATAGGAAAAAGTCACACCTCTATTTGTCTTACAAACACTTGGAAACAGTTTTCATCAGACCCTGAAAAGCAGAAGGTGACATGCCATTCCACAGAGAGGTAAGAAACAAGGTTCTATATCCCCCCACACATCTCTTTGCTTTTTGGTCTCTCTGATTTTCTCAGGATAATTTGCTTGCAAAAGACCTACACATGTTTAGGGGAAGTTTTATGGGAAGAAGAGCAAAGAGATCTTTGATCTTTCTTGTTCTGTGCTAGCATGAGCAGAGGTAACACAAACCTACCTCACCACATGACTCAAAGGCTCATGGAAATTGGATAGTCCTTTGGCCATGCTGTCCCATCCTGCACACACACCTTTCTTTGGAATTTTTGTTTTCTTGTGCTTATGGCTGGATGGTCATAATGAGGCCATTTCTAAGATTTTACATTTCCATCTTTGCTGTTTAGAGTGCACATTCTTGAGCTATTTTGGTACAAGTTTACTCCCAAAGCAATGTTGATCTGCTATTATCTTTTATTTAAAATGTAACTGAAACAACTACATGTCTGAGGAAAGCAGTTCATAAACCTACTCTAAAATTAGGGCCAAACCAGATATTTTCTTCAGTCCTTGAAAAATTTTATTTTCGGATAGTCAGTTATTACTTTTTGATAATACCAGTTATCAAGAGCTAAACCTTGTACTCTGTTTTGTTTTTCATGTTTTTGAAAGAAATTAGTAAGGATGATGAAATGATATGCCACTTCCCAAGTCTAGCTGGAACAAACTGTTTGGACTAAGTTCTTAATGCCATGATTTATTGCTCCTATACTGGTTATTCTGTGGGGAAGTTCTAAAGGTACAACTCTGTGAAAAATAGCAAAAAATCAATTGCCTGTGACCCTGTGGGTTCAGTGCACTGGGAGGTCATATGTTTCAGAGCTGTTTCCTCTCAGTATTTGCCTATGCTGTCTGTGTACTGTGTGATGAGACCTGTTGCTCTGCCAGAAGAAAATTCCTTTGTCTGAAGGTAGTGCTGGAATTGGAGGTCCAGCCCTAAGCCATCTGCTCATGAATCAGCTTCTCAAACTGCTCTGTTGCCCTTTTTCCTCGAGCATAATGCTCAGCCTAGCACATGTTAAAAGGTGATTGAGAGGATTGTTTTAATTCTGAATTAATTACATCCCCTCCAGTGTCACTTCTGCTGCAGAAACTCGTTTATTGTAAGAGTATTATTTGTCTGTTGGCTAAAAGCGTGCTGCTATTCAGTCCCCTCAGTGCCTCACTGAGGTAAAGACCTGAATATGTTTAAACCCAAGGCAGGCACGAAGATGTTGTTGATCTGAAAGGAAAATGGTTTGAAGAACTCCAGTCCTCAGTAATAATCCTGTCGTAGTGAAGAATCTGCCTGCCACTTAGTATGTCCCACCTGGGACCACCTGGTCCCATATTGTGGCAAGGGGTTTACCTCATAATACTGATTTGGCTGCTACCTTAGATGTTATGATAAAAAGATGCTTTATAAAAAACCAGAAGTTTCTTCATAAGAAGTGTCATGTAAACCAATCACCATCAAAAAACATGGAAAAATGGTTCTGTTTTGCTACTCTTTTAAAAATTTCATTGACCATAAATGAAATAACATACAGCAAAATTATGAAAAAAATATTTAATTGAATTGTAAATTTTTGCTTCAAAATCCATAGCTTGGCCCTGTAAAACGAGGAGTTGAGGAAACTGAAACACTACTAGGAATGCATTATTTTCACCACTGTTGCATCAAATCTAAGCATGCAGATACTATGTCTAGTCTCAAAAGTCACATTGGCAGGCTGTAAAATAAAAATAAGTCAGATTTGTACTTTCTAAAAAAGATTACTTATTATTCAGGATTTTCTTGTGCCTGAAATTTCAATTATATTATTTCTTTCCATGTCTGGGAATAAAGTTTATCTCAAATTCTCCTTTACTTCTCCACTTGAATTCTACTATCTATACTTCTAATTATAATCCAAATGTGAAAGTAGCTTTCAGCAGTAAAATGAATCAAGTGTCATAATAATTCTTTGTTGAAATTTTTCCAGTGCTCATCCCTATGAAGTAGAAAATATGTCTAATGATCAGATTGAGAGGTTCCATTTGCCAGTTATAATTGCTAATATAAAAAGAAAAAAGTAAATGTTCATAAATCTATAGAATTTTTTTGCAAGTACTTCTACTGAATTCTGATAAAATATGTCAATACAGAAAGGAAAGGTACATGCACATGGCTACAAACCAGAATCTTGGGAAAAAAAATCAAATCCATCTAAAATGACAAAAGAATCACTCAAGTCAAATTCAAAGACAGTTCAGACAATTAGCATAGAATTTAATGCAAGGACAAAAACTCGATATATTGAGAAAGAGCAATTAAAATGTTCTGCATTTCGTTACTCCTGAAAATATGGCAGACCATGGCTAAAATTGTGCTAATAGCTCCTTATAATCACGTTTTTCTTTCCTTATTATAACTTTTTTTTTTTTTGCTACAGTAAGTACTAACAAAATTTACATTGTGCTAATGCATTGTTGAAAAAGAAATAAGCCAACCTTGAGTACACTTAATACTCTCTTTTTTTACTGCTCTAATCAATAGCCTGAGATGCCTTTGTTATGTTGTATTACCGGCTTGGTCTATATAACACAACTCATAATAATAGTTCTTAGTTGCAGTGAAATATGCGGTAAAGTCTTATGTTTTCATAATTTATTTCTTCCCCACTCCCAAAGCACACACCTCTAATTGTATCTGCCAATATACAGCCCATAACTGTAAGAATATCAAAATTCCTGAATGATGCAAAAATTGTCATGACAACATATGAATACATGTCACAGAAGAATACCGAAAAGGAAACAAATGTATTAATAAAGTTTCCAGCTACGCAGTTTAACATTTTCTTTAAAATCAGAGATTGCTGGGTTTTGGTTTTAACCTGATAATTTAGTTATAAAAAAGAAAGTTCCAGATTCAGAAAAAGCTGAATTTGATGCAAGAGTTTAATGGGCTTTGGTTTTGTCCCAGAGAAAGCAGCAGCCTGCAATTTAATTTACAGGCTAGTTACTTGAGTCAAGACTAGCCACAGCTAACCACATTCCCTGCAGTGAGTCAGGCTTTTGTTGTTTACTCACGTGTCTGGAAGTTGTTAGTGCACATGGGATAAATCCTTTGGTTACTGCCTGAAGCAGGCAGCAGTGATGGTTTATTGCTATAAAGATGGGATTAATCAGTAGAACATTGTTTGCAACAACCTGAAACTTATGGAATGACAGAATAATGGAACAGGTGAGGCTGGAAGACACCTTTGGAAATCATTACATCTAATCCCTCTGCTCAGAGCACGGTGGGCTACAGCAGGTTGCTCATGACTTTGTCCAGTTGGGTTCTGAATATCTCTGTATATGGAGACTCCACCACATCTGTGGGCAAGCTACTCCAGTGTTTGAGCACCCTCACACAGAAACATTTTTTCTTTGTTTAAGTGGAGTTTCCTATATTTCAGTTTCAACCCATTGCCTTTTATCTGTCACTGGGCACCCATTGACAAGACTTCTCTAGCTCTGATGTCTTGTTCATGAGGTATATTAATGAGAAAGTTAAACACAAATGATCCCATACTTGATGCCTTAAGTATTAGCTTTTAGATTTTTCTAATCCTGCACTGTACTAGTGTATAATTCTGAACTCCATATTATGTGCTAAGCAAGCTCTCGTCACATTTTGGTCAGACAAAACAGTCTCTTCTGGGCCTGGGAACCAAGGTCACCATCCTAGGCCTAAGTATAAACAAAAGTGAATTGGGAGAGGGGTGAATGGGGGAATATTACTTCATTACCTGGAACTATAATTGGACAATTAACCCCTGATATGCAAATGTACCAAACCATATCTGTGGAGAAAACTCACGACTGCGGCCGTTTTTGGGTCTATCTTGGGTCCAGCCTAGCTGAAGCTTCAGCCTCAGCCAGGCCCTGTACTGCCCAAGGTGTATCTGTTGAAGATCTTCAGTAAATTCCTACCTTTATTCACTTACTTTGCTTAGTCTCCGTTTCAGGTACTCCTGTTTTAGGCATCATACTGATCCCTGAGACAGACAGCTTCTGACTTGGTATTGTCTGGACTTTGTGCCACTGATCACAGTTCCTCCAGGGTAATGTTTCAGCCAGTTTTAAAGATATTTGTCTGTCCACTTAGCTAACTTCTCTGTGAGGACATTATGCGACATGGTGTTAAAGGCCTTGCTAAATTCACCACCCACTCTTCTCCCCTCATCCACTAATTTGTTCATTTGATCACAGAAGGTGATTAGGTTGTGAGAGTGTAATTCCCCCTTTATTGACCCATGCTGACTACTCTCTTCTTGTCCTTCATGTATTCAGAAATGGCTTCTGAAGGGAACTGATAATTATGCAATGTGAATGATGATGGAAGCAGGATTAAAATAATAACCTCTGTTGTGTTATATGTTCCCAATGCAATTCATGTATTTAGTGTTATTTCAGCAGGACTTTTAAGAAATGTGGGTATAAAGGCTGTCTAATTTCTGTGTCATAAATGAAACCAGGAGATAAATCCCTGTGATTACTCCACATGAAACAGCCAAGCTTCTGGACTCAACTTTCAGCAAGGAAAGTACTGTTTGTAAAAAATTCTAAGTGTACTTCAGACACCTATAGAATTGAGCAGGTTTTTTCCTTCGTTTTTCTTTGCTTCGTGGAAGAGGCTATAGTTTGCTTAATTTGAACCCGTTGCAATGCTCATTTGAAGCACGAGTTTAAGGCTTACCCTTGGATCCATGAAACTGTTTGTCAGAGGGATGGAATTTCTATTGCAACAGACAGAATCATTGAATGTTAGCGACATTCATGACAGGTATGAACAGCCATAAAAACATTTATTCTGTGGACTGGATGGATCATATATTTTCCGTCTTGGGGATTTGCCTGGTAAAATAGAAATGGTTTGCAAAGTACAAAATTTAAATCTACTGTTCTCCCATCAGCAAAATTAGAAACATTCTTTGTTAAATCCCTAAGTAATTCAATGACACTTAAAAAGCAATTTTACAGGGCAGCTAATTGTTTAAAAAGTAAAGTACAGATAAAACAACCATTTAATTTGATAAATCACCAACACAAACAATAATTAATTTTCAACTGGTTATTCTAATTAGATCCGGTCTTTTAAAAGCATGGAAAGAACAAATAGTAATGTCAATGTAGGGTAGCACTCTTGTTTAGTTACTAAAAAAAATTAATTTCATTAGGATAAAAAGTGGTTGCCTTTTTTTTCCATAGCTACTCTAATTTGCCTTTGGTATTACTTTTCCTATGTATTTTCAAAGCCACTAGAATACATCCTTTTTATTGAAATCTAAAATGAAAGAAAAATCTGCGGTATCGCCTAATTTTCAGGGAAACCTTCATCTGTTTTTGTGCTACCAGCCACATTTACAGGTTATGAGGCCCAGGCATCTGCAGATTTAGTAGCTGGGGTTTTGATGTTTGGAGAAAAAAGTCACAATTTGCTCTTCCATAAGAGATAGATATATGAGTCACATTTCTATGCTGCAGTTCAGGTGTGTTAATTTCTTATGGCTTTGTATGCTGCATTTAGCATCTCCCAGGCCATGTCAAAGATGGTTATTTTTTAATGTGTAATTTTCTGTAGCTTACCATGGCTTTGATGGTGCTGAAGTGATTTAGAGAGTGATTTGTTATTGTCACATGACAGAAGTACGTGTTAAGTACAAAGGAATGTCTTAGACTAGCAAAACTAAAGAAATGCTGTTATTAAACTGAGCAGTCATGGATCTGGGAAACTCAGACATCTTAAAATCGGAAAACATTAAATAAATGTTCTAGAAAAGACTGTACAGATATATTAAATCAAAAGTATGTAATGTAAAGCAAACCACAAAGAGAAGAAAATAGCACTCTAAAATTATAGGATTTACTTGGACTCCTAAGTAAAGAAGAGGAATATATTTAAAATAGATTTCAGTGTAAAGCTTCAACACACTAATGCCTCTGCACTGACAAAATGTGATCAACACATCTCTTGACAAAGGTGAGAGAATCAATACCTTTGGATTAAAATGCCAAGTGATATATACAGTTCACCATCTGAAATTGTAAGAATATGCATGAATGGGTGCAGAAAACCTGATGACTTGGTGAAGAGAACAGAGTTGAATTCAGATGGGTCATCTTTAATACTCTTTAGTTTTAGTAGAATAATGTGTTTTGGGGAGAAATGAACATTTCATAAAGTTATATTAGTTTCACTGGGGTCCCTATGTAGACGGTTCTGCTGAGATCCAAAGAAAAGAGAAGGCGGTAAGGAAGCAATGAATCATCTTCTAAATTAATTTTTATAAGGTTGCTTAAAGCACCAAAACTGCAAACATTTGCTTTCATGCTTAACTTTAATTGCATTTCACCTAGGATATTGAAGCCACATGTCTCACAACACAAATTTAACCACCTGAATATGGTGCTAGAAGGAATAATTTAAAAAGGGGACAGAACTCCAAGTAACCATTCCTGTTAATTTTCAGACGGAAGTGTTTGAAAATAATGTTTATAATCTCATTTTTGGAGAAGGTACTAAATGATCCTTAGGCACGAAAAGCTTGAAGAAGCACCACAGTTTGTGCAACAATATAGTAAAAATGGTCTTGCAATGATCCCCCACCCCTCAAAAAAATGCTCCATGGGAACCAAAGCACCAAGAGAGGGCATTACCCCAAAGCAGGAGAATATTTGCAATTTAGCCTACACCTCTGTTTCTATTTATGTGACAACCTGGAGAAATAAACTACTCTCCGAGAAAAAAGTTGATTTTTAAGTCTGCTTATTAATTGCTAAAGTTTGTATGAATTCACTAACGATACCAATAAGAAAAATTCTTATGACCAATTCATTACTGTTTTGTAGAGATTTGAAGCAACATTTTGACAAAATATGTTTATGGTGAGCTTGCATTGGTTTAAAAAAACCACACCAATTCTTCTTCCGAAAAACCTTTGAAGCACAGTTTTTACGGAAAGAGAATATTTTGAGAAAATACTTAAAAAAATTAGAATTCAATTTTCATTTTACAATATATAGTATATTGTTTTCTTAATTTTCCAAGTCTAAATATGGTCTATGTATATTTTTTTTTCAAATCTTGTTTCTGTTTAGGAAAAAAGGTCAATTTTTTTTTTTTTCTTGAAAAACAAAGATTTTGGATTATGAGATGCTTTAGTCATGATAGAAAATTTCTAACCATGTATTTATGTGTAGCTGGGGTTTATTGTTCCCTTAGCTTCCCCAGCAGTCAAGGGATATAAATGGTCAGTCTCCATTTTAAATTTGGTTCCCTGCCTATCTCACAGTGTAGAGATGGTATCACCCATTTTACAATGCAGTTTTATCTTGCCATATAGCTCAAGTGGTCTCATATTTCAGCAGTGTGTTGCTTCTGCTCCCACTGACGCTCCTTATTGCATATCCTGCTGTTGCATGAGCACTAGTTTCTGATTCCATGATCTGCTTCTGGGAGTGAACCTCCCCACCCAACCAATCCCAAATCCTAGTCTTTCAAAGAAGAGGATTGTTTTGTTTTGTTTTGTTGTTCAGCTCTGTAAACGGACTCACTGAAAGTCACATGTGCATTAAAGCAAGAAAGAGGGCAGGAGTGATTGCCTGGGGGTGATGAGTGAGCACTGCTGGCAATGGCTTGCCATTAAATAAGCTTTGCAGTTACATTAAACTATGCCATTAGACTTATCTCATGAGAAGATGAATGCCTTGTTAGTTACTTCCAGCAGAGATAGAGAAAGTCAGCAATACTAACTTAAAGCTTAAGTCAGCTTATTAAGCTATTCAGCTTTTCAGCTTTTTGTCAGCTATTTAAGTCAGCTTAACTAACTTAAATACTAACTTAAACTATTTGTTTATTTACTAAAAGCTTTTAGTCAGATTACTCACACAGGCTGTGTGAGAGAAGTGTGTGTGTGTTTTTGTGTGTGTGTGTGTATTTTAGAAAACAATTGCAACAGCAAATTCTTCATTTTCGTCAATGTCAAAACCCAAAACCTAAATGACCCTATTAGACTAGAAGACTATATGAAAGGGAATATATACTATATTTTTTGGCTAGTATGTCTTTCCTTTGATAAAACAACTGAAATGTACAGGCCCAAAGGCCATGGACTCTGTTCACTGGGTACAAGGGAACTCATACAGGTCAAGGTTTTCTGAACTTCTAAGTCTAACAGGAGTGCATAAGGCAATTAGGGCTTCTTTGAAGCCAAGTTATACCAGTTACATGATTGCAATAATAGGAGTACAAGGCTATCAAAAGATGTAATATGAAATACTGAAAATCAACTGTTTGGAAAGGAAGGAAAACCCTCTTGCCTACTTGTTAAGCCAGTTCTTGAAAGTTGAGACTTCTCTGCAGAGAAATTTGTGACAAGGACTTGCAGTCTCTTGTCTTACTTTGAAGAGTCTATCACACACCATTGGTCACAAAGCTGTGGCCTATATGCTGGCCTGACCCCACTGAAGGTTCATTTCCCTTCAGAATGTCACAAAATACGTCTATACATTTCACAAAATATACCTTTACATTTAACTTTGACTCTTTCTGAACAACTGGGGGAAAAAACTACGACTGTGTTGACAGTCGTTGTTGATATTTCTTGCTGAATGAAATCACCTAGTTGAGAACATGATGGCACTGTCATCTGTATTGTACTATCTGGAAAATGGAGTGGTGTAGAAGTCACTCATTTCTTAGTTATAATAATGGAAGGCATTTTTAAAAAATCATGTTTTTAAACCCTCTGGAAACAAAGTCTAAGTCTTTCTGAGTCTTGGAGAAATTTGCAAACAGAAATTCTTAAACACAAACATTGGATTGTCTTGAATTATTTGAAAAATACAACTCTGAAAATGATTTTTCAGGCTAACAGTTAGCTTTTTATTATGATCTGTCCTCTGAAAGCCTGAGATGTGCTGCCATAAAGTGGTGTCCCTTTCACTTGGACCATGGCATACTCAAAGTATTGCACTGAAATGCTCATATTATTCTCCAGTTAAGCCCTTCGTAGGGTGTTTATTACAGATATTTATATTGGATACTACAGGCAATGTTCTCTTTTCTTCCATCTGAGAATTGCAGATGTTGCCTATTTTGCTTTTCGATGTACCATTCTGCTTTTGGGAAATAAGAAAACAGAGCATTTCTGGCTTTATGAGAGAAAGCAGAGTTTTCCAGTAAATGAACAGCATACTGGAAAAAAACAGTATTTCACTTTTTCAATGGATAAGCAGCAAACTCTTTCCAAAATTATAGCTTAAATTCACAGAATGTCTTTAAGTTTGCAGAGTGGCTGCTTGCCCAAAGCCATGTTGAGGTAATGCCAAATGCCAGAGTACTTATATACTTTGAAATGAAGTCTATGTTCAACAGACTGCTGCTCTTTCTTTTCCATATTTACTTCCAGTTTAAGCTAACAGAAAGATGGTCTGAAATTAGTTTGGGACCTTGACAATCTGAACACGTCCAAAAAATTGCATTGATCATATGTCATGGATTTGCTTACATGTTCTTACTGCTGTAGAAATGTATTTTGGATATCACCTCCTGGCTACATGGAAAAGTTGAGCAGAAATGTTTTATTTTGGGAAGAACATATTGTAGTTGAAGATACCATTTAATAATATTGTTAAAAGTCCTTGATGCATATCTTCTGCCAGATTGGCCTAGACAGCCATCAAAGGATTTGCCCAATGCCTATGGAAATGCGTGGAAATAATCTCATTGATTTCAGTAAATTTTGCTGGTTGACTTCACCAACATGTTATTCAGTACATGCTCACTTCCACTTCAGGCACTTCCTTTCCTTGCCACATGCTTCAACTTTTCTCTATCACTCCTGTACAACAGGGAAACAAGCGTCAAAACAGGGAGGTGAGCTAGGAACAGAAATGAATCGTTCAGTGGCCTACTATTCAGCTGTGGAAATGCATTGTGATTGAGCAGAGCAGAATATTTGAGTAAGTGGCTATGCCTATGGAAAAGCGATACAGTGGGTCTTTTTTGCCACTTTGGAAAGGTTTGTAAAACAAACTACTCTGGATTTTTGGCAGTTCAGTAGGATTTTGCCATAAACTTCATTCACAGTTTCCTCTGTAGTCAATGGAGAGCCTGGAAATAGCCTTTCATATTGCCAAAAATGAAATACGTGAGTATTTATATGTAGATGTATTAGAGTGAGCAACATGTACATTAAAGATTAAATTTAATTCCTAATGAAAACCTAGCTGTATTTGCCTGTGATCACTTGGCCTTTACTCAGTGAGGATTGTTAATGATTTCCATAGTAATCATACTTCCACTGGTCCAGCGTTGTATAAGAGAAGGATTGCAGAATATTGTACCACAAACAAGGCTTTATCACAGGTTGTGAAAAAGAAATTGAGATTTTTCTGTTCTTGATTAGACAATCTTGGGAAGAACTTGACTGGAAAAGGGAAGGAAAATGCTCTGGAGGAGCAGAAGGGATCATACAACAGTTTGAGTTGGAAGGGACCTTTAAAGGTCATCTTGTCCGAGCCCCCTGCAATGAGCAGGAACATCAAAGGTTGCTCAGAGCCCTGTCCAACCTGACCTTGCCTGTCTCCAGGGACGGACCATCTACTACTATTGCTCTGGGCAACCTCTTCCCATGTTTTAGCACCACCATTACAAGAAAACTTACTTCTTTTATCTAACCTAAATAGATCCTCTTTCAGTTTAAAACCATTACCTCTTTTCCTGGCACTACATGTCTTTGTCAAAAGACCCTCTCCAGCTCTCTCTTAGGCCCCCTTAAGGTACTGGAAGTCTGACATATGAGTTTTATACATCAGAAGGCAGTTAGTCCATGCTTTACAGTTGTAGATTTGGCAGAGGAGGGGAATAAGATAAATCGCTATGGTAAAAATAATAATTTCACTAGCACCATAAAATAATTAAAAAAAAAAATTTCCTAAAACTCAGCTGAAAAATAAAGCCTTTTCCTGTGGATGCTGGAAGGTGGTGTGGCAATGGTTGGCACAAGGGGGAAACCACTGAAGGAAGAGTTATGTTAGTTGAAGGGAAATTGCTTAAAAATCCCTGATTATTAAACTATCTGTGGAGTGCAAATTGTGTAGGCCTAATTCCAATATTTTCTAACTTTAAAGCAGTCCTCAAAGAACTTCTTGTGTGGAATTAATAACAAAGTTTGAGATTTTTGTATAGAATACAATGGGCGATTTTATTTTGCATAATTACTCTGCTGGAAAAAGAGCTGGTTTTGTTTGGAACCCACTGAAATAAAACCCTCTTTGTTAGAGCTGGACCTGCTTCTTAGTCACTTCTTCTACAGAAATGAGATTTCTTTTCAAGTGTGATTAATTGGCAATCTTGCCAATCTTGGGGGATTGCTATGAAACCACTGGGATTATACATTTTTCTTTGGGCATAAACCATGAGGCAGAATTACAATACTGAGGATATTAGGTAATTTTTTCTGTACAAATAGGCAGATCAGTAATATTTGTCTATAGCTATTGGTGATATAGTACAAAAGTTCAACCTTCTCTGAATTCCGTTTTTATGCATGCAAAACACAATAAATAAAAACTCATTAGAATTAAATGAGAAAGAATCACACATTTTGTTTCTTAATTCCAGAAATGGCCAATTTTGTTTTGTAAACTGGATATTTTCAGTCTTAAAGTGAAAGAGCCCAGAACTTGGTGTTGGTGACTTCTTGTGGCAACTGTGTCCTTTTTTGTACCTAAAGACATAAAATAACAAATAGTCAAGGATAAAATGTTGCTATATTCTGAATTAGAGTCAATCCCACAAGGAGATTACATTTGAAAACAAAAGGGAAAACCTCTACCCTGAAAGATATATCAGTCAGATATAACTCTTTTATCCCTTTCCCACCCATTTGAATGACAGGATGTGACAGTATGTAGAAATCATCTGTTTCCATCTTTCCACCTGCTTTTCAATCTCAAACCTGATATACTTCAGATTAGGAAAAATCTGTCTATCAAAGACAGCCCAAATGAATTCTGTAAACCAGGTGACTGTTATAAGGATTGAAGCAAAATGACTGTGAGAAAATGCTTCACCATCTATGGAGGGATTTAAAATTCCTTATAAAGGTTACTAATTTAGCTGTCTGTGCTTTGATGACATGGATATACCTGAAGTGTGGTCCCACTAAATTAAGTGCTAGATTTTTGACCAAATGTAAAAAATGTGTTACTTCAGTCATCTCAGCTTCAAGTTTTTAAGGTTGTGCTGGTTTTGTCTGGGATAGAGATATTTTTCTTCACAGTAGCAGGTATGGGGCTGTGCTTTGGATTTGTGTTGAAAATAGTGTGGTAACACGAGGATGTTTTAATTATTTCAGAGCAGGGCTTACTTTGTACCAAGACCTTTTCTGCCTCTCAGTCCACCCGTCCAGTGAGTAGGCTGGGGGTACACAAGAATTTGGTAGGGAACGCAGCTTGGACAGCTGATCCCAAATGACCAAAGATATCCCATACCATATGGCATCATGCTCAGTGTATAAAGCTGTGGGACATTTGTCTGTGATGGAATTTGTCTTCCCAAGTAACTATTACTCATGATGGGGCCCTCCTGTCCTGAAGATGGCTGGACACCTGGCTGCCCATGGGAAGTGGTGAATTAATTCCTTGGTTTGCTTTGCTTGCGTGCACAGCTTTTTCCTTGCCTATTAAACTGTCTTCATCTCAGCCTATGAATTCTATTACTTTTACCCTTCTGTTTTTCTACTCTATTCTGCTGTGGGCGAGAGTGAGCGGCTTAGTTGCTGGCTGGGGTTAAACCATGACAAAGGTCCACTCAGGACATGGGCACTATGTCTGACTGAAGTTACAACTAACCACAGTTTTGCTTTCCTAATCTTCCAAAAACTTTCACAGTTTTCCTTCCAACATACTATAAGCATTATAACTCTAAATATGGTTCTCATATGACTGACTGACTTTCTTGTTTATGTATTTCTGTATATCTTCTTATCTGGGCTTGCACAGACCTTTAATGAATTTTTCCCTTCCTCCATGACAGAAAGCCTCAACCTATGCTTGAAGTGGATAAATAATGTTAGCATTCTTCTTTAGAAAAATAGAAAGTTCATTTTATTCGCTTCGACATGGCCATTGTCTAAGAGGGATGTTATTTTTATTTCTTCCCAGTCTCATAGATCCTGATTTATTTTCTGGTTTACTGGAATGCATCCTTGGACATAAGCTATGGTAGCATGTGGAAAACCTGATCTTTTCTTAAAAGATACATAGCTGATTTGTCTCTGGTTAATGCAATTTTCCATCAAAACTTGAAGCATGTAAAAGTATGATGTTTCATAATGACAGAAGAGTGGATTTTTCTGACCTGCTCAAATATCTGAGGTATACCTTCCACTGAGGGTGACCATGTCAAAGAAATGTAGAGGTAGGAGCATTTGTTTTCTTAAAGACACAGAGCCAGCCAATAGTGAGGCAGATATCAGGCCTGAGACCAAAGATGGAAAATTGCTGACAGAAAAGCCTCTGTCAACTGGTAATTCTATATGTCTTCTCATATTAATACCTCTGTGCTTCACTCATGATTTTTAATAATCAATTTCTTTATTATATTGATGGGAAATGAATCCCTTTACTGCATAAGTCATTGAGAAATCAGGTAGGGAGGGGTCATTTCTGCATTACACACTCATTGTATACTTGGATGAGGGGGAAAGGCATGATCTGTCCAGCAGGCAAATCCTTCTTGGTGTCAGATGCAGAATTGTAAAATAATTTAGGTTGAAAGGGTGTGCCACAGACCGTCCATGCTGAAAAGCATGTGGCTCTGTGGGTGTTTGGCACACAGCTGGCAGGAGAAAGAAGATCCTCACCTCGGGTCCCATCCCCTTCTCTCCAGCCCCTAGAGCTCTGTAGTGACTCTTGGTATGATTGAACTCACTCTGGCGGTGTCACTCGTACCTATGCTGATGGTCAGAGAAGGACGACCATGCAAAGGCCTCTGTGCTCTTTCTGTACCACCCCTAATCTGGGTTCCTGGTAGGAAACACCTCTGGAGGACCACCGGTCTAGAACAGTGCCTCTATTCCCTGTAACAGTGCATCCACAGCCACACTAAATAAAGCATTCTGCTCTAGCAAGCACAGACTTATTTCTTAAGAAAAGCTCTAAATCACAAGGTGATTAAAACTAAAATGAGGTTTTCTCCAGTACTTGTTAGTTTTCTATCCTATTTCCTGTATGCACAATATCTAGTATGCCACAAAAGAGGTGTTGTACACACGTGCCTTTTCCATCAGGGGAACGTGTCCTTTCCAAGTAAGTTGATACCCTTCAACAGTCTTTGAAGATGCATTCTGGGTACAACTGCCTACTATATGTGTGAGAGTCTTTGCATGAGCTGCCCTGTTAAGGGTGTTGTGAAAGTTGTTGGATTTACAAGGGAAGAACTGAGACATGTCCACGTGGCAAATGACACATTTTTATGGAAGAAAAAATCTGTACATTCAAATTATTTTCAACATGCCAAGAACTTTGATATCTTCATGCAAAATAACAAGAAAGAAATAAAATATAAATTAGTGCAGAAGAATCAACATATTTGTTTGCTCTCCTTTTGGCCCAGAAGTTGACTTAAGTCATCTTTTCCCATTCTTTTTCCATTATAGAAGTTCTACGTGTACACACGTCTCCAAATTTGTTATGGACATTCTTGATACTCACATATGGCAGTCATTAACTGCTGCAAAAATGTACTACAGTTGATTTAATTATTTTCCTAGAACATTATTTGAGGAATTCAGGTACAAGCACACGTTCTTAGAGATATGTGCTATACTTAGTATTGCCTTCTACTGAGGATAAGACATACTGAATTTTTGGAATAACATTATATACCTGCCTAAAATGCATCTGATTATTTTCTCAATGGAAGAATTAAAGGCAAACTCAGTATTTTCCAAGCAGACAGATTAAGCTGTAGTCTTGCAAAGAAAAATAGTGAAATATCTCAAGCCCAGAAAACTGGAGGGATATTTGTATTTCCTGATTTCAAAACCAGTTCAGAAGGTATACTATGCCATCAAGAAAAGTTCTTTCTTTGTGTCTTTTTGACATCAGCCATTAGTGAATACAAGTTAAAATATGGCTCTACTGACCATCTGTCTTGATTGCCACCTGTGAGATTCTGCTGTTTTATCAGCAAATTTAAACATCTTAGTCCACCTTTATGAGTAAAGGTCATTTAGTTTTTACACAGTTTTTGAACCAGACCAGTTTTCATGACTTGTACTTTTCTTCCCTTCCAATGCATCTCCCTTCCTCACCAAGATTCTCAGCAAGATAAGGATTACTCTTGCCCGTTCTAGTCTCCTATTTGTCCATATACCTCCTTTTCTCCCTGCACCTGACCTGACCCTGGAACTGAGGAACACTCTTTAGCTGATACCACGAGACCCTTGGCTAGACTCTAACTCCTCTCTAAACAAAAACCATGCAAAATCACAACTATGTAAACAGAAACCAACACTGTAAATAACTCTCCAAGGCCAATGGGAACTGTCAACATAATCAGCCCTTCCTTTGGCCGAATTATATTGTGGTTTTCTGGGTAGAGGTTAATGCATACAGAGCACTAGAACCCAACATTATATTTTTGGCAAGTTTGGTTTGGACAAATGTGAACTCAAATAATGCCTGTGATGCCAGAGAGATTTTTTGCTTTTATGCTTTTTAGATTAGTAGCATTTGAGTTTTATACTTTTATATATTAGTAACCCTATAATCCTATAACCTCTACCCTGCAACCTTGTGTGCCTTTCCTAGAGACAAAATAGAACCAAGTTATCAGCCTTTAAGCATCCAAGAGTTGGACTTGGTGTCTGAAAAATGAAGCTATTGAAGTAAGCAGAGAACTTCCAATAGAAACTTGCCACAAGGAATAGTGTGACAAAATTCTGCTTTTCATTGGACACTATTTCAAAATTATGTTACCCTATAATAATAAAAGCATGAACCTCTTTTTTACTTTTTGTACCCTTTTTACCTTTGCATAACGTACATTCACTGGACCCTGCTTGGCAGGATTGGGCCCAAACCCTGCGCAGGGTGGGTCCTGGGGGAATACCCCTGGGAAAGCTTTGCTTTCTCCGAATCCTTTAATAAATTTTTACTTTTTACCCTCTTATTCAGCCTCAGCCTTTATTTTCAAACATACAAGACATCACCTGTACTGATGCAGTGTCTCTTTATCAAGAATTTCCTTGGTCAAATTTTTACAAAAGTCAAAGATATAAGGTCCATATTACTAAAGTGAGGTAAAGAAACCTTTAAACTTAAATTCAATTCACCTGCCTCTATCAATCTGAGCATTAGCTCTCTAGCGTAGTCTTGCTGTTTGGGCTCTCTGTGTAGTTGTCAGAGAGCAAGAGGTAACTCCGTGTTTAATGAGAGAGATCACAATTTTCTTTCCTTTTGTACTTTCTTGCCATAAAGGAAGTGTCCATATTGACTTGAATAAAATTGAGCTGCTGTCATAGTGGAGTTTAATGAAAAAACATTTCTGGATTTTCATCTCCCCTCAATGTCATTGTCATTCTGTCAGAAGGGAAATTTATGCATGTCCATTGGACACATTTATTTATTAATGTTAGATTTTCAAAACAGCACCTCTAACTACTTTTTTTCACCACAATTTTTTTTCTCTATTCCAGTTAGTTCTAATAATGTGTGGAAAAATACAGACAATTCTAGAAAACAAATAATTTTACTTTTGAGTTACTGTCATTAATATGCCTAAAGTGCTACATATCTATCTCTATATGGATAGATTGATATTTCTATTTATATGTGTACCTATAGGTACACATATAATTTTTTAACAAAACTAGTTTTTTTGGTTATCTAAGTGAAAACAAATGTTAATAATGTCACTGAAAATTCCTGGAAACTTGAAGAAATTTTAATCCCCTTTAGGGCTGGTGATATAGTTCTGTGAGTTTATAAAACACTTTGTTAGGCCAGTTTACATTTTGAAATTCCCACTTTGTTGCCAAAAGTTATAAAAATAGTTCGCAGTGTAATGTCAATGATTTCATTCATAGCAGCAGTGCAAGAGAACACCCACAGCTCAGATGGGCCACTGCATGCAAAATGAGGTCTTCGAAGAAAGTACACAGATTGCAACTGATGTTGTGTGCTTGGGGAGATGTGTGCTGGGTTGAGGAAAAGCTGCTCCACCCTGAATGTCAGCCATGGTGAATATTTTATCCAAAGCTGCCTTTTCCAGAAAAAAAACCCAGTCAACTAGCCTGTTGTGCTGGAAAAGAATCTGTACTTCATATTAACTGAGGAGCAGTGTGTGTACAAAACATTTTTCCACTCATGAAACATTTTTCCACTCATCAATAGTTGGTAGGGCATGAGGTAGTGTAGAATATATTTATATGTGTGTATATATAGCTTTCTTTTTACCATGCAGTATATTAATTAGTAGATTGTACCATATATTAGAAAAGACATAACCATATGTGGAAAGCTGAATTATCTAAACGGGAATTTCTCCAAGCTTGTAAAAGCCCCTGAAGTTTAAATAATAAAAACGAAATTCTGAATTCACCATGAGTTTCAGGTACAGATTGTGGGTTCACTAGTATATCACTACGAATCTTGTCATGAAGGATGTTTATGCAGAGAAGGCATGACCTGTCTGTGTCTCTTCAGTTGCTTTGTCTATTTACTTGGAGTATCACTAATGTTATGACACGAAATATGCTTAAAGCAACAGAAATCCCAAATCAGCAACTTTCTAGCTTATTTTGACAAGCTGTTGCATGTTACCTCACTTTTTCACTGAAATGTGCGTGCTTTGAGTTAACTTAAAAAAAATCATTACTGCTCCTCTGGGTCAGCCAAGAAACAAAGTATGTGTCCAGCTTTCCTGAGGGTATTGCTATTTTTCTTAGAGTTTTACAAATGTGTCCAAAAAACCCTCTTCTTTACAGCACTCCTCAAAACATGCCTGTCGAAACTTTGATTTAGATTTCAATTTCAAAGTTAGTCTCAATGCAAACTTAATGCTGGCAGAAATGTGCAACCGCAGGTTTTCCACTGTTCATGAAAAACAGATTTTGTTTTCCTTAAAAGGCTGAACATGTAACTATGGAAAAGGATTCAGGACTTTCACAGGCAAAAAGAACATAACCAAAACTACAAAGGAGATAGGACACTGTGTGTCCTTCAGAGGTTTTTGTGCTCTGCCTTCAGTGTCACAGTCCTTTCTGGAGGAGCACTGTGTGTTGCTTTCAAGACTCCAACATCCATCCTTGCAGTGACCATGGACGTAGTCATAGTACCTCATGGAGCAATATGGCATGCTGGAATATGATTTATGGAGCAGCTTAACATATATTTTATCCTCACTGCTTCTCAACATATTTAAACTTTAATTTCTTTTTCCAAAAGCACACAGAGGTTTGTCAGTCATTCACATGACAGTAAATCTTTGGCTTTTTAATATCATGTCCTGCCCTCACCTCCACACCTGTCTCCTCTGAGGCCTCAATGGACTCATGAAGGCACTTAATTGCATATACTGAAGGTTTTGCTTAGCATAGATTATAAAACCAGATGCTATAGAAATACACAGTAGGGGACATATTTCCTAAATAAGCAGGGCCTCTGCTTAACTTACACTTTCTGCCTCAGACAACAGGACTAATGTAGGTTAACCCACACACTTGTCCCAAAGAAGAGTAGAAACAGCATGTAGGAAACAGCATGTAGGTATTATTTGTAATATTCTTTCTCATGTTATGTGCTCACAGGCAATGTAGGGCAATTGAAACAGAAGGAAAAGAAATATCCAAATGTAGGATGTGGTTGACATTAGTCATATTCAGCAATTCTCTCATACAGTGCAAGTTATTTTGCAGATTGCAACAGTCACCCTCGAGGGCTGATGATAAAAAAGAAGCAATAAGGAGAAAGAAGGGGAGACATCACTAATATAGCAAACACAGCGATGAAGTGGGCCCACACAAGCCAAATAGACTTTGTGTACCCTTCTGGTTATAGAAAAGAGATTTTTGTTTCAACAGTAACAGGAAAACAGCAAATTATTAAATCATGGACTGAAGCTGTGGACCCACACTTCTCCTTTTACTCCCTTGATTAATGGCTTTGAAGTACTTAAAAAATCCCCGAGACACTGCCCCATTTCTGCGTGCTCTAAAGAGTCTGTGTGTATATCCTAGATATACACCTGTATAGCCTCTATATCCTGTCTGCTGCTCATTATCTAAGAAATTGTTGCTGAGAGTGAGCATTAGATCTGTATATATAAAAGTGTAGAAGAATTACCCTTTAGTTCTATTTTATTAGCAAAATACTTACAATAACAGAAGCGAAAAGAGGCAGCTGTGAGGATTCCCAGGAGATTCACACAGGGGGAGGACTTGCTTAGAAGTTGCTCATGTTGTTTCATAAGGTATTTTCAAAGCTTTGTGCACTATTTGTGCTAGATGCTATGTGTAGTGGTCGGTTTTGTTTTTTGTCTTTTTTTTTTAATTGACTTTACAGAGGCTGTGCTTCCATATGGATTTCTTTGGTGACCATGCCTGGTTAAACAATATCTTCAATTCCTCCACCATACTTTGCACAACCTCAGAGTAAGTGTTTATAGAGCCCTTTTCTAAAGCAGATTGGGAAGATGATCCTGCTGAAGACAAAACAATTTTTCTCCCCAGCTATATACATTCTTTATTCCCGTTCAAATTACAGTTTATTAACCAGCTCTGCTTATATAGCCTTGCATGACGTGCAAAGGAGAAATGTGCTGCGCAGGCAAAAAGAGCTCAAGCTAAGCCCATAAATGCATAGCATAGCCACAAGATGGTTTTACCCCTTTTCCGCTGCCCATAGCCATTTATTCCTTACTCCTCCTGTGCATTGGCACTGGAGTTAGGCAGATTGGGTGACAAGAGGGCACAGGAAACTGGAAACTAACCGAAAAAGTAGTGGACTGTTCCTGATTCAGCTTCACTGAGTTGTTATGTATGTGCCAGTGTAGTTCCAGTGTAGGACAGACTACATTTAAGACTTAAACTTTGAGTTCTATGTGTTTTTATGCTCAAAACTTATATATCCATTACCTTCTCTCTATCTTTCTTGTCTGAATAAGGCTGTAAAACATTAACCCGCAAGTTGCAGGATTTATGCAGTGTTGAACCTGTCCTAAATTCTGCATAATTTATCCCAAAAATCCCTAGACACAAGAAATTTTGCCTTATTTGACAAATGAAGTAGTCTTGATTTCAGGTGAAAATAAGAGTATATTAGAGATGGCAGTTATATAAATATTGTCTGTGGCCTCTTCTACATAGAAATGCAGAAATACCAAACAAAAGAAAAATGACTGGACTTGCACACGTTCTTTAGTCAAGAACCCAAGTAGCTGTGTGTTATGATGTCAGAAACAAGCTATTGAGGGTGAAGAACCAATACTCACCCACCTCATGGATATGTATAATTTTCTTGGTAGTAAAAAAAAAAGGGCAGTCTGTGTGGTTTCTTTTTCTTAGGAAAATCAATTCCCTGAACTTCCAGTATTTCCTAGTGTTCAGTCTGTCTCATGATTTAAAGCCATTAAATCTTGTATTTGTTACAGTAATGTTAAAATATTTTATTCTTTCTCTCTTCAAATGAAACATGTATGTGTTTCAGTAATTATTCTTCTGTCTCCTCTCACAATTGTAGTTCTTCAGTCTTTCCTCGCAGGCCATTTCTTTCAGATCAGTTACTCTGCTCTCTTCTAAACCTTCTGCAATTACCTTCTGCAATTTTCAGACTGTTTTCATCCAATCTTCCTTTCCCAGCAGTGCTTTATCCTTTCTGCCTTGAACAGAAGGATTCCTCAACACTTCTTTTTCAGACTGTACTTCTGTTTATATATACATTATGTTTTCTTGTAACAACATGGGTGCTCGGCTCTGGTAGCTGACTCATATCTCTCCTTATCCTTTTTTGAAGAATTCATATGAACGTGTCTTTTTCCCAATGTATGTTTCACATGTCTGAGCCTTCTTTCCCAAAGTGCATTTATCCCTAGGGAATTTCAGTTTAAATTTTCTGAGCATGTTGCCAATTTGCGAATAACATTTCAAACTCTGTTCTCTGGAATACTGGTAGTATTGCCTGTGTTTAGTTAGTTTTGTTCATGAATTCAGAAAACACTTTTCCTGTTTTACAATCCATGCAAATAAAAAAAAAATATGAATAGTCCAGAAGCAAGAAAGAATGGAGATCTCCATTTAATGAGTTGCTGCTTAGACAGTGTTATTCCACTTAGAAAAAATGATTAATTAGTCCAGAGACTTATATTTTCATGAGGACTGATACATAAATGGAAAACATAAGCACATACTTCACATATATGTCACTATCTTAATACTGACTTAGAAAAATGCTCTCTAAGGCCTGGTGGGACAAAATACTCATCTTCTGGTCCATGACATGTCCAGTGACTTGTCAGCAGTGATCTTCCACATACAGTAGGAGTGGCTTTAGGCCATTTTATTTGTTTGTTTTGGCGATTAAAATATCATCTGCACATCAAAGACACTTTATCACTATTTGAATTTTCCAAACTGTGATGTGTGGGTAGATATTTAGAGCCAAACCAAAAATGCTCCTGCTTGTAAGGACTACATAATACAAAGTCTATTCCAGTAAATTATTCCTTGGAATAATGTGGTTTTAAGTTGTGTTTACTTTCGAGAATCTGATCTGCAGGAATGTGGTCTTCTCATATACCTCATGACAGTTCAGCTTGGTTTAACACATGATAGGATGTTAATCTCCATCAAAATGTATGCCCAAAGCTCCTAATCAGTCAGGGCAGGGACAGAAAGCATGCGTCGTCATGTAGCCAGTACAGCAGCAAGTACAAAGAAAAGTATTCTCATGTTCTCAGGAAAAACTTGTCACGGGGTTAAGGATTAATGTAAATTGTAAAGACTGGCAACTTGAATAGAAGAAGTTGTGTTCCCGCATAAGTTAGAGGTGGTGCTAAGATGCTACAGAAATGGGTGCCTGGACTTGCCTAGATACTTCATGACTTCCCCAGAGATGGTGACTCTGATTCTCAGGTCGAGGCTCTGCTCTCCCTCTTCTCTCCCTTTCCTTATTCCACTGATATTTTCAGAAGTAGTTAAGAACCGTGTGTGATTTCCAATGGGATTTCAAACTGTTATCACCTTTCCATTACAGGGACCTTTCTCCAGATAAAATTCAAGCTATTGCAGGAAGTGGGGCCCTGTCTCACCCTTTCTCAGCTGTATGTACTACAAGATGTGTGTATCAGCTTCTTACCATCACCCTGAAAGCATAGACAGGCCTCACTCTTCTCAGATTTCAGAAAGTCTGATCCATATTCCTGCAGATTTTTGGTTCCAAGTCTTACTCTCATAAATCCAGGAAATTTAAATTACTTTAAACTTATTACTGTTGTGTTATTAAATAAATGAAAAGAAGAGACATCTGTTCCCCAAACTAATTTTAGAGAAGAAAGCTGGTGGAAAAAACAAACCTTTAATTTTCAGAATGTTCTCATACATTTTCTCCTAATCCAAATGAAAAACAATCGCACGTAAAAAGTCAAATATCACTTTGTTTAGAGAAAGAGACATGATTGGAAATGTTCTTTCCTTTTGGAAATGGGAGGAAAAAATAAATACAAGTTAATGAAAAACACAATTAAAAAGTTGCCTTAGTTAGATGAATAATACTGACCATTGTCTGTGGTAATTTTTTTTTTTAATGTCACTGTTAGGAAAGCTTCGCTGTCTGTTAAATTCATTACAATGTAATAACTGTGACTTAAAACAACTTTTTACATATCTTTTACTTGAACTTGGATGCACAGTACTCTTGTTCATTTCAGTGAACGAAAAATGTTTTCTCAGGTGTGTTGCTCAAGCAACAGTACAGAAAGCCATCATGTGGGCAAAAATTAGGGTAGGCACGTCTCTTGAAAATTTTTAAACCTCAAAATTCCCTTTGAAGGAAATACAGGCATAGATGGTAATGGGCATCCTATGAGAATGAAATAATGTTGACAAAACATAAGTCATTGTCTTAAAATAAAAAGTTACTGGTTACATTTTTCTTTTTTTCAGTTCTTTCAGCTGAAGCCAATTTTTACCACAACATTATTATTTGTCTAAAGCAGAAAGAAAGGTCTGTATCATGTCTGAAATGGGCTTAAATTTGCTTACGTGTCTGAAAAAGCTTTGCCTCTTAAGTAGCTATGTACCCATATTTCTTAAATAAAGAAAAGGAAATCCATTAATGGAAGACACATTTCACTAACACTGCATTTATCTTAAAATCTAGCTTATAAGTGAATGAAAGAAATAGTTTTTCGTCTACTATTCAAACCTTACCCTGAAGCTATAGCCAATACATTTGCTCTCAGATAGGAGTAAGTATTGTCAGTTCAGCTGCAGCCTGTGACCTCTTAAACTGTATGCAGGTGACTTATGACAAGTGTAGAGTAGCAAGCAAGTCACAGCTGAAAGCAAGGAATCTAACCTCATCAATGGAGTTACCCACACCTTCTGACAACAAGGACTCAGGCTATAACTGAAGACAGGAAAGCCCCAGTGATTCAGGATTTATCAAGTGGCAGATGGATGACTTTGGAAAGCTCTAGATTTTAGTGCTTGAACTTATTGCCATTAGCTTTAGTTTCCTAACGCCATCATTCCTTGACAAACCAACGAGGTTAGCACTGAACTAAGCTACTTAACTATAATATAGTTTTGATTTGGTTTTGGTCATTACACAAGATTGTTTAAAGGAAAAAAATAGTTGTATCAGGTAGTTGTGAGTTTATCCAACTTCAGTTGAGCATAAGGTTTAATTCAGTAAAGAATTAGCTCAATGAGGTACTAAGGCTCTGGATTTTAAAGCAGCAGACCTAGAACGGAGCCACCTGGACTGATAAAGCTAATGTTCTTAATTTTAGAGGAGCACTGAGCAAGGAGGTAATCTGGCAAGAAAACCTAACTGGACAGCTCACCTGGCATAGAAGTATGTCAGGAAAAAGGAGAGGATAGGATATACAAGACATGAGAGTATGAGTCTTTGAAATCAGGATGTCATAGCATGCATTGAGAAGTGCAAAAAGAGAATTGCCAATTAAACTTTACAAAACTGCTAGAGCACAGTTCTGGAAGTCACCTTACCATAAAAGTGATTGACCACTTTCCCTGACACAGTGAAGATAATAGATAGTAAAGAAACTTAGTCACAACTCCCAGATTAGCTGAACATTTGACTCAGTTTTCAAGAGGAGGTATAGCGTTGACTGGGAGGAGAGGATAACACTGGGGAGAGAGGAAAGAAAGTGTGACAGGCATGGTAAGTGACGGGAAAAAGAACATGGAAACAGTACTGAAACCCACCACATTCATCTGCCTGGGAAATGTCAGCTCCAGGATTCACAGTGAAGGTTCATATCAAATTTCAATCTGGCTGAAGGTACACACAGTAGATGTAGGGAGAGAGAGTACCATATTAGATTTAAAAGCAGTAGTAATGCTTATAAATGGAAAAGGAAAGGAAGTGATCCAGGCAGTTTCATTTGCTCTCATGGGTTATTTTTTTCTGAGCAGTGTGAAAAGACTTAGGAAACATCTCGAGTGGGAGAGTAATTAAAACTTGAATGTTAAGGGGGAGTGTTGTAAAGAGCAATGTGGATTTACCAGAGTTGTAAGTGCCAGACTAATCTGGTAACTTTCTTTGATATGAGAGCTTATTTTCTAGGCAAGAAAATGTAGTTGATTTTTTCTTTCTGCATTTCTTCAATACATTTGATAGTGTGTTTCTTGAAAAATCACTAGATATGTGGAAATGATGTGGATAAGCACAAGAATTTTGAGGTGGGTGATGAACTGGCTGAAGAGAAGATAACCACATAGCATTTTGAGATTTCAAGGCCACTTTCTTGTGGCTCACCTTTCAGTATTTCCATTGGCAACCAAATGTTAGAACACACATATGCAGGAGACGTACCCCTTGTAAAAGAATTCATTGGGAGGATGTCGAAACTGCAACATCTGGAAAGAAGCCATGGCTAAAATGAAAGTTCACATACACAGAAACCAATACTAGGAATTTCTTATGTGGGAGTTTGACAGTTATCAGAGTACAGTAAAGGGTTCAAATGTGCAATGATCCACTAGTAACACACAGTTCTTACTCATGTATCACATAAGATGAGTGAAGCAGAGTATTAATGTCATGCACTGTGAAGCACTGAGGAGGTCACACTTCATGGCCTGTGCTCAGGTCTGGTTAATGTCTTTCAAAGTAAGTGAGGTCAAATTATAGTAGTTTAGCAAAGGGCCACTAGTGTTACTGGAGGCATGGACAGCTTGTGCAGGGAGCAGATGAAAGAAGCTTGGCTTACAGTCTGGGAGAGTGAAGGCAGGAATGGGACAGGATTGTTCTTCATACAAACTAAGATGGGGTAGGACTACACAAGTTGAACGAACCATTTCAGTGTAAGTGAGG
Source organism: Ptilonorhynchus violaceus (assembly GCA_013397565.1). NCBI lineage: Eukaryota > Metazoa > Chordata > Aves > Passeriformes > Ptilonorhynchidae > Ptilonorhynchus > Ptilonorhynchus violaceus. The sequence goes on from VZRJ01004085.1 coordinate 125,762, forward strand.
ATGGTCTGGCTATGAATAAAGACAGGCTGGGAAAGGGAAGGGGTTTTGCCTTCAGGACAAGGAAGTTCTGTGACAGCCTTCTAAGCCAAAGAAAAGGGGGTAGTAACTGCCTTGTTGCAAGGTGACACTTTATTGCTTCCTGAAAGGTCCTGAGCAACACCACTGTGGGGTGCTCCACGAGGCTGACTTCAGCCTCAATTTAGAGCATTTACCTATAGCTATCAAAGTCCTGTTGCACTCCATCATCCTCTCAGCAGATAAAACCTTTGACTGAATTAATTAATGCCTTCTGACTCTGAAACTTCCCCAGATGTTAGTGCAGATTTACATTAATCTGCTGTATCAAAGTTTGAAAACATTTCCATAAACTGGAGTCATCCTCTAGTGAGAAAATGGAATTTTTACAATCCTTTCCAGCCACTGTAAGCCTTTTGCTAAATCTTTTAATGAATAATTATTTTCATCTTTTTTTCCTAAGGATCTTAAAAAAGCCAGTACTGGAACAGACCCTGTAATAATCGGGGAATTAGCAGAGTGCTGTCTGAGGAGCTGTAGGCTTGCACAAAACTGAAAATATTTATACGTTAATGTTGGTTTTCAGAAGACACATTTTTAAATTGTGAAATAAAACAAAAAAGTAATGAAATGCCTTGCTGAAACAAACTGAGATTTTATTTATTTATGCTTCTTTCTACTCTTATGAAGAATGACATATTTAAAGACAATGTGAGGATGATGGTGTTTCTTAAAATACTTAGAAGGCTTGGTTTCTGAACAGAAAAGGGGACTAAAAATAATGGCAGTTATTTGAGCGAGCTGGAGCTGCTTCAATATTTTCTTTATAAAACAATCTTTGAATAATCTTTGAAGTAACAATATAAAGCATTGATCTATTTTAATTCTTTGTAGGGAAGATAGAAACATAATACTGCTGTTGAAATCTCACATTTAACTAACCCAGACAGTCCTGAAAATACTGAGTTCCAATTCATGTTCTCTTTCTATCTTCAAAATTCTTTTCTTCTTCTTCATTGGAAAGAAATTATAAATTTTTAAACTTTTTCCTCAGCATTTACAGATACAAGACTTTGCAGATCCAGTATGGGCACGTCCTCTGCAAAGTATGTCTCTGAACTTTCAGTCTATGAGGTGTTATGAATATTGTTTTCCTCAGTGTTAAAAACAACATTATGGAAGTGAAGAAATTTTAACTTCAGTCTACGGAAAAATGTTTGATTTTGACATTTCAACAACATTCATTAAAACACAAGCCCCCTTTTCTTTTTAAATGATCCATAGATTTTATTAAAATTTATTGAATTAGCATTGGAGATCTGTAATCTGGCAAATAAAGACTACTTAGGCATGTGGGATACACATGCTTGTCATACTCTGCTATTACAATGATTCCTGTAGGGCTTTTGGTTTAGGTAACCGTCTCCCAGGAAATCCAAAACCTGTCTGAGAAACAGCATGGGTCTAATGACTTTTCCTGTTTTCAGCAACCTTAATGGTCCAGGTAGTTGTGATTCCATACCACTGGAGTAGTATCAATGCCAGAGATTGCTGACTATGCTCTATTTACTGCTGTGGAAGTAGCAATTTTAGTTTTTTACTGCTCTGTCAGCTGAAAGGCCTTTACACTTGCAGTGGAATAAAGTTCCAACTCTTATTTTCTGTAAGCAGGCAGGGTATACTTTCCTCTGAATTCTGAGAAAACAAAGAATAAAATAAATTATTTAAGCTGGCACCCAAGTACACAGCTGAATCCCAGATATTTCAGCTGCATAAAGGTGCTGTGAATTAGAGGATACCTGCTGAGGCATCCTGATAACTGTAAATTGCACTGTCCTGCTGACTGCAATGAAGGCATTCCAAATAATATTAGCCCAGGATCTGGATAACTCAAAACATGTCATACCTACACTTTTATGAGCTTAATACAGGGAGTAAATATTTAGTTCTAAGTTTGAAAAAGCCTTGTTTTATTTTCTTTTGTTTGGCAGTGAATGAGATGTAGACACAAGTAGTTGACTGATGGATGCTTGTAGGATGCATAGTGTCTCTGCAAAGCTGATGTGATCAGTTGTTGGTTTTAAATAATATTCACTGAAGATTACCTTTTTCTAGTTTTACTTAGGATTTTTTTATGTGTAATTCCTTGATTCATTGCAGTGTGAGTGCACATGCAGGCATGGACTAAAAGGAATCAATTTTCTCTTTCAAGAGCTTTGGAACTCATATGAAGACTGAAATACCCGTAGCATTCTGTTCTGCTGGAAACTGTTCTGATAGCTCAGACGTGGCATGGGAATCACCCTCTTTTAGGGTCTAAAGGTACAACCTGGTTGACACTTAACATTTGTTTCTCCTATGCTTGATACATACAGAAAAACTAAGTTATTTAAATATTTCCCTCTTTTTGGATCGGAATTTTACTGCTTCTTTAACCAACATTTATAAAGAAGGCTTTGAGTCATTTTCAAGTGCGAAAACATTTTTGGGAGCTATGGCAAACTAATCTCAACTGTCTTCCAGGGTCTCTGTGCTAAAATCTGTGTCATCTGGTGTTTTGCCAGTTGCTTCAATGGGCCCAGAATCAACTTTTCGTTTACAGTTCACAGAACTGGGAAGATCTGAAGTCCTAGTATGGCAAGCAAGCTGATAGAAAGCCTAATTCAAACAACAATCTCAATTCCTTTAACATGCAATGAAAAAGGTCAAAGATCTTTGTTTTCATTTTTTTTGCCCATGTTTAGTACTAAATTGGGTGTAAATTTGCTGTGTGCTTCTCACTCCAATAAGTTCTCAAAGCTGGGTACTGCATTCACTTTCTGCTCCTTTTCTCAGGAAACTGTCTCAGATGCTTTGAGGGTTTGTGAGGGAGTTACAGCTCAGACAAATGAATGTATGCGAGAAATCAGCCAAGAGATTTAAGCAACAAAAAAACCAAAAAATTGTTGACAGTCATGGTGCTGTCTGTGAGACGAAAGGGAATAGACCCATATAGTTTCAAGATGGCATCGTCTGATGGCAGTTTCCTGAAGGAGCAACATTTTGTATAAAATGCAAACTACTAGGGTCTGTGTCCATGGTGTGGTGTTGGAGTTCAATTCTCACTGTCCGTATAATCCAGAGGCTGGATTAAGAATAATCTGAAAATACCCCAACCCAGGTTGTTATTTTTAACCTGGGTCATTTTCCCAGCCTGAGTCACTGAGCAGCTGCACAGGCCATTGCAGCAATATGGGAGCAGCTGCAGGGCAGACAGGAGTACAGGGAGGGGAAAGAGGGAGAAGGAACCTGGGGGCAATAAAGCAGGTACTGCTGTCAAGTTGTTACTCAGGCTCTGGCCTTTAGGAAGCGAAAGGAATGTCTGCCTGGAAGTGCCTGGCAGGATACACTGCCACCTGACATGGCTTGGGAACCTGTGTTTCCACGACTGAGTCAGTCAGTCAGTTGTCTCAATTGGCTACACTGAGAGCTTGTGTATCTCCTTGGAGCTCGACACCCTCATCAAAACAACTGTAATGAAGTTAAGAGGAGCCTGAATTTCATACCTAATGTTTAGAAAGCCACACTTGCTTCCATAACCTGAATCTAAAGGTGAAACATCATTTGAGTTGCAGCCCTTCTTGCTAGTATTAGTGGGCTGGAGTTGTATCCTTTTAAATATGGTATGACAGGAATAACTAGGAACAGTAAAGGAGGCTTGCTGGATATATAAATTTTGTAATCCTGGTCTCAATTTCTTGATGCATTGTGTGAATGCTGGAAAACTGTCCACCATTTGTTCTTTGCTGAAAAAAAGCTCAAAAAAAGCAAAAGCTCAAAGCCTCCAACAAGAAGAAGACGGACATTCACAGGCAGAGCCATCTCTACACAGAATATCTCAAAATTGAAGGGACTTACAAGCATCATTGAGTGCACTATTTAATCTTTCAACCACTATTTAATCTTTCAACTTCGGCTCTCATCTTCAGAAATTTTGATATTCTCCAGTGAGACTTGGAATATCTTCCAGCAGAAATCCAGTTTCAAGAAAACATGATGCTTTGCCATATTACAATAAGCACTCAGTGAAGGAAGTTCGCTCCATACGCAGAGAGGAGGCTGTGAAGCTTAATTTATGATGGTGTCAATTACTTCATTTATTATCTTGTGTAAGGGACAATGGTGACGAGTTGCAACACATGACATTCAGATTAAACATAAAGAAAAACTTTTCATTTCAGGAGGAATATAGCATCTCTATTGGTGGAGATTTTCAAGAGTTTATACAAAATCCTGACTGACCTGTCATTGTGTTAGCTATAATCACACTTTGAACAGGAGGTTGGATTGTGTCACGCCTAGAGATCTCTTCCAGGCAACATTTTTATGGTCCTGCACTGTGTTACTTCACTTCCAATTGCCTGATTCTTCTGACAGTGTCTGAACATCTTTTTCAGTACCTGCCGTAATGAGGTCTTTATAATTTTGGAGATCTTGGTGTTACTGTAGTCCATATGAATGAATATGACATTTAAAAAAATTTTCTGTGAATTCTACCTTAATGAACTATTCTCTGGGAGTTTTTAATCTGCCCATGAGCTTTTGAAATTCTATTTACACATTAAAATTTGTGTCCTGCCTTATTGCTGGCATACTGTGTATTTGAAATCCCAAGGTCTTCATCATATTGAAAAATTGTAGTCTGTAGAAATAAATAGGAGAATTTTTTTAAAAATTCTGCCTGTAAATTCTAGCACGTTGAACATTTCAATGGGTGTTTTTCTTTACCTATGAGCTTTTAAAATACTTTTTGAAATACTATTTGCACATTAAAATGTTTGCACTTTGAAATCTACTATGCAAATAGTTCCTTTCATAAAATCAAGGAAATAGAATGTTAAATATGTACAGTAATAGTTGCCAGATGGCTGGAGCAACAGTCTGGAGCTACTAAATGGAAAACATTCTTCTTTATTAGTTCAAGGCAAAAAACATATCTGTTAGGCACAGCCCTAAGTCAGGTATTTAGCCATAAAACACCTCCAAGTTCCCCAACAGTCAGGAAAGAACCTCTTTAATCCTATTGAGCTGAGACATGTCTGTGGTTGAGAGAGATGTACTTTCCTCTCTTTCCCATTTCTGCAATCTAAAGTACAGCACAGTCCCAGAGGGTGGGGAGGTAATATCTCTGTAAATTTAGTCTCAAATTCTCTGGCTTCCTCTTCTAATTTATGGTACCCTTACATAACGACAAGTTAGCAAAATTTTTCGTTTATCCCTTTGTCTTCTTCTTTCTTGATTATTTTGACTTAAACTTTCAATTGGCTACCTTGAAGCTGTATCAAGAGAGAGCAATGACATAGAAATAATAATGTACATTTCTTTTAGATTAATATACATTTTATTTACATTAACTTCTCGTCAACCAAGCCAAGTCCTTACAAAATGTTCCAAACAGATCATGTACCTTTGCAAAAAATGGAATATTCAGATATCTTTTTCAACCTCTTTAGAGGGGGAAAATTTAAAATGTTTTTCCAAACCACAGATATTTTTTTATGGTGCACCATATATTAACACAGATTTATTATAGCATGCGTCACTGAAGAAAAATAATCAAAAACTGTCCTGCCCCACTTGTGAACTACTTAGGACAGTTTATGCAGTGTAATGCTTTATTGAAGAGAATGTCACAAGTAACTGGGGCAGCACAAGGTTAATGATGTGACTATTTATATACCGTTACTTTTCAGTGAGATGAAGTAGAAAAAGTAAAAACATTACTGCACAAAATAATTTTAAGTTGTAATATTCCTTTGAGCAAATCAACATCACAGATGATTCAATTGTCTTTTGAAATCAGCAATTCATAAACCCCGACCCAAAATGTCTATTTTGAAATTAGAGATTAGCCTGCCTTCTCTGAAGGTTCACATAATTTCTTTCTCTTAAAAAGCGAGATATTACTTTTCCCCTCTCTTTTTTTTCAGAGCTGCCTTCCAGCCATCTGGATGGATGCAGTGCAGGCACCGTTGCCTGATGTTATTCTGTCCCAAAGACAAATTCTGCCTTTGCTATTCTTCAGTATGTTTTCTCATCTGTGAAGTTAACCCCAGGCACATGATTATTTTATGGGGAGGTATGTATTTGTCAGAGGACTGAAATTAGATGAAATGAATCTGCTCTGAAGGCCATGTCTACACAGCAAATGGAGATGTGATTGCAATTTGTGCTAGCTTTAATCAAATCACCCTAGGCAAAATATGACAGTTCAGTTTTCAGCATAGATTTACATCCCAGTGGGCTCGGACTGACTCTGCAAATATCCTTGGCAACAGGCCAAGATATTTCTACATGCATGCTTGTAGAAACCTGGACAGTATGGAGTTAATGATTGCTATGCCCCAAACAGCAATGGCCACTCAAGTGGGCAAGTTAGAACAGGATGCAGCTGAAAAGCGGGGCCCTACAGAGGTAGAGCAAGAGCTTTTTGGGGCCAGCTTCCCTATTCTGGTTCATGGTGACTGCTCAACATAAAGGACAGCGCAAGCGCAGAAGTGGGGTCAAGAAGTGGGCATGAACTCTACACTGAAAGTCAATCCAGTAGAGGGGGATTGACACCACCAAAAGGCCCTCAAAAGACTGCTCATGCTTGCTCATTTATGTGAAGAGCAAGAAACCTAATGCTAGGACAGGGAAAACTTGCCCCCAGGACCCTGGACACCTGTTGACTGAATCAGTGCTGGACCCAGGACAGGTGATCTTCGTTCTCCTACCTGATCCCTCTTTCACACTCTCCTTCTTGCCTCTATGCTTTTATACTTTTATTTCTTTGTTAGAAGATAGGGGCAACACATATACCAATTTCCATGCCAAGTGTGTAGTTTGTTAATAAAACTTGGTGAGCTTGTTTTTTGGAACCCTTTTGGCTTCTGCCATTCTTTTTTGACCATGGGTATCTATGAATCTTGGATGCTCCATTCCATGTAGGAGTGGGACACAACATTTTTACTTGTTTCATAGATAGGATGCCATATCATCATTTTCTTGCTAAGTGCAGGGACACCCTTAACCTTAGAGTAGTGGAGTTTTTATAAACTTAGAGAAATACTGCTTGTCGGTAGATGATGATATTTGCATACATGTAACATTTCTGCCAGGTCATTTCCATAGAAGCTTCTCACAGTCTCACAGTACTGGATGAGCCCAGTGATTGAAGCATGGGTTAAACTCAAAAGGAAAACACTTCTGTAAATCTCTTTATTGCTACTTTGTGATAGGCCACTTAAATCAACTGATGAATACAAGTTGGTGTATGAAAATTTGTTTATCAATTATCATTGATAAGCACTTTACCTGCTTATTGCCACTTTTGAGGGTTACTTTGCTGATTTACCTTCCTTCTTTGGAGCTTCCAGCCATCTGAACCTTTTTCACACACCTCAAGTGAAGGTCTCTGCCCCAACACTTAGAAGACAGAGATATAGACAGTTCATTTACCGGCATGGTCTGAGAGAGGGGAGGCAGGAATGGATCCAAATGTAAACCTCCTTCAGGCACTTCTAAAAAGGGAATTCTCTTCAGCAGGAGAAGGAAATTTCTTTTCCTTTTTGGCAGTTCATTTCCACTCTCCTTTCCAGATGTTTATGTCCCTTGGGCTGAATATTGAATCTACAGTTTGTGTGACAGCACTTAAAACATCCCCAAAAAATTCATTTGAGAGAAAGAAAAATCAGTCTTTGGTTGGTCTTCCAATTAAAAATAAATAGCCTTTCTCTGAAATGTGGGGACTGAGTATTCTTTCCAGTTGTTCTCCAGAGTTTAGTACCTTTGCATATTTGTCTAATTACAGTAGCAAATCCTGCTAATTTCTGATCCTGGATGAAATGCAGTTTTTAATTATCAGCTTAAAAATCAGAGATTTGCATCTTCTGAGGTTGGCTGTACCGTGGCAGTAGTACTAGCAAAAAAACCCTTATGCATTTAATATTCAATTGAAGCAGTGCTTTATTAATTATTTTTTGTATAAAGCTGCTAAGTAAAAAGCACCAGGGGCATGCCTTTAGAGTAAATCTCTCTACTTAATGTCATATTCGTTACTTTCACAATACAAGTTTACTCACTGGGATCACTAATTCACTAAGCTACAAATAAAAGATCCTCACAAAGTTTAACACAAGCAGTTGTCAACACTGACACTAAAAAAGATCTTCTGTTGGCTTCTTTAGAGATTCAAACAAGAGGAAAAGCCATTGAGGACAAAAAAATTGAATTAGACAAACTAGAACACTGGCATCACAACAAAGACCTTTAGCAGCCACAGATGGCATGGGAAGGTGAAAAAGGCTGGTGTAGAATTGCAATATCACTTCTGTATAAACTGAGTCCCAGTGATGAGTGATCTGCTCTGTGATTACATCTGAAAGGAACAGGAAGTCAGAAAGTGGTTGCACAGTACAACTTAAGCTGCATTCGCTGACACTGATGTCATCTTGTATGATAGGCTGTTGTGGTCCCTGTGGCTTGTCTCTAGCCCTTGGCTGCTTTCTCATGTCTCTGATGCTTTCGTCATCAGAAAGTCTTGCGCTCAAGGATGTACCAAGGGAAAGCATGCCAAAGAGGAAGAGTAGGAGAAGCAGCAGCTTGTGTGCTACTGGTATGGCTGAGACAGTAGCATAGTGCCCAGCCTTTTAAAGGTGGGCATGGACAGCAAGCCTGTTACAATAACCATATAAGTTCCAGCAGTTTTAGGACAGTGGCAAATTCAAATACGCTAAAGAAACCTCTTGGCTTATCCAGGTGTAAGTTTTTTAAACTGTCTTATTAGCATATTTATCTCTTAACTTTTGCTTTTAAGGCACAATGTTCAGAAAATAAAAGAAGAAAACAAATCTGCGTTTGTCAGCATGTCATGCTAAAGAAGGACCAGGTAGGTCGCTGCTACCTCCTGGAGTGAAATGGATTCTATGATGTCTGCAGATTGCCTGTTACAGGGCCTTGCTCCCCTGAAAATTATGAAGTATGGATTTCCTGAATCCATACTGTGGCCCTGATTGCCAGTAGAACTGGTTGTCATTTTTACAGTACCATTTCCCTGTCTTCCTTTTCTCCTTGCCCTTCCAGCTGCCCCCTTTGTCCTTCTCTCCACAAAGAACAAACCTAGTTCCTTCTCAGTCTTCTCATTCCTTGTTTGCTTTTTATAAACCAATTAACCATTAATTTTCCTGCTTGTCTTACTACTCCATACTTTTTAATGAATCACAGAATCTGAGCTTTTTTTTTTTAATAGCAGACTCATAGTTGTTACTCATTTTTTTTAAAATGTCAGTGACCTTCTGCATCCTAATCTGCCACTGTTCTGCCTAGCCATGTATTTAATTCATTCAATGTGTTTTCCAGCCTCTCAGTTTGGTGTAACCCAGCAACTTTATAGAATTATTCTATTCTTTTCCTAATATTTCAGGAAGTTATTAACCAAACCCAGTGTATGTATTCATGGGAACCTAATAGAAATGTACCAAACACTTCAGGAAAAATCATTGCTAATGTCTTTGAGAATCACTTTTCAAGTACATTACCTTGTGATGATTTCCTCTATCCTGTGTTTCCTTGGCTTGCATATGGAAATTTCACCACAACAGTGTTAAAAGACTTAAAGAGACTTAAAGTCATAGAGTACCATATGTTGGCTTTTCTTTACCATCAGCCATGAGAGAGAGGAAAATTATTTTAGTGGCCGAAAAGCATAATGGCAAATATGGGAGCAAAATGTAATAATTTATATGACACTCTTCATGTTCTGTTTTGCCCTGTCATTAGAGGTCTGGGGATGGATGTTGTCCGCATTTCTTAGACATACGGTTTTATTTAACTATGGTAAACCGGCAATTTCAACTGGAGGACATATCTTCCTAATCAGATATTACCCAGTGTGGAGTAGTCTAATGTTATTGTCTAGGGTGCATGAGAAGCCTTTATCCGGTTAATTCCTGTCATGAGTGGGAGACTGCATATGGGACTATGTAATTTTGTCCAACAAACCTTCTGCAAATGAAATCATAAAAGGGTTTCCATGCCATGAGTGCAGAGCTAGACAAAAATCTGATACAATAAGAAAAAAGTAGTAATGACTGAGGGCTGTAAGAGATGATGGGAAGGCAGCATTTTTTTGGTTGCAGATGACAGCTAAGAAAAAGTGAGCCTTTGAAGCATTTGAAGCTGCAGTAATTTGTTTACCTAAAAGTTAATTAAAACCCCCCATCATTATGATAGATAATCTTTTATTTTCTCAGTGTCTGCATTATTCACATTATCCTCTCTTGGAAATTACCAGGATTTGCTGAAGGTGCTTCACATCAAATATTGAATTTTTATTACTTTTAGAAAAAAAAAAAATCACTGAAATAATAGTGCTGTGCAAATTTCTATTGTTGCATTGTTAATAAGGCTAATATTTTTCATTTTAATATGTGTGGTTTTGCTTGCTCATTTCTCTCCCCAAGTGTTACAGTATCAGCTGTACTTTTGTGTTCAGATAGCTGCCTAATTTCATAATTTTTTCAAAGTAAGAGAAAATGTGTTAAAATTAAGTTTGGCATTTTGTAACGTGGCACTGCTTCTCTTATTAAATGTGCAACTCATATGCATAATTTCATAATTTAAAATAATGAGTACATACCAAGTGTTCAGACTTCTTCAGCTTTGCATTTGAAAATAAGGTCACCCTTGCAACAAAGATATGAAGTCAAGATCAATAGTCCAGGGTTTTGTTAAAACCTGAGTATGTTAGATGACATGAATTAGTTTATCCCACTATCTAAAAGGTATGCAACTAGTTCAAGCAAACCAACCTGGACATTGATACAGTTAATGTAGAGAAGTAGACTACTTTTTGATGACAATGTATATTACTTCTTTTAAATCCAAGCCCATAAACTGTAAGCACAAATGGAAGATTCTATACTGCTATCCATATGGGGTATAACTCTGTTCTCTTTTCTTTTTTGAAGACGTTAAAGCAAAACACAGATAGCTGAAAGTGCAGCTGGCTTGTGATGTGTGTAGGCTAAGACTCTCAGAAGATGGGAGGAATTTTAACCCACAAAATTTCTTTACAAACAATGTTTCTTTCACATACCTATCCCATCAACTAATATACAACAGAGCAGTACAGGTGTAGTTTGTAATTGTAGAACTTTGTGTAAGGGCTGAAGGCAAATAACTGGATGCCTAACTAGGTTAAGGCCCTAAGGTTTAAGGTTAAGTGAACTGAGCAGGATGAGGAGAAGTACTGGGCATGACACAAGAAATTGCCTAGTACAAAAATAGCAGTATGAGAAGTGAACAAAGGTACAGGTAGCACCATGAAGGATAGGTAGATCTCACAGTCAGTTAAAGGGGAGTGATGTGAGAAACAAACAAAAGCCACAGATAATAGTGGGTGAATATTTGTGATGTTCTGGAGAGTACAGTCTTCAAAGATCAGCAACACCTACATAGACACTTTCCACAATAACACACAAGGCTGAAATCACATTGGTAATAGTATAGAAATAGAAACACTGAATTTGGGTACAGGTGTAGGAAAACTGCAGTTAATATAGAAAAGATAATTAGAGGCATTTTTTTCATTTGGGTTAAGACTGGGATGGACAAAGGGAGATAGAGGCCAAAAAAAGGAAGATGTCAAAACGGGGGAAAAGGATGATAAGGTGTGCAAACTGAGTGATCCAGGCTGTTGGAGCACACCTGCTGGGAAGTGCCATGCTTGGTTGCTGCCCCTGGGGAGGACTTCAAGCCAAACCCACTGTTCTACCCATGGCCTAGATGTAAGAAGAAATTGTGGATATAGGAAAAAATTAAACATTGAATAGTTTTTGTGTCCTTGTGTCTATGTATCCAGCGAGAAGTTGTTCTCACAGTATAATCACTGTTTCCAGACCAGTTAGATTTTTTTTTAGTGACTTATTGTTAGTATAAATTAATTTCTTCTATTTTTTCAATTGCTTTCAAGGCTTGTCAGTACAGTTTTACATCCAAGTCTAATTAAAAAAAACCTCAACAAACAATTTTTTTAAAAAAAATGCTGGCTTCGATGGAGGTTGCTTTTCTTGATGTCTCAAAATACCTTTCAATTGAGTTTTCCTTTCAAATATCAATTCAGATTGCACATTTTCTTAGCTCTAATCTCACTGTCTGACAAGCATGAAAAATTTCAAATGAAGAAGTCCTCCAGCAATGTCACATGCTGAGGACCACCATGTCCTTAAATATTTTACCATTAAGTGTTTGTTACTTCACCCATCAAGTAAAAATCTCTACTCTTTTGATTCAAAATTAAATAACATCTGCTGAAAATTCTGGTTTTTGAAATTTTTATATGTGCACAGTGCAGTGGTGTATTCCTTTTAGAACTGTATTATGGAGAAGACAATTGGTAATGTAAATTATTTTGTTTATTATTTTGTTTGTTATGCCATAACAAACATGACCTATTTAACTGAACCTGCATCCTTCCTCTGAAAAAAACAATCTTAAATTTTGCAGACTGATGGTCTTGCATATATGATGGGCTTTTTTCTACTGAGGCTTTCTAAAATGTGGTTTTATTGAGGTTTGTAAATAGACTGCCACTAATTATGGGAAATATGCATTTTTTTCCTTATACTGTGAGGGAAAATTTTTCTTTCTGCTATGAAAGATGCACAATATATGTTTGTGCTAAACTTGCTTGTTCTTTCTCTCTTGGAATGTGTTTGATGTCACTATTTTCCAAGACTTTTCTGATATGCTCTCAGGGTATCTCTACTATTCTCTCCAAGAAACATAATTACCCACTGCTTACAGGGCCGTTTCTGGATACGTTATTTATTGCAGGGCAGTTGGCTTTTTCCCATTCAAATATTTGTTAATTCAAAACAGGAAAATAGAATTCCAAGCCTGTCAGTAACACCTTTGAACGTAAGTTCATGTTTTCTCGTATGGCTGAAATTAAATCAAGAGACAATCCATCTTCCAGGAAAAAAAAAAACCTAGCAAGTAAAAAATGTGATTTTATTGTTGTTGCTATGGAAGGGGGTATAACAGCAGAAAAAAAAAATCTATTGACTGAGTTAATTAATCAAGGTTTTGTGAGGTTACATTGCTTGTACTTCTCCCAAACTCATTAGGGGTATCTATCTTGTCTATTTGTTGATATTCCTGGTCTAAAAAAGGGTTACCTGTGTGATGAAGGGTTAGCAGAAACCTTGGTGACAAGCCAAACCCTATGACTTTACCATTTTTTATTAGGCTTGGCAAATATTTCTGCTTTTTAGGGCCAATTTTAACTTTGCATGACCACAAATGAGATGTTTTATCCTTCAACTTCCTGACTGTAAACAACACTGAACCTCTATATCCCCTTGTCAAGGGTTAACCTGGAGGCAAATTCCAGATCCCCACACTTAGTTCTTTAGGGGAGAGGAGGCAGCAAAAACAGGCTGTAAACTTGGAAAATGATTAAATAATTTATTTACTAACTCTACTAGGAATAGAAAGAATAATAAATAATGAAAATATTAAGGCATAATATACAAATATCATTCTCCTCCCATACATTCCTATCTTTCTCACTGATCATGTAAAGGATGTAAACATGAGATTCTGATCTTAAGATTAAGAGTTCTTATTGCCACTTTATGGGATAAAGAGAGTTCTTTCTGTAGTGTAGTGGGATCCATCCCATGGAAGACAGTTCCCTAAGAAGTATCTTCAGCGTGGTTCCAAACCTTCCAGAAACACCACAGCCCGCCCAGGTTTTTTGCAGTGGTGTATCCTCTCTCCCACAATACACTCCACAGTTTGTGGGTCACAAG